>LR738712.1:134592153-134783718 GCA_902687465.1 Secale cereale
GTATCAATCCGGAGTCGGTAAAAATCCGCAGTCGGTATCAATCCGGAGTCGGTAAAAAAATCCGCAGTCGGTATCAATCCGGAGTCGGTAAAAAATCCGCGGTCGGTATCAATCCGGAGTCGGTAAAAATCCGCAGTCGGTATCAATCCGGAGTCGGTAAAAATCCGCAGTCGGTATCAATCCGGAGTCGGTAAAAAATCCGCAGTCGGTATCAATCCGGAGTCGGTATCAACACATGTTAAAATGATGGCTTGGTTCTTTCAACAGTTTTTGAGCCTGGCAGCTCTTTGAAAAAGCCTTGATTACATAGTTTGATTTTCAAAAATTGTGTTTTTTGGTGTTTCTTGTGTTCTATAATATTTTAAACCGAGTGGGACAGCTCCAGAAGTTGACCACCTATTTATAACATCATAAGTCTGGGTCATGAACACCAGCGAGAATTAAGCCGGTGTGTATCATAACCCGGATCGACCTTCCTGGAGAGCTAACAAGTTGGCAGTATAGGGTCAGGTATAATGACCGGTGTTTATTAAACCGGCCTGGTACCATTATGAGCTGACAATTGGCAGCACGGGGTCAGATACAAGTTACGAATTGCTGGACAAAGAAATTCATGGACAAGTTAGGGTCGAAGAGTTCCAAATACTTGTTAAGGTAATTTTTAACACCTTGCCGGTTTAAGGTGTTTTAGCTGCATACAATTAAGGTATCTAAGTTATTTATCAAAGATATACTTGTTTATCGTATCAAAAGAGCAAGTTAATCCGTCCGGTGGTCATACCACTAGGGCATATTTTTTCATCTCTTTTTTTTTTTGAACAGGGCAAGAGATTCGCAGCAATCAACAAATCAGTAAAAGAATATTTATAAAATGGCCAAAAGCCGGATCACAGTACATTGCAACTTCAGTCTAAGCCTATTACAAGGCATGAAAGCCAGATAGCCAGAAGCATTGTTTATGGGTTACAGCAATAAGTGTTCAAGATTCCGTTCCTCCTTGCCGGGATGACTGGCCACCATCTGGTTCCGGAACGTCTTCTTCTTCATGAAGCGGAGGGAAATCTGGTGCACGCCAGTCAATCTTGGCCAAAGCACGGAAATACACTTCATCGTTGATCAACTCGGTAGGTTCAATATCAGGAGCATAAGTGTGAGGACGAACCGGCGGAGTTAAATTTGACACATCATAGACCGGACGTTCCACACGCTCGTTTTGAAGGTTGTACGCAGGGTGGTACCGGGATAAATCCGCTTCCACCGCTATCTTGCTCGCGAGTGGACGCATTTCCTTCGTCAGAACATACAGATCTTTTTCACCAAAAGCTGAACCGTCTTCCTTTGTGTCTGGAAACCCGGTTAGCACTTCGGCCGGATCAATGTCTGGAACCCAAGCCTTAGCTCTTGTCAAGGCCAGAAGAGCACCTCCTCGAGCAGCTGATTTCTTCACCTCCTCAAGACGGGTTGGAAGAATTGACAAACTGTTCAAAGTAGCCTTGATGGTTGAAGGAGCCGGTTTACCAAAAGAGGTAGCGCTGATGATCCTTTGCGCCCCAGAATATAATTGCTCCACCAAAGTATAACAAGCTTTCAGTTTCTTCCGTACGTCGTCTCCAAGATGGGAGACGCGGCGTCCTACATACAACAAGAAAAAGTTAAACCGGTGCGGGTTATAGGTTACAAAGATAACAAACGAAAGTTACAGTTATGATTACCAAAGATAGCAGAGATCATCAAATTAACTTGGTGTTTTAATCCGGCCAATTCTTCAGTGACCGGGTTAAGAGCTCCTTCGGCATCTTGAACACGTTTTTCAAGATCCTTCTTCTGGACTTCAAAGGCAGTCCGTTCCTCATCAAAGAACTTCTTCAAGTCTTCAGCAGTTTTCAAACTTACTTTAAGTTCTTTTTTCGCCTTTGAAGCAGCTGCCTCGGTCTCTATGAGCCGGGTTCGAAGTTCGCTATTTTCTACAGCGTTCCGGTTTAACTCAGCCTGCAGACAAGTTCAAAAACACAGTTAGCAAATACAAGTCTCAAGCACACAACCAAGTTGTCTACTTGACACTTGGGGGCTAATGGCAGTTGAAGTAATCCGGCAAAGATGAAATGCAAGTCTCAAGCACACAACCAAGTTGTATACTTGACACTTGGGGGCTAATGGCAGTTGAAGCAATGCGTTGGAGACAAGATTTTTTACAAGTATCAACTACATAAACATGTTATCTACTTGATACTTGGGGGCTAATGTATTAGACAGCAGTTCAAGCCTACAAAAGTTCCGGATCACCTACTATAAAGCAGATAAACCGGAACTTGGGGGCTGTTATAAGGTAAAGATACGTTGAAAAAAGCAAGGTCAGAACAGGAAAATTTACCTCGTATTTCTCTCTCATGAGGTTCACCAGGCTAGCTTCATAGTCACGGCTGCTGTGAAGCCGGTTCAGATATCCGGAATAAATATCCTGGGGACTCAGGTTGGAAAGGCTGGAGATATCCGCATTTAAATTCCCTTTTTCCTGAGTTACCTTCTCCGTTTTTGCAGTGTGTTTTGCCAAAACGGTGGGTTCGGCTGGCGCAACATAGGCAGTGCCAGTAACCACAACGTCAGGGGAAGAAGGTGCATTGGGAGGAATAGTTTTATCTTGAGCCGGATCAGGAGAGCCCGGATTAACTTGAGGAGAGCTAACCCGAGCTGGGCTTGGTGGATCTTGGGCAGCATCAGTAGCAGGAATATCAAGAACAGGTTCTTGAACCGGTGTAACAGGAGTACCTTCAGGAGGAACAACTGTCGACGGTTCGATTGCTGGTTCATCGGCAGAAGGATCAACAGCGGGCTTCTTACCCTTAGCCTTTTTGCTGGGTTTCGGTTTACTGGAGAAACGAACAAAGATAGGTCAGCATTATAAAGAAAAAGGAAGGATTTAAACCGGGAAAGGTGAAGAGAATTACCCTGGAGCTGTCTTCAAGGGTGGAAGCTGTGTCGAAGTTGACTCGCCCGATGAAGATAGTGGAGTTTCCTGATAATCAGGATCAGTCGGTTTAAGTGGTTTTCTAATAAGGCCGGCCTTGGGATGAAGAAGTGTTGGAGAAAGTATCACCTCAGCACGGCGTTTCCGAGCCGGGGTTAAGGAGATTCCAGAAGATTCCACTGCTAAACCGGAATGGCGAGTGGTCCGGCGCAAGGCTTCGTGCTGTTGCTTCTTCAAATCAAAATTGGGATCCAACTTAGCATAAGGGTGAGAAAATTGATACTTTCTAACAGTCCGACGGATCTTTTGAGGAGGGGGTTCTGAATCGGAAGAAATAAGGGTTACCTCAATCTCCACCGGGTTATCACCTTCGAGTGGATCCTGTGAAAAAGGCATCATCAGAGATAAGGATAAATATATTAAAACAAATGTAAACCGGAGTAAAGCATACCTCGGAGTCCGGATCATCATCTTCAGAAGGTGAACCGGCGTCAACGGCTGCCTTCCTTTTCTTGTTTGCAGGAGTTTTCCGGCGAGTTTGTTTTACAGGTTTGTCCTGAAGTTTCCTTCTCCAGAAGGGGTTATCAGCCTGAATAAAAATCAACAGCAAGTAAAGGACGGTTCAAAGAAGGACGGCTTATGAAGCACGGGTCAAGGAAAACTTACATCAGGCTGTGTGTTCTTCTTAAAGTATGGAGCCAAGCCAACTTTGGAGCAGTCTGTTGAGGCAGGGTTGACGATCTTTTTGGCCGATTCTATCACCTCCGATTCAGAAAGTTCCTCTCTGGTAAACCTCTGAGGGTCTTCCGGTTCACCGGAATAATTGCACATTAAATCAGAGCGCCGGCTTAAGGGGAGGATGCTCCATGACAACCAGCAGCGAAGGAAATCGGTTCCAAGAAGTCCATTAGCCATGAAGGCTCTCAGTTTGGAAAGTTGAGGTGAAAATTGAATCCGTTCAGTAGCACTTAACCGTTGCGGCAGAGGATGATTCGCCGGGATACGAGTCTCACGATAACCCGGCAGCGGATTTTCACCTTCAGGAGACGTGTCTATACAATAAAACCAAGACTTATTCCAGTCCTTGGGGTGAGTATGTAAAGAAGCGTGCGGGAAAACTGCATCCCTCCTTTTCTGAATACTGATACCGCCAAGTTCTTGGTGAGGCCCGCTAGTGAATTCAGTGCGCTGGTTCGCATGGAAGAAATCCCGGAATAGATCAACTGAAGGTTCTTCTTGCAGATACACTTCAGAAAAAACTTGAAAGTCACAAATATTGGAAACGGAATTTGGTCCGATGTCTTGTGGATGCAGTTGGAAGGTGGCAAGGACGTCCCGGAAAAATTTTGAACCGGGGGGAGAGAAACCCCTGGAGATATGATCCATAAATACTATGACCTCTCCGGACCTGGGAGTAGGAGGGCGTTCATTACCCGGAGCGCGCCATTTCAACTCGGCCCGAGGACCTAATGTACCGATACTCGACAGCTTGACTAAGTCTTCTTCAGTCACAGCTGAGCGAACCCAGTCACACGAAACGTATTGCTTGGCAGCCATTTAAACAAAATGCTGAAGAGAAGAAGGTACAGAACAAATTATGAACATACAAAAGATTTGGGACCTATATATGTGTATTGCGCAAGAGAGATAAGAACTATCTAGCAAAGTTAAACCGGCAATCATAAATACAAGATGTATCATTTCCGGTTTAAAAATGGCAGTTGAAGAGGAATAACTACGTCATGGCATTAGTCTACGTCATTTCCGGTTTATGGTATGGGGATCTAAACCGAAGCATACTTAGCAGATTTATTGAAGGGAAAAACAAGTTTTCGCTGCGTTGCTAAGAAAGAATAGATCTGAGCATAATGAGATAAAGAAACAAAAATTACACGGGAAATATACAGAGGACCAATCCAGAGCAGATAAGGTTACAGGATGTGCATAAAGAAGAGACTTAAAACAGGTAGCAACAGAAATACAAGCAGCAAGATCTAAAATATCAGACGCATTTACGGCAAGATCAGGAAGGTAAGAATATTACGAAGTTGCAGGTCTCAGAGAATGAACAGCGTAAAGCTTGTGAAGAACCCTAATGGCGGAACGGATAAACGCAGTAGAGGCATTACAGCAAGATTCAATCTGGTGTTAAGTGAGATCTACAGGTTAAGGCTTAAGGGAATACGAGGTTCCTATGATATGAGTATCTACAAAGAACGGAGCTTCATCGGGAGTTCTAATGGCGGAAGAACACGGGCAAGGCAATGGCGAATAGGATAAGATCTACAGTGAGGAGGAAGAACATACCAGGGACGGTGAGGAATCGGCGGCACAGAAAATCTGGTCAAAGTTCAGGTTGATGCAGCGGCCGGTCGAAGACGGAAGATCCGGTGGTCGTCGGCGGTGTTCTCGGGCTCAGGCAACAATGGAGGTCTAGAGGATCAGGAGGAGAAAGGAGGAAGACGACGCGAGAGAGGATAATGAATGGAGCAGAGCGGTATTTATAGACGAAGAGGCGGATGTGAAACGACAGGTGCGGTAATCAAGGAAGAAAATCGGATAAAGATCCGTTGAAACGCCTCGATTCTCGGGATAACCATTAAAAATAAGCTACAGTACAGCTCGCGGTGGTAAATGCGGAGCTGATGTCATTGTCAGACTTTAATGATTTCGGAAGATGACGTCAGAGCCGGTTTACAGGAACAAATGAAGACAGAAGAAAAGTCGCGGAAGACAATGAAGACTGATATGAACAAGTTCAAATCATTCTGGGGCCTAATGTCAGGGATACGATTAGTAAGTATAAACCGGATATTGTAAACCGGTTTAGTTATATTGTACTTGGTTCATTATTTTAGTAGAGATTACGGCCTATGAGATTTCAAGGCCCATGTATAGAAATACGGTTGTAAACCGCCAAGGAGATATAACTTGGGAGATAAGAAAGAAAGGACAGAGACCGAGGCGGACACGATTATGAGCCGGCCTCGGGACTCTGTAAACCGGACCAGGCGTCACCTCTATATAAAGGGACGGCCCGGCACCGGTTCAAGGACAAGCAACAATCGATACGTCGAGACGCAGGCAAGCGATTCCGCTCCCTGTAAATCGACGCCCAAGCAATACCAAACCAACTAGACGTAGGCTTTTACCTTCTCAAAGGGGCCGAACTAGTATAAAATCCTTTGTGTCCTTTGTGCGCCATGAATCCTTTCAAGCTAACCCGTGCGATGGTTCCATCATCAAGTCCGTTAAACCGGACATCTGCCGTGTTAATTCCACGACAAGGGCCGAGTTGTTTCTTCTCCGGTCGTGTCCCTCTTGCGCTTGTTTGACTTGCGGGCGTCAATGAGGTAGTAGGCGTTGCGATCGCACAAAGCATTGCTGATGATGAAGGGGCCCTCCCATGGGGAGGACAGCTTGTGCTGGCCAGCTTGCTGTTGGACGAGTCAGAGGACGAGGTCTCCCTCGTGGAAAGCAAGGGGCTTGATCTTCTTGCTGTGGTAGTGCCCGAGGCCTTGCTGGTAGATGGCAGAGCGGCTGAGCACTAGGAGACGCGCCTCTTCGAGTAGGTCGACGCCGTCCTCACGAGCCTCTTTGGCTTTGACCTCAGTGTACATTGTGACACGCGGCGAGTCGAACTCGACGTCGGTCGGGATGACAGCTTCTGCTCCGTAGACGAGGGAGAACGGGGTAAACTCGGTTGACCGGTTCGACGTTGTTCGGAGGCTCCAGAGGACAGCCGGCAGCTCGTCGAGCCAGCTGCCTGGTGAGAGGATGAGCGGCTCGACGAGCCGCGGCTTGATGCCGATAGGATGAGGTCATTTGTCCGCTCGACCTGGCCATTGGACTGCGGGTGCGCAACGGACGCCAGGTCGAGGCGGATGCCGGAGATGGAGCAGTACTGCGTGAGCACGTACTTGGTGAAGTTGGTGCCATTGTCCGTGTTGATGTTGTTGGGCATGTCGTAGTGTATCGCTATGTCCTTGATGAATCGGACGGCTGTTGGCCCATCCAGCTTCTTGATCGGCCTTGCCTCGATCCACTTGGTGAATTTGTCTATTGCTACCAGCAGATGCATCATGCCACCTCGGGCTGTTTTGAAAGGTCCCACCATGTCGAGCCCCCAGACCGCGAAAGGCCGGGCGATCGGTATGGTCCGGAGCGCCGACGTTGGTTGGTGGGTCCGTTTGCTGAAGCGCTGGCATCCCTCACACTTGAGGACGAGCGACTCGGCATCTTGGAGGGCCGTGGGCCAGTAGAAACCATGGCGGAAAGTCTTGGCCACCAGGGATCGTGACGCAGCGTGATGCCCGCACTCGCCCTGGTGTATGTCGAGGAGGATGTCCACGCCCTTGTCTTGCTCGACGCAGCGTTGAAACACGCCGGTGGGACTGCACTTGATGAGCTCATTGTTGATGATGTTGTAGGCGGACACTCGGCGCTGCACTTGCCGAGCTTCGGTCTCGTCGATGGGGAGGGTCCCGCTCTCCAGGAACTCTGAGATGGGCAGGGCCCAAGATGGCGCCATCACCATGGCGAGAACGGCCATTATGATTGGTTCAGGGGCGGTGGCGTCCAAGCCGGGTCCGGCAGTCCCCGGGTTGGGTGCGGGAGCGGCCGGACTGAGGGTTGCGGTCACCGGGCCGAGGTCGGCAGTCCCCGGGCCGGACTGGTCAGTCCCTGGGTTGGGTTGAGTAGTCCCCGGGCCGGACTGAGCAGTCCCGGGGCCGGACTCGGCAGTCCCCGGGTCGTCAGGAACATGGATGGACTCTGAGTCCGGAGGCAGCTTGACGGATGGCTTGCACAGGTGCTCGAGAGAGACGCCGGACGGAATGGACTACCGAGACGAGGCGATCTTGGCGAGCGCATCGGCCACCTCGTTCTCTACTCGTGGGACATGGAGGAACTCACAGCCCGCGAAGAAGCTGGATAGCTTCTACACGAGGAAGCGGTAGCTTTCCATGTTGGGTTCACGCGCGTCCCACTCGCCCGAGCACTGCTCCACCACCAGGTCCGAATCGCCGTAGCACAGGATTTGTCGGATGCCGAGTTCCTTGGCTAGCTGGGGACCGTGCACAAGGGCTTCGTACTCGGCGACGTTGTTGGAGGCAGTGAAGTGGATCTAGAGTGCATACTTGAGTCGGTCGCCCTTTGGGGATGACATCACTATGCCGGCCCCCAGGCCGAGACGCATTTTCGAGCCGTCAAAGTGCATGCGCCAGTGCGTCGAGTCTGGAGGCGGCGGCAAGTACCGGGTCTCTGTCCAGTCGACGAGGAAGTCGGCCAGAGCTTGGGACTTGATCATGGTATGAGGCTCGTAGAGGACGGTGTGGCCGGCTAGCTCGAGCGCCCACTTGGTGACCCGGCCAGAGGCGTCCCGGCACCCGATGATCTCGCCGAGAGGGGCCATGCTGACCACGGTGATCTCGTGCTCTTGGAAATATTGCTTCAGCTTCTTGGCGGTGAAGTACACGCCGTAGCACGTCTTCTGGTAGTGCGGGTAGTTCTGCTTGGAGGCGGAGAGCACCTTGCTCAGGTAGTAGACGGGACGCTGGACGGCTTGGATCTTGCCCTTCTCTGGTCGCTCGACCACGAGCACCGTGCTGACCGAGCGCGAGGTTACGGCTATGTAGAGCAACAATGGCTCCTTCTCGACTGGGGCAGTCAGCACGGGTGCGGTGGAGAGCATGCGCTTGAGGTCCCGAAATGCTTCATCCGTTTGGTCGTTCCACTCGTCTTCTTCATCAGCTGGTATAGGGGCAAGGCCTTCTCGCCCAGCCGGCTGAGGAACCGGCTGACCGAGGCCAAGCAGCCTGTGAACTTTTGGACATCACGCAGCCGAGCTGGCTTGCGCATGTTCTCGATGGCCTTGATTTTCTCTGGGTTTGCCTCAATGCCACGCTCCGAGACGAGGAAGCCGAGTAGCTTTCCGGCTGGGACACCGAAAACGTATTTCTCTGGGTTGAGCTTGACCTTGTATTCACGTAGGTTGGTGAAGGTTTCCTTCAGATCGTCGAGGAGCGTGAGGTGCTGCTATGTCTTCACCACGTTGGCGTCCACGTAGACGTGGATATTGCGGTCGAGCTGCGGCAGCAGGCATTTCTGCATGCATCACTGGAAAGTGGCTCCTGCATTCTTCAGGCCGAATGACATGGTGATGTAGCAATACGCCCCAAAGGGCGTGATGAAGGACGTCTTCAGGGCGTCGGCCGGGTCCAGCTTGATCTGATGGTAGCCTGAGTAAGCGTCCAGGAAGGACAGGAGCTTGCACCCGGCGGTGGAGTCGATGACTTGGTCGATCTGCAGGAGGGCGAATGGATCCTTGGGGCAGGCTTTGTTCAGGCTGGTGTAGTCGATACACATACACCAGGTGTTGTTTTTCTTGAGGACGAAAACTGGGTCGACCAGCCACTCTGGGTGAAACACTTCCATGATGAAGCCGGCCGCCAAAAGCTTGGCGATCGCTTCACCGATGGTCCTTCTCTTCTTTTCGGAGAAACGTCATAGGGGTTGGCGGACAGGCTTGGTGTCCTTGCGGACGTGAAGTTTGTTCTCGGCGTACTTCCTCGGGATGCCCGGCATGTCCTTTGGGGACCATGCAAAGATATCCCGATTCTCACTGAGGAAGTCGACGAGCTCGTCTTCCTATTTGTCGCCGAGGCGAGTACCCACGACGACGTACTTGCTGTAGCTGGGGTCTTCTGGGTTCAGCTTCACCTTCTTGGTTTCCTTGGAGGGTTTGAATGAGGCTTCGTAGGCCGGCTCCTCGGCTGGGACTGGCGTGGCCGCTGCCTTGCCAGCGAGGGCAACGATCCGGCCGAGCTGGCGCCGCTCCTCGACGATCACCAGCGACTCGGCCAGCTTGGATCCGTCTCGGGCACACTCCAGAGACTTTCGGTAGTCGCCGGTGATGGTGATGAGGCCCTTTGGACCCGGCAGCTTCATCTTCAGGTAGGCGTAGTGGGGGACCGCCATGAACTTGGCGAGCGCGGGTCAGCCGAGCAGCGTGTGGTATGCGCTGGACAGGTCCACCACCTAGAACCAGATCGGCTCGCGTCGGGAATGGTTACTGTCACCGAATAGGACGTTGAGCCAGATCCGGCTGATCGGAGAGCACGAGTGGCCGGGCACGATGCCGTTGAAGAAGGTCCTGGTCGGCTCCAGGTCCTCGGCCTCGAGGCCGAGCTTGGTCATGGTGTCCCACTAGAGGATGTTGATGCTGTTGCCGCTGTCGATGAGGACTCGGGAGAATTTGCATGTGCGCCAAGGCGCGACGATGGTGGGGTTGAGCACGAGGGCGTATCCACCTGGGTTCGGCATGACGGCCGGGTGATCCTCCCGCGTCCATGTGATCGGGCGCTTCGAACAGTGCATGTATTCCGGCCTGGCCGGGGCGACAGTGTTTACCTCCTGCCGGATGAGGCGCTCACTACGCTTGTTGTCGCTGAGGCTAGTGAAGACGACGTAAGCCGCGTTCGGGTCCAGGTAGGCCTCGTTGTGCATGGCGCCGCCAACCGGAGGTGGTGGGGGAGGCGGAGGCTGCCGCCCTGCTCCTGGAGCCGGGGCTGGAGGCGGCGGAACATCGCCCCTCATGATGCGTTTGATGATGGCGCACTGCCGGAGTGTGTGCGTGGACGGCCCCACGCCATTGTGGTGCTTGCAGGGAGCGTCGAGCATTTCCTCGAAGCTCATGGAGGGTTTCCATGTCGTCTTGCCGGTCTGCCGGCGCTTGGTGGTTGGCTCGGTTGCGGGCGCCTGCTCGGTGGCCGCCACGAGCCGGTTGTCGTGTCGCTGGACCTGCTATTCGGCCTTGCGTTTGTGCTGCTGCTGGTTGTGCTGATGCTGTCGGCTTCCTTCGCCAGTCGGCTTCGGAGGGGGAACCGGCTTTGTCTTGCCGACTTCGTCTAGGGCCACCTGGATCTTCATGGCGGAGTCAGCATTTGCGTACTAGTCCGCCGTCCCTATGAGCGCGGACATGGTGGTCGGCTCGGAGCATAGCAGCTTGTGCTTGAGGAGGGTACCGTCCCGGCACCCGTTGACGAAGTACTGGATTGCCTAGACCTCATGGATGCCCTCGCAGCTATTCCGGAGCTCGGTCCAGCGTGCTAGGTACTTCCGGCCGATTTCCGTCGGCCCCTGTACGCACATGCTGAGCTGGCTGGGACGGCCGGGTTGCTAGTAGGTCCCGATGAAGTTGCGCACGAAGGCCTCCTCGAAATCAACCCATGTGTTGATGCTGCCCACTGACAGACTGTTCACCCACATGCGGGCTGATCCCTGGAGCATGAGTGGTGTGTAGTGCACGGCGAGGCGGTGGTTGCCGCCGGCGATGCCGATGGCGATGGTGTAGTCGGTGAGCCAGTCCTCTGGCTTCACTGTGCCGTTGTACTTAGGCGTGTCGCGGGGAAGCGTGAACCCTTTGGTGAAGGGCTCGCTCTGGATGCGCGGACCGAAGCACGTTGGCCCAACCATGCCGGTTTCTTCCAGCTCTTGGGAGCGGGCGAGTTGGTCGAGGCGGTGGCGAGCGTCGGCGGTGTCGATGGCGCGCGGGCCCAACCGGCCGGTGACTGTGCCACGGGGACCAGGGTCGACTGCGGTTTGCTGCCGGGTCAGCTGGGGAGCAGGGTTAGGCCGGCGCTGGGCTTCGGAGGGCGACTCGTCGCCTAGGCCGCCAGCAGTCGTCGGGGAGGGGTTGCGCCGGGTCTGGGTGCGGCCGGAGTGTGCCTCGTCGGGTGGGGAAGACGCCGTGTGCTGGTCGTCACCGGCTCCAACGACGTGGGCGGAGCCGGATCTGGCTGGTTTGGCAAGCTGGTTGAGGCGGTCCTGCTGCGCGTTGGCCGCCGTGAGGAGGTCGTTCACCCTCTTGAGGCGCTCCCGCAGCTCTTCGCCTGCGAGCTGCTCTAGGCTGACCGCGGCCACCTGAGCAGCACGCATGTTCTTCACGGGAGTTTCGTAGATGGGAGGGAAGCCGCCGAGGGCACGTCCGATCGCGCCGCCCCGGGCCCGCACGTCCGCGACCCGGCTTGGCTCGGCGGCGCCAGGCGTGAAACCGTAGGCAGCGTTGCGCTCCATCTGAGCGGATGCGAGGCGGCACTCCGTTGCGGCGAGCAACTCGGTGAGGTCCAGCAGGCGCTGGCGGTCCCCGTCGAGGCGGGTCCGTGCCTCGGCGTTGTTGGAGGCGTCGATGTCGGTGCCGATGGGAACGCGGAGGCTCTGGATCATGGCGTGCAGTGCGTTGGGCGAGTCGGCCCGTTCCACCGCGGCCTCAGCTTCGGCGGCCTTTCTCGCCGCACTCGACGAAGAGGTGGCGCCGGTGTCGGTGACGAAAACCTCTACGTAGAGGTCCATCGCTCCGTCGGGAATGCTGCTGTCGGGAGCAATGGGGGAGTCGGAGAAGTCAAGTACCTCACTGGGGTACTCATCGGCCGCTAGCGTATCGGAGATGCGCAGCGCGACGAAGGAGACGGCGAGGGCGTCGACAACGTCCTCCGCCAGCACGACGAGCTCGTCGGAGTAGGAGCGGGGCCCCGTCTGAAGCATGCTCCCAGCCAGGACCTCGAGTTGTCCCACGGTGGGCACCAACTGTCGTGGTGGGTGCACGGCAGATGCCAAGGGATTGCTAAAGATAGGAGGCGGCTCGAGGGCACTGATGGACTCCAGAGGCGGGGTTGGTATGAGCGAGTGTGGGACGCAAGACATACCTAGGTTCGGGGCTCTCCGGGGAGATAACACCCCTAATCCTGCCGAATGAGGTTGATGTTTACCAGTACAGAGTTGCTCCTTGAGCTATGTCGAGGAAGGAGGAAGACAAGCCAGGGCTTAGGCCACTTCTCCCGAGGTGTGTCTATCCTATTCTCTGCTAGGTCTTTCTGATCTCTCTCTCTCTTGCTCGCTTGTGTGCATGAGGGCTCTGGGGGTTTTTATATAGGCCAACCCCCCAGGGATACAATGGTAATGTTACACGGCCGTGGGGCCGGATTGTCATCGTCCGGGAAGCCGGCGCTGGGACCCACCAGGTACAGGGCTCGCCGGGTTCTCCGGGTACAGGGACACTGTGTGCCGTCTTGTCGTTCGCCAAGGATTGGCCGAGCTGAGTCGGGTAGAGCGTGCTCCGTCATGTCACCGTCTGCCGGCATCATGGGCTGTGATGATTACACTGTAGCCACGCCCCGGCTGACTAGGGGCATGGGTGAGGCACTATTGCCTAGGTAATCAGTAGGTCTGTCTCGTCCCATCGTACGGCTGGGATGGGACGGAAGTTGACCCGTGGCCGAATTGGGGGGCACACCACGGGTTGGTCTGGCTTGCCGAAGAAGTCTTGGCGTGTCGGGTCCGGATCCCCTCAGCAGGCCATTGGGGCCGGATCATGGGAGCCGGCCGGACTAGAGAGTCTTGCCGGATTATGGGTCCTGGCCGGGTCGACTGACCCGGCCAAGGGAGAGCCGGATTGCGGGGCGATGCTGGCCCCGTCATTTTTGAAAAGGATCCGATTTCCGTTGCATGCCTGGGGTTCATCCCCCCGACAGCGCAGCAGCGAGCTGTGCTCGCCATTAGTCGCCGCGGTGCGCTCTTCTCGCATCCGTCGGCGTGCTTTGCTGGCGTACCTCCATGCGCTATATGCATATATATGGTTGCTCTCCGTTGAGGCGATCACGGAGCGCTCTGCTCTTGCCCCTGCGCGCGCGCTCTGCCAGTGGTTGGGGCCTGTGCACAATCATGTTAGGAGCCCATATGCATGCGGTTGCGCCGCGCGCGTCGCCACGATGCAGTTACGTGCGGCACGATGGAGTTATGCGCTGCAAAATAGAACTGCCATCCGGGCGTGCGGATATTCCAGGCCATCCGGCTTCCGCATTAATTCTCGCAGCCATTATAACCTTAGTCTCTTCAACCTTTCGATATCTCCCCACAACACAACAAGCACACACACGACGACACATACATAGAGGGATATCTAGTGGCGCTCCAATGGAGTTCGGCGACAACGGAGTGGAGACCCATGCGAGGGAGACGAATCTCTCAGTGGTGTACACCATCGACCCAGCCGTGGTGGAGGACTGCATCAACATTGTGGCATAGTTGCTTGCTCGAGACAAGTACAAGGTGGTCGGCATCGACCTCCAGTACGCCGATGGTCATCCCGGCAAAGATCAGACGGTTGTCGTCACCTAGTTGTGTGTGGGCCATAATTTCCTCATCTTCCACTAATGCATGGCCACAGAGCCTTGCGACTGTTTCGCCAGGTTTGTAGCAAGATGCCAAGAGAACAAATCCCTTATCGTGGCACGGAGCCTGGACACGGAAACTGGACGAACCTCACCTCAGGTTCGCAGCCAAGAGCTTGTACACATGCTATGAGATACACAGGCGGATTGTTGACATGAGGAAGTGCGTCGTTAACGAAATCGATGAGGCGGGATCTGATGGAAATATGCCCTAGAGGCAATAATAAAATGGTTATTATTATACTTCCTTAATCATGATAAAGGTTTATTATTCATGCTAGAATTGTATTGATCGGAAACATAAATACATGTGTGAATACATAAACAAATACCGTGCCCCTAGTAAGCCTCTACTAGACTAGCTCGTTAATCAAAGATGGTTAAGGTTTCCTAACCATGGACATGAGTTGTCACTTGATAATGGGATCACATCATTAGGAGAATGATGTGTTGGACAAGACCCATCCGTTAGCTTAGCATTTGATCGTACAGTTTATTGCTATTGCTTTCTTGATGCCAAATACATATTCCTTTGACTATGAGATCATGCAACTCCCGGATACTAGAGGAATACCTTATGTGCTATCAAACGTCACAACGTAACTGGGTGATTATACAGATGCTCTACAGGTATCTCCGAAGGTGTTTTGTTGGGTTGGCGTGAATCGAGATTAGGATTTGTCGCTCCGAGTATCGAAGAGGTATCTTCTAGCCCTCTTAGTAATACACGTCATAATAAGCCTTGCAAGAAAATTACTAATGAGTTATTCATGGGATAATGTATTACAGAACGAGTAAAGATACTTGCCGGTAATGAGATTGAACTAGGTATAGAGATACCGACGATCGAATCTCGGGCAAGTAACATACAGATGGACAAAGGGAGTTGTCTATGTTGTCATAACGATCGATCGATAAAGATCTTATTAGAATATGTAGGAGCAAATATGGGCATCCAGGTTCCGCTATTGGTTATTGACCGGAGAGGTGTCTCGGTCATTTCTACATAATTCCCGAACCCGTAGGGTCGCACGCTTAACATTCATTGACATTAGCATAGTATTGGGATATTTGATGAGTGGTAACCAAATGTTGTTAGGAGTCCCGGATGAGATCGCGGACGTCAAAAGGAGTCTCAGAATGGCAGAGTGGTGAAGATTTATATATGGGAAGTCATATTTTGGGTTCCAGAAAAAGGTGTAGTTTTTTCGGTATTGTACCAGGAAGGTTCTGGAGGATTCCGGAGGGTTCCGGAAGTCCACAAGTGAGTTCACCACGACCCAAGGGCTAGCATGGGTTGCGGGAGGCAGACTAGCCTTATTGGGCTAGGAGCACCAAGTCCTCAAAAGCCCATGTGGCTAGGGAAGGCAAAAAAGGAAGGAGTCCTAGTAGGAATAGGATTGGACTTTGAGTCCAAGTCCTCTCCCCCTTAGCTGCGCCCTAGGGCTTGGAGGGGCTGTTTTCCACACCCCTCCACCTATATATAGAGGGGAAGGGGCGCCCCAAGAAGACACACCAAGCCCTTGGGGCCCCTCTCTCTCCCGTTACTCCGTAGTTCCACCGCCTCGTCCCGGCGACGCTAAGCGAAGCATTGTCGGTGCTCCACCACCACCACCACCACCAAGCCGCTGTGTTGGTTGTCTCCCCATCTACTTCTCCTCTCCCTCTTGCTAGATCAAGAAGGAGGAGACATCATCGAGCCACACGTGTGCTAAACTAGGACGTGCCATCCGTTCGGTACTAGATCGGTTGGATCGTGATTGGATCGCGAAGAGTACGACTACATCAACCACGTGATAAATGCTTTCGCTTAGCGATCTACAAGGGTATGTATATGCTCTCCCCCTCTCGTTGCTATGCATCTCCATGGATAAATCATTGTGTGTGTGTAGATTTTTTTTGTTTTCCATGCAACGTTTCCCGAAAGTGGCATCATGAGCCAGGTCTATGCGTAGATGATATGCACAAGTAGGACACAAAGAGTTGTAGGCGGTGATTGTCATACTGCTTACCACCAACATCTTATTTTGATTCGATGGCATTGTAAGATGAAGCGGCCTAGACCAACCTTACATGTCCACGTACATGAGACCGGTTCCTCCGACAGACATGCAACTTGTTTTGCATAAAGGTGGCTGGCGGGTGTCTATTTCTCCTACTTTAGTTTAATCGAATTTGACTGTAGCCGGTCCTTGTTGAAGGTTAAAACAGCAAACTTGATAAATCACCGTTGTGGTTTTGTGCCGTAGGTAAGAAAAATTCTTGCTAGAAGCCCATAGAAGCCACGTAAAACTTGCAACAACAAAGTAGAGGACGTCTAACTTGTTTTGCGGGGCATGTTGTGATGTGATATGGTCAAGACGTGTGCAGGGCATGTTTTGATGTGATATGGTCAGGACATGATAAGTTATACGTTATTGTATGAGATGATCATGCTTTGTAATTTATCGGCAACTGGTAGGAGCCTTATGGTTGTCTCTTTATTGTATGAAATGCAAGTGCCATGTAACTACTTTACTTTATCGCTATGAGTTAGCAATAGTCGTAGAAGAAATAGTTGGCGAGATAACCACGACGCTATGATCGAGATCAAGGTGTGAAGCCAGTGACGATGCAGATAATAATGATTCTTTTAAGATGGAGATCAAAAGCACAAGATGATGATGGCCACATCATGTCACATATTTTGATTGCATGTGATGTTTATCCTTTATGCATCTTATTTTGCTTAGATCGATGGTAGCATTATAAGATGATCCCTTCACTAAATTTCAAGATAGTAGTGTTCTCCCGAGTATGCTTTGTTGCTACAGTTCATTGTTTCAAGACACCACGTGATGATCGGGTGTGATAGACTCTGTGTTCACATACAATGGGTGTAAGATAGTTTTACACACGCAGAATACTCGAGTTAAACTTGACGAGCCTAGCATGTACAGACATGGCCTCAGAACACTAGAGACCGAAAGGTCGAACATGAGTCATATAGTAGATATGATCAACATAGAGATGTTCACCATTGATGACTACCCCATCTCACGTGATGATCGGACATGGGTTAGTTGATTTGGATCATGTATCACTTAAATAACCTAAGGGGTGTTAATTTAAGTGGGAGTTCATTAGTAATTTGATTAATTGAACTTAATTTATCATGAACTTAGTCCTGATAGTACATGCATATCTATGTTGTAGATCAATAGCTCGCGATTTAGCTCCCCTGTTTTTTGATACGGTCCTAGAGAAAACTAAGTTGAAAGATGTTAGTAGCAATAATGCAGATTGGGTCCGTGATCTGAGGATTATCCTCATTGATTCACAGGAGAACTATGTCCTTGATGCACCGCTAGGTGACAGGACTATTGCAGGAGCAGATGCATACGTTATGAACGTTTGGCAAGCTTGATATGATGACTACATAATAGTTTAGTGCGCCATCCTTTACGGCTTAGATCCAGTACTTCAAAAATGTTTTGAACGCCAGGAGCATATGAGATGTTCCAAGAGCTGAAATTGGTATTTTAGACTCATGCCCATGTCGAGAGGTATGAGACCTCTGACAAGTACTTTGCCTACAAGATGTAGGAGAATAGCTTAAATAATGAGCATGTACTCAGAATGTCTGGGTACTACAATCACTTGAATCAAGTGGGAGTTAATCTTCCAGATAAGACAGTGATTGGCATATTTCTATAGTCACTATCACCAAGTTGCCAGAACCTCGTGATGAACTATAATATGCAAGGGATGACGAAACCGATTCCCGAGCTCTTCGTGATGCTGAAATCGGTGAAGGTAGAAATCAAGAAAGAGAATCAAGTGTTGATGGTTAACAAGATCACTAGTTTCAAGAAAAAGGGCAAGGGAAAGAAAGGGAACTTCAAAAGAATGGCAAGCAAGTTATCACTCCTGAGAAGAAGCCCAAATCTCGACCCAAGCCTGAAATTGAGTGCTTATAGTGCAAAGGGAATATTCACTTAAAGCGGAACTACCCCAAAATACTTGGCAAATAAGAAGGATGGCAAAGTGAACAAAGGTATATTTGATATACATGTTATTGATGTGTACCTTACTAGTATTCGTAGTAGCCCCTGGGTATTTGATATTGGTTCAGTTGCTAAGATTAGTAACTCAAAGCATGAGTTGTAGAATAAACGGAGACTAGTTAAGGGTGAGGTGGCGATGTGTGTTGGAAGTGGTTCCAAGATTGATATGATCATCATCGCACACTCCCTATACTTTCGGGAATAGTGTTGAACCTGAATAAATGTTATTTCGTGTTTGCGTTGAGCATGAACAAGATTAGAATGTGTTTATTGCAATACGGTTATTCATTTAAGTCACAGAATAATAGTTGTTCTGTTTACATGAATAAAATCTTCTATGGTCATACACCCAATGTAAATAGCTTATTGAATCTCGATCATAGTGATACAAATATTCATAATATTGATGCCAAAAGATGCAAAGTTGATAATGATAGTGCAACATATTTGTGGCACTACCGTTTAGGTCATATTGGTGTAAAGAGCATGAAGAAACTCCATGCTGATGGACTTTTGGAATCACTTGATTATGAATCATTTGATACTTGTGAACCATGCCTCATGGGCAAGATGACTAAAACTCTGTTCTCTGGAACAAAGGAACGAGCTAATGACTTATTGGAAATAATACATACCAATGTATGCGATCTGATGAGTGTTGAAGCTCGCGGCAGGTATCGTTATTTTCTCACCTTCACGGAAGATTTAAGTAGGTATGGGTATATCTACTTGATGAAACACAAGTCTAAAATATTTGAAAAATGTTCAAAGAATTTCACAGTGAAGTAGAGAACCATCGTAACAAGAAAATAAAGTTTCTATGATCTGATCGCGAAGGCGAATATTTGAGTTACGAGTTTGGACTTCATTTGAAACAATGTGGAATAGATTCACAACTCACGCCACCTATAACATCACAGAGTAATGGTGTGTTTGAACGTGTAACTATACTCTATTGGATATGGTGTGTTCTATGATGTCTCTTATCGATTTACCTTTATCGTTTTGGGGTTATGCATTAGAGAGAAATGCATTTACGTTATATAAGGCACCATCTAAATCCGTTGAGACAACGCCGTATGAACTATGGTTTGGCAAGAAACCAAAGCTATCGTTTCTTAAAGTTTGGGGTTGTAGCACTTATGTCAAAAGGCTTCAGCCAGACAAGCTCAAACCCAAATCGGAGAAGTGCATCTTTATAGGATACCCAAAAGAAACTATTGGGTACGCCTTCTACCACAGATCCGAGGGCAAGATCTTTGTTGGTAACAATGGATCCTTTCTAGAGAAGGAGTTTCTCTTGAAAGAAGTGAGCGGAAGGAAAGTAGAACTTGATGAGGTAATGGTACCTTTGCTCGAATTGGAAAGTAGATCATCAGAGAAAACTGTTCCCGTGATGCCTACAACATCAAGAGAAGACGCTAATGATAATGATTATGAAACTTCGGATCAAGTTACTACTCAACCTCGAAGGTCGACCAGAACACATACCGCACCAGTGTGGTACGGTAACCCTGTCCTGGAAGTCATGTTGTTAAACAACAGTGAACCTTCGAACTATGAAGAAGCTATGATGAGCCCAAATTCCAAAAATGGCTTGAGGCCATAAAATCTGAGATAGCATCCATGTATGAGAACAAAGTGCGGACTTTAGTGGACTTACCCGATGATTGGCAAGCCATAGAGAATAAATGCATCTTCAAAGAGGAAGACGGACGCTGATATTACTATCTACAAAAGCTCGACTTATCGCAAAAGGTTTTTGACAAAGTTCAAAGAGTTAACTACAATGAGACTTTCTCATCTGTAGCGATGCTTAAGTCTGTCTGAATCATGTTAGCAATTTCCGCATTTTATGATTATAAAATCTGGCAAATGGATGTCAAAATTGTATTCCTTAATGTATTTCTGAAAGAAGAGTTTTATATGATGCAACCAGAAGGTTTTGTCGATCCTAAAGGTGCTAACAAAGTGTGCAAGCTCCAGCGATCCATCTATGGACTCGTGCAAGCATCTCAGAGTTGGAATATATGCTTTGATGAGGTGATCAAAGCATACGGTTTTATACACACTTATGATGAAGTCTGTATTTACAAGAAAGTGAGTGGGAGCTCTGTAGAATTTTTGATATTATATGTGGATGACATATTGTTCATTGGAAATGACATAGAATTTTTGGATAGCATAAAAGGATACTTGAATAAGAATTTTTAAATGAATGACCTCGGTGAAGCTGCTTATGTATTGGGCATAAGATCTATAGAGATAGATCAAGACACATGATAAGACTTTCACAAAACACATACCTTGACATGATTTTGAAGGAGCTCAAAATGGATTAGTCAAATAAGAAATTCTTGCCTGAGTTGTAAGGTGTGAAGTTGAGTAAGACTCAAAGCCCGACCACAGCATAAGATAGAGAAAAAGAATAAAAGTCATTTCCTATGCCTCAGCCATAGGTTCTATAAAGCATGCCATGTTTTGTACCAAATCTAATGTGTGCCTTGCCACATATATGGTGATGGGGTACAAGAGCGATCCAGGAGTGGATCACTGGACATTGGTCAAAATTATCCTTAAAGGAATAAGGAAATGTTTCTCAGTTATGGAGGTGATAAAGAGTTTGTCATAAAGGGTTACGCCAATGCAAGCTTTGACACTAATCCAGATGACTCTGAGTATCAACCTGGATGCATATTGAACGTAGGAGCAATTAGCTAAAGTAGCTCTATGCAGAGCATTGTAGACATAGAATTTTGCAAAGTACACACGGATCTGAATGTTGTAGATCCTGTTGACTAAAATCTCTCTCACAAGCAACACATGATCATACCTTAGAACTCTTTGAGGGCTAATCACATAACGATATGAACTAGATTATTGACTCTTGTAAAATCTTTGGGTGTTAATCACATGGAGATGTGACTTATGGGTATTAATCACATGTCGATGTGAACTAGATTATTGACTCTAGTAAACTCTTTGGGTGTTAATCACATGACGATGTGAACTAGATTATTGACTCTAGTGCAAGTGGGAGACTGATGGAAATATTCCCTAGAGGCAATAATAAAATGGTTATTATTATATTTCCTTAATCATGATAAAGGTTTATTATTCATGCTAGAATTGTATTGACCGGAAACCTAAATACATGTCTGAATACATAAACAAATACCGTGTCCCTAGTAAGCCTCTACTAGACTAGCTCGTTAATCAAAGATGGTTAAGGTTTCCTAACCATGGACATGAGTTTTCATTTGACAATGGGATCACATCATTAGAAGAATGATATACTAGAAAAGACCCATCCGTTACCTTAGCATTTGATCATACAGTTTATTTCGATTGCTTTCTTGATGCCAAATACATATTCCTTTGACTATGTGATCATGCAACTCCCGGATACCGAAGGAATACCTTGTGTGTGCTATCAAACGTCACAACATAACTGGGTTATTATAAAGATTCTCTATAGGTATCTCCGAAGGTGTTTTGTTGGGTTGGCGCGAATCGAGATTAGGATTTGTTACTCCGAGTATCGGAGAGGTATCTTTGGGCCCTCTCGGTAATACACATCATAATAAGCCTTGCAAGCAAATGACTAATGAGTTAGTCACAATATGATGCATTACGGGACGATTAAAGAGATTTGCCAGTAACGATATTGAACTAGGTATAGAGATACCGACGATCGAATCTCGGGCAAGTAACATACCGATGGACAACGGGAATTGTGTATGTTCTCTTAATGGCTCAACCGATAAGAATCTTCGTAGAATATGTAAGAACCAATATGGGCATCCAGGTTCCGATATTGATTATTGACAGGAGAGGTGTCTCAGTCATGTCTACATAATTCCCGAACACGCAAGGTCGCACGCTTAATGTTCGTTGACATTAGAGTAGTATTGGGATATCTGATGAGTGGTAACCAAATGTTGTTAGGAGTCCCGGATGAGATCCCAGACGTCACGAGGAGTATCGGATTGGTTGAGAGGTAAAGATTTATATATGGGAAGTCATATTTTGGGTTCCGGGAAAAGGTGCAGTTTTTTTCGTATTGTACCAGGAAGCTTCCAGAAGGTTTCGGAGGATTCCGGAGGTCCGGAAGTGGGTTCACCACGACCCAAGGGCTAGAATGGTCTGCGGGGAGGCACCCTGGCCTTATTGGGCTAGGCACACCAAATCCTCAAAAGCTCATGTGGCTAGGGAAGGCAAAAAAGGAAAGAGTCATAGTAGGAATACGATTGGACTTGGAGTCCAAGTCCTCTCCCCCTTAGCTGCGCCCTAGGGCTTGGAGGGGTTGTTTGCCACGCCCCTCCACCTATATATAGAGGGGAGTGGCTCCCCAAGAGGACACACCAAGCCCTTGGCGCCCCTCTCTCTCATGTTACTCCGTAGTTCCACCGCATCGTCCCGGCGACGCTTAGCGAAGCGTTGTCGGTGCTCCGCCACCACCATCACCACCACGCCGTCGTGTTGGTTGTGAAACCATCTATTTCTCCTCTCCCTCTTGCTGGATCAAGAAGGAGGAGACATCATCGAGCCGCACGTGTGCTAAATTCGGATGTGTCGTCCATTCGGCACTAGATCGGTTGGATCGTGATCGGATCGCGAAGAGTACGACTACATCAACCGCGTGACAAACGCTTCCGCTTAGAGATCTACAAGGGTACGTAGATGCTCTCCCCCTCTAGTTGCTATGCATCTCCATGGATAGATCATTGTGTGTGCATAGATTTTTTTTGTTTTCCATGCAACATTTCCGGTAGGATCGAGCCACGAGAGCGGCAAGCTACACAAGAACTAGATGAATATCAGATGATCATTTATCCTAGTTAATTATGCATGTAATATATAGTTGACTTTGGTGTGTGGAAATGTCATGTGTGTAGTAGCCACATATGTAATTATGCATGTAATAGTTTATTTTTGTGTGTGCAAATGTCATGTGTGTAGTAGCCACCTATGTAGTTGGATGTTTAATTTGGTTATGCAACCACGTCCCTATAAGTGTGTGTATATATATGTTGTTGTTCTATATGCAATCCCAACGCACAACACACACATCTTATTAGCAGCAATCGTCTGTGTTATTATCGGTCTTCGCACACATTCCTGATTACACACCTGTTTGCCGCGTATCACACACATCTTGTTAAATGGAACCGTTTATGTTATCTTGGCTCAACGCAAACAGTTCATCGGACTGAACTGTTTGCCCTCTATCACACACACCTTGATATGGATGACTGTTTATTTTGTTCCCCTAATCACAAACAGTTCATCCAAGTGAACTGTATGTTGTATGTTGTATATCGCACACACCTTCATCTAGCTGCCTGTTTCTGTTCTTCTGCCTCATCGCAAATAGTTTACTGAACTGAACCGCATGCCCATCATCGCACACACAACTAAATTCTGACCCGTGTCATCTGTCATCGCAAAAGTTTTGCATCTTTTTGATAGTTTTTTTACATCACCATTTGCGACTATTGCATCGCACACAGTTTCATCGAAGGGTCTCTGATCGTAGTGTTGCGTTAGCAGCATCCTGCAGTAGTGATTGGGATACTTTCCGGTGATGACCATAGTTTGAGGAGTTCATGTATTCATTGTGTGTTAATGCTTTGTTCCTATTCTCTGTTAAAAGTAGGCCTTAATATCCCATCGTTTCCTTATGGACCCCGCTTCCACGATAGGGTAGGACAAAACATGTCATGCAAGTTCTTTTCCATAAGCATGTATGACTATTTACGGAATACATGCCTACATTATATTTATGAACTGGAGCTAGTTCTTTGTCACCCTAGGTTATGACTGTTATATGATGAATATCATCCAACGAATTCACTGATCCAATGCCTATGAGTTTTCCATAGATTGTTCTTTCTAAGTTACTATTGCTATTGCTATTGTCACAACTGCTACAAAAGCATTGCTATCATTGTTACCGTTATTGCTACTATTACTACTGCTATCAAAACTATCATATTATTGTGCTACTGATCACTTTGTTGCAGATATTTAATCTCCAAGTGTGGTTGAATTGACAACTCAACTGCTAATACTTGCAAATATTCTTTGGCTCCCCTTGTGTCGAATCTATAAATTTGGGTTGAATACTCCAACCTCGAAAACTGTTGCGATCCCCTATACTTGTGGGTTATCATTGAACTTTTCCATAAAATGCTAGATAAAACTATTAGTCCAACAAGGAATATGTTGGCATTAATTACCAAAACCACCAAGGGAGCAAATGTGCTTTTAAATTATCATTTTTGCTAATCACTTGGATAGAGATTTTCGTCCTCTGGGTTCCAAGTTCTATCGTGACATCCTTCACTATTTTAGCATCACTTTTCAAGAATTCATCTGATTAATCAGCTAATTGGCCAGTTGATCGCTACTCATCGGGTGGCCGGCTCGAATAACACTTATTCATCGTGTTAACTTGCCAAGCCGATTAAATGGTCTATCAGATCGATTAATCGGTTGTCATGCTGATTAATCGCTGCTGTCCCGTTAACTCATGGGTAAAGAAAGCCCGATTGTTTGGCCCATAACCCCTCACAGCCCCTCCTGCTCCTAAATAGCTAGGGTTTGGCCCTCCTCGCGACCCCCTCCCACTCCTCTCGTGCATCCTCTCCTACCACCACTTCCCCTCCTCCCATGTGTGTCGACACTTCATCTTCTCCCTCTGTAGGCCGCTATTTCCCCTCCGTCGCAACCTACCACCTCTGGCAATCAACCCGTTCGGATGCCCTGTGGTTGTTGTCACCTTCCCTCTGTCTGTCGTCGTCGTGTGGCTGCCTTCTCTCGGAGTTGGGGCCCAGGTGGAAATCAGCAAAAAATGTATACATGTTCGTTGATGATTTTTTTATGCCCACATGGATATTTGCTGATGATTGTTGTTGTATAGATGTTTGTGATCTATTGAGAAAAGGAAATGATACGTGTCCAATGTATATATAATTTATGAAGTATTCATGACGTGTTTATAACAATTCTATATGTTTTTGGTATGATTTGAATGGAACTAACCCGAACTGGCATTTTTTCAGTAGAACTACTGTGGTGTTGTTTTATGTGTAGAAATAAAAGTTCTCCAAATGCAACAAAACTTTTTGATGATTTTTCTGGAATAAAAGAGGCTCTAGAAGCTTCGTAGGAGGACCAGAAGGTGGACACTAGGCACTAGGGTGTGTCACCCCCTTTGGCATGCCCTGGTGGGTAGTGGGCCCCTCAAAGCCCATCTCAGCATGAGACCGACGCCAAAAAATCCTATAAAAACATAAACCCTCAGAAATAACCCTAGATGAGAAGTTCCACCCCACAAGCCTCTGTATCCATGAAAACTCAATCGGGATTCTGTTTCGGCACCTTGCCGGAGGGGGAAATCATCACCGGAGGCCATTTTCATCACCCCGGATGGCCACCACGATGAGGAGGGAGTAGTTCACCTTCGAGGCTAGGGGTATGTACTAGTAGCTATGTGTTTGATCTCTTTCTCTCTCTCATGTTCTTGATTTGGCAAGATCTTGATGTACCGCGAGCTTTGTTAATATAGTTGGATCATATGGTGTTTCCCCCTCTCTATCTTGTTGTTATGAATTGAGTTTTTACCTTTGAGGTTTCACTTTTATAGGATTTAATACTTATATGGATTTCAGAACACTTGATGTATGTCTTACGTATGAATACCCGTGGTGCAATGGGTATCATATTGATTCACTTGATGTATGTTTTGGCACTCAACTCGTGGATTCCCGAGGTGACATTGGGGTAATATATGCATAGGGGTTGATGCACATTTTCTTCTTTGTTTCTCCGGTAGAAATGTCAGGGAACTTGATGTCTACTATGCAACTTTATTCTTGTAGACTCGTGTTGGGCCTCCAAGCGCAGAGTTTTCTAAGACATAGCAATTTTGCCTCAAGTGGATGACCTAAGGTTTATCAATCCATGGGAGGCATAGGATGAAGATGGCCTCTCTCAAAAAAACCTGCAACCAAATAATAAAAAGTCTCTTGTGTCCCCAACACACCAAATACAATGGTAAATTGTATACGTGCACTAGTTCGGCGAAGAGATGGTGATACAAGTGTAGTAATGATAGTAGATGTTGATTTTTGTAATAGAAACAATAAAAACATTAGGGTAATGTGTTACAAAAGTGAGCACAAATGGTATTGCAATGCTTGAAAATGGGGCCTAGGGTCCGTACTTTTGCTAGTGCAATCTCTCAACAATGCTAATATAATTGGATCACATAACCATCCCTCAACGTGCGATGAAGAATCACTCCAAAGTTCCTATCTAGCGGAGAACATAAGAATAAATTGTTTGTACGGTACAAAACCACGTTAAAGTTATTCTTTCTGATCAGTCTCTCCAAGAGTTCGTACTAAGATAACACCAAGTTATCCTTTCCAATCGATATATCCAAGAGTTTGTACTAAAATAACACCATATGATATGCACCAACCAACTTTAATGTCACCTAGAAACTCCAATGGCACCACAAGTATCCATGAGTTAATTATACGATACACATCCAACAATTACAGATTCATAAAACTCAATCCAACACAAAGAACCTCCAAAACTGCCCCAATATTTCTACCGGAGAAAGAAAGACGAGAACATGCATCAACCCCTATGCATAGATTACCCCAATGTCACCTCGAGAATCCGCGAGTTGAGTGCCAATACACATATCAAGTGAATCAATATGATACCCCATTGTCACCACGGGTATTCATAGCAAGACATACATCAAGTGTTCTCAAAACCATAAAAATATTCAATCCGATAAGAACTAAATCTCAAAGGGCAAACTCAATTTTCATCACAACAAGATAGAGAGGGAGAGACAAAATATGATCCTACTATATTAACAAAACCTACGATACATCAAGATCGTGCCAAATCAAGAACACGAGAGAGGGAGATTAAACACATAGATACTAGTACAAACCCTCAGCCCCGAGGGTGGACTACTCCCTCCTCATCATGGCGGCCTCTAGTGATGATTTCCCATCCGGCAGGGTGCCAGAATAGGGTCTAGATTGGTTTTTCATGGCTACAGAGGCTTGCGGCGGCGGAACTTCCGATCTAGGTTAACTTTCAGAGGTTTCTGAATATATTGGATCTTTTACGTTGGTTTCACGCGAAGATGGGCCTCAGGGAGCCCACCAACCACCAGGGCGCGCTAGGGGGGCTGGCGTGCCCTGGTGTCTTGTGGGCAGTAGGAGGCCCCCTCTGGTGGTTCTGTACTCCATTATTTCTCTTTTCTTCCAAAAAAATCGTCAAAAAGTTCCGTCCAATTGCGAGAACTTTTATTTCTACACAAAAAACAACACCATGGTAATTCTGCTGAAAACAACGTTAGTCCGGGTTAGTTCCATTCAAATCATACCAAAACCATATAAAATTGTTGTAAACATGGCATGAATACTTCATAAATTATAGATACGTTGGAGACGTATCAGCATCCCCAAGCTTAATTCCTACTCGTCCTCGAGTAGGTAAATGATAAAAAAAATAATTTATTAAGTGTGACTGCTAGCATAGTGCATAAGTTTGATCAATAATAATTTCAATCACTTTTCCTAGCATCATAACAACAACTGTTTCTCATAAAACTTAGCATGATAAAGTAGCAATTGAGAATGGAAATGTTGATGTGGAATGCTACCTATCATATTCCTCATATACTCTTTTATTTTGTAACATGGACATTTGGACTTGAATGATTCAAAGCAATAGTCTATAATTTGACATGAAGACATCAATACTCAAGCATACTAACCAGCAACCACATGTCTCTCAAAATATCAACGCTAAAGAAAGTTATCCCTAGCCCAATATGCTCAATCATTGATCCATTCATGAAACACACTCAAATATTAGCTACATCCAATGCATAAGTATGACAATAGTGTTCCCTACTTGATGCTTTGTAAGATAAGATGGAGACTCAAAATAAAAATAAAAATTGCATAAAAGTAAATAGATAGGCTGTTCGCAGAGGGAAGCAGAATTTGTAGAGGTGCCATAGCTCATAGCTTAAATTGAGAGATGAAATATTTTTGAGAGTCATGCTTTTCTCGTTAACGGAAACGACCGAGTAATTCCAAATACTTTCCATGCTAGATACATCATATGCAGTTCCCAAACATAAAATAAAGTGTATTCCTTTTTCCACCACTCTTTAACAATCCATGGCTAGCCGTATCCACGGGTGCCTTCCAAACCAACACTTTCCAAGGAATTTATTATTGACAACATAAATAAAATTTCTTTTCATTTCGGGACTGGGCATCCCTATTACCTGCCACACTCTCGTGCAATGAAAAGTGAATAAACACGTAGCTTGAGAATAACACATCTAGCATGGAAAATATTGGCCACCCCTTGCCGCTTCATGAGAGGTACAGGCACACAAAAAAGGAAATTCATTTTGAAAATTAGAGTTGGCCCATACAAATTTACTTGGAACGGCATGGAATTACCGCATATAGGTAGGTATGGTGGACTCATTTGTCACAACTTGGTTTAAGGAGTTTGGATGCACAAGCAGTATTCCCTCTTAGTGTAAGGAAATGCTAGCAAATAGATTGAGAAGCAACCAATCAAAAATCAAAAACGGTCATAAACATGAATTACACGTAACTAACACCGAATAATGCACCACAAGTAGGATATAACTTCATTGCATAACTATTGAATTTCGTGTTTGCAAAGAGAATCACAAACCTTAACACCAATATTCCTACTAAAGCACAATTACTCGCCAACATGACTCACATATTATCTCCATATCGCAAAACTATTGCAAGGAATCAAACTTATCATATCCAACGATCTACATGAAAGTTTTATTACATCCTTCTTGAATGTCCATCACTTTGGGACCAATTTCATAGCTTGTGCAAAATGTCATCACTATTATCAACTCTCAAAATAATATAAGTGAAGCATGAGAGTGTTCCACAAACTACTCGAAAAAGATATAAGTGAAGATCAAGCGAGTAGTTTAGTAAAGGGGTAGCTATTTGAGGAATCTTTCTCATTTTAAAACTTTCATATCTTAGTATTATTAAAACAACAAGTAAAACAAAATAAATTATATTTCAAGAATAGCACATATCATGTGAAGAAGCAAAAACTTAGGTTCAACCGAGACTAACCGATAATTGTTGATGAAGAAAGGTGGGATGCCTACCGAGGCATCCCCAAGCTTAGATGCTTGAGACTTATTGGAATATTATCCTGGGATGCCTTGGGCATCCCAAATCTTGAGCTCTTTTGTCTGCTTAATTCCTCTCATAGCACGGTTTCCCTAAATCTCAAAAAATTCATTCACACAAAACTCAACAAGAACTCGTGAGATAAGTTAGTACAAATCAATGCAAAACCTTATCATTCTCTACTGTAGAAAATCACTAAAAATGTAATTCAACATTGAATACTAAATTCCTCTGCATATTTAATGCTCGTATCCTCAAATAGAATCATTAAACAAGCAAACATATGCAAACCATGCAATCATAATAGCAATCTGTCTAAACATAACAGTATGTAAAGGATGAAGCAAGATCCATACTTCTATAAATCAAATAATTCCAAAATTTTACTAAACTGTATAAAATTTATCATATCTTATTTTGAAAAAACAATCAAAATTTTATCACATTCTGAATTTTCTGGGGAATTTTGGCAACAACCATAAACTTTATATTTTGAAACAACTCATATATTCGCAAATCGAGCATGGTAAAGGCTATACTTGACACTTTTATTGAAATAAAATATACAAACCTTATTGTAAATAACAGCAAGCAAATCCTAAATAAAGAAAATGATGCTCCAGGCTAAACACATATCATGTGGTGAATAGAAATATAGCTCCAAGTGAGGATACCAATAATGTTGAAGACGAAAAAGGGGATGCCTTCCAAGGCATGCCCAAGCTTAGTTGCTTGGGTTTTCCTTGAATATTACCTTGGGGTGCCTTGGGCATCCCCAGGCTTAGTGTCTTTCTGCTCCTTATTCTCCTCATATCGATATCTCACCCGAAACTTGAAAACTTGAATCACACAAAACTTAACGGAACTTCGTGAGATGGGTTAGTATGATAAAGATCAAATCATTCACTAGGCACTGTAAAGTCAAGGTGCATAATTGTTTCCACATAATGCCTACTGCACTCTATCATTTCCACAATTTATATTACTTAATATAAGTTATGGAAAACACTAAAGTAAGCAAACTATGCATTGAAAACAAAATCTATCAAAAATAGAACAGCATGTAATGATCTGGACAATGACCATACTTCTGCAACTCTAAAAATTCTGAGAATTTAGGACAACGTATAAAATTTGTATATCAATCATTTGTAAAAAAATTAGGAAGTTATCATGTAACATTAATTTATAGAATTTTCTGCACTAGACGCAAAACTTTCTATTTTTGCACAGAATCAAGTGAACTATCATCCACACTATCCAAAAGGCTTTACTTGGCACTTTATTGAAACAAAAGCTATAAAACATGATTACTATAGTAGCTTAATCATGTAAACACACAAAAACAGTAGGGGTAAATGTTTGGTTGTCTCCCAACAAGCGCTTTTCTTTAATGCCTTTTTAGCTAGGCATGATGATTTCAATGATGCTCACATAAAAGTAAAGAATTGAAACATAATGGGAGCATCATGAATCATATGACTAGCACATTTAAGCCTAACCGACTTCCTATGCATATGTATTATGTTAGCAAACAATTTATGGGAGCGATAATTAACTAGCATAGGAAGGCAAAACAAACATGGCTTCAAAACTTTCAACACATAGAGAGAGAACTTGATATTATTGAGCTATGTAAAAACATATGTTCCTTTCTCATAATGATTTTCAGTAGTATCATGAATGAGTTCAACAATATAGCTATCACATAGGGCATTCTTTTCATGATCCACAAGCATAGAAATTTTATTACTATCCACATAAGCAAATTTATTCTCATTCATAATAGTGGGAGTGTCATATGAAACTCGAATACTATAAAAAAATCCACGTTAAAAGAGTAATGTTCAGTAAAAGGATATTCAAAATTATGACAATAATTATCACTACTTTTTATAACATAAGTATCATCACAATAATCATCATAAGTAGCAACTTTGTTCTCATCATAGTCAATTGAAACCTCTTCCGAAATAGTGGAATCATCACTAAATAAAGTCACGACCTCACCAAATCCACTTTTATAAATATTGCAATCATCATAAATCGGTGGCATGCAATCATCATAACAAATTTGATCATTCAAATTAGGGGGGGCTAAAAAGATCATGTTCATTAAGCATAGCATCCCCAAGCTTGGGACAAACATTAATTGCAGCAAATAAATTCTCAAACATTTTATTCTCATCAAACACAGCATCCCCAAGCTTGTGGTTGGCATATCATAAGCATTATCAGTCTCATCATTAATAGTATGAATAGCGCCAATAATATAACAATTACTATCATCATAATTTCCCAAGTTGGTACCAAAAAGATTTTCAAGATTATAAGAAGTATCATTGTCAGGCCCAAGATGTGATTCTATCCCGATCACGTGACACTTACGTGATTGGGGCACAACCGCATTTCGGGCGCTTAGCAAGATGGATATCATTACATCATACCATTACATACATACATAGGGGATACAACATTACATACAAGTCACATGGATACAACATCATCAAAACAAGTATCCGACTACGGATACAAACAATAAAAGCTCAAAGACATCCATCTGCTATCCCAGGCTGCCGACCCGGAACCTAACCCAAGACTAAAGAAGAAGAACTCCAAACAACGAACAACGCTCTCACGTCAAGACATCGGAAACCTGCAACTGTTGTTGTAGTAACAGTGAGCCACGAGGACTCAGCAATCCCATAACCATGGGTAACAAGACTATCAAAGCTTAATAGGTAGGAAGAGGTAAGGTGGTGAGGTTGCAGCAGCGACTAAGCAAAATATATGGTGGCTAACTTACGAGTACAAGAATAAGATGAGCATCTATGCAAACGGTCGCAACTAGTAGTGATTGCTAAAGATCCTGAACTACATACGAGTCAAACATAACCCCACCGTGTTCTCTTCTCAAAGCGAAAAGAGACAGTCACGGTTACTCACACAGTTGTGTGTTTTACTTCGGATCATCTGTCAAGTTTTCTACAACCGGACATTAACAAATTCCAATCTGCCACATAACCGCGGGCACGGCTTTCGAAAGTTCATAACCCTGCAGGGCTGTCCCAACTTAGCCCATCACAAGCTCTCACGATTAGCTGAAGTGATAAATATAATATCATCACTCCTTATCTTAGGGAAAATCCGATCAGGCTCGGCATCCCGATGCGCAAGACATTTCGACAATGGTAAAACAAGTCCAGCAAGACCTCCCGGTGTGTCGACACCCTGATAGTAGCCGCGCGTATCTCGTCTCAGGCCACGACCGGATGGGTGATCCTACGAGTAAAACCAATCATCGAGTTTCCCCGTGGTGGCCCCGCAGTCTCCCCATTTGGGACCAACACCATCAGCACTGGCCCCCCTACTATGTAGAAAGAATCCTCAGGTAGCGCTAACTCCCTATGAAATTTAATTAATTAATTAAGTTGTTATTATGAGCAAATTAAAACCAATGTTGGGCCTTGCTGGAGGAGTTTTATTCAAAGACGAACTGTCAAGGGGTCCCCATCCACCCATCGTGTAAGGAACGCAAAATCAAGGAACATAATGCCGGTTTATCGGCGCCTAAGGTGGCATGAGTGGAACAAAACACCGAGCAAAAGGCCAAGCCTTCCACCCATGCCCAGTATATAGGTGTGTTATTAATAATAATAGATAATGTGATATTCCAACAACAAGTTCCCTCCTGGAACGAGCTTCATCTTCTCCTGCAACTAACAACGCTATAAGAGGGGCTGAGCAAGCGGGTAACATAGCCAAACAGTGGTGTTGCTAGGAAGGTGTCAAGGTTACAGGTCTCATGGCAACAAGGAGAGGCTAACAATAAAGATGGGTAGCGCGACATGCAACGATAGCATCGAGACACTAAGAAAAGGCAATGATAGTAAAGGTATCCAAGGGTATGGTCATCTTGCCTGAGATCCCGCAAGGAAGAAGAACGGTTCCGTGAAGAAGATGGATAAGAAGCCTTGAAGAAGAACCAAGGGTAGACGATCGAATCCTCACGAATGCACGGAACAAGCACTAACGAGAAGAAGCAAGCAATACGGTAAACAAACCACTCAAGAACATTACAATATGCACTACCAAGCATGATGCAAAACAAGTCTACTTATGATGCATAGAAAGTCTACACAGGAAGCAAAACATGGCAAGGTAGGAAGCACAGAAAACAGCACAAGTTTATATATGATGCATACATGGCAAGGTATGATGCATGACAAATATATACATGAAGCAATACATGGCAAGGTAGGAAGCACAGAAAACATCACAGGAAACATGGCAATGTGCATAAGCAAGTATGAAGCAAACAAGTCTATATAGGAAGCACAACAAGTCTATACAGGAAGCACAACATGGCAAAGTAGGAAGCATAGAAAACACACAAGTCTATATGATGCAATACATGGCAAGATATGATGCATGGCAAATCTATACAGGAAGCAGAACAAGTATACACAGGAAGCATAACAAGTCTATACAGGAAGCATAACATGACAAGGTATGATGCATGACAAAACTATACAGGAAGCATGGCTGATGCACTAAGGAAGCACTGCAGATGCACTTAGGAAGCACAGAAAGTCTACATAGGAAGCACAGAGATACAACACAAGGAGCATGACAATATGCATCAAGCAAGAAACTTCAAAACATGATAACCAGAGGATATTATGAATCTACATGCAAAATCACACAAGTTTCATATAAAGAACACCCCAAACGGAGCAACGGGCTAAAAGATACACATGAAACAAGATATAACAACAAGCTGAAATTAACAGTCACATAGCAACTTTGGAGCATGATAAATATAAGCTACAGCACTCAAACATCATGGCAAGAAGCATGAACATAAATTAGACATATCCTACAGCAAACAAGTCCATTGGAGCATCTCCAAAGGAGGCATGGATCAATAGCAACAAGCTAAAACATATTGAACATGACAACAAAATCCTGACAGCAGTATTTTATAGCAACTTGGGAGCAAGAGTTAAATATGCTACAGCCACCCAAAAGAGCATGTGAGAGCATGAATGGATAGCCAACAATATATACAACAAGGAATCATCAATAGTAACCCCAAAACTATCATGGATTTGCCTAGAATAAGAAGCAAACATGGCATCTGGAAATTACAAATTCCAGACTTGGTGAAATTTCACTAAGTGTTAAAACAGCAGTATTATCATGGCATGTTTGTGAGCAAGTTTAAGTCAACACAAGGCATGTCATGGAAAGTTAAATGCACCACATCAAAGAGCACATCATGGAGAATCTAAAACATCTAGGCATGTGGCGTGAAGACAAACACAACAATAGCAACGAGCTCCTCAACTAGGCATCTTGTAACAAGTTTCAAAACATAACAGCCAAATGCACTTTTGCAACAGAGATTAACATGGCAATATGAACTCAAACAAGCATGCTATAGCAATCAACATGTAGAGCATCTCATGATGAACATGTGGACATATCATTTGCATCATTTGGATAAACATGCACCAAGTTATCATATCTCAAACATGGCATGAAAACAACAAGTAGTAGCAGTTTATAACAAGTAGCACTCTTGCAACAGATATTTAAGCATCTAGATGAAGTCAAACATGCATGGCACAATGGAACAAAGTGTAGTACACATCACCACGAACATTTTGACATATCATTCACTCAAAACGGATAAGCACACAAAAAGTTATTAGCAGTCAAAGTAGCAACATTACTGTAGACAGAGAATAGGACTTAGCAGAATTCTGGGAAAAAACGACGGGCGCTAGATTATTAAACGGTGCACGGGCGAGATTTAGAGGGGTGGCTCACCACGGGCCTGGCCCAGATCGTGGAGAGGAGGAGGAGCTGGGGTAGACGGAGACGGGCCGGCCCAGGGACGGTGGAGAGGCGAGGAGGCGGCTGGGCCTCGGGGCTCGTCGGCCCAGCGAGGGAGCCGGCTGGGGCGGACGGTGGAGGCCGGCTGGGCCTCGATGGCTGGAAGGGTGCCGGGCCACCTGGCGGCTTGCGGCCTGGAGCGAGGAGGAGGCCCAGGCGGGGCGCTGGAGTGGGCCGGCCTCAGGGGGAGCGGCGGCTCGGCTGGCTGGACTGGGCCGACTGGATTGGGCGGTGTGGAGGCGAGGGAGGCCCAGGGAGGCGCTGGTCGCTGGGGCAGTCGGGGCGTCGCGGCCCAGGGAGGCGCTCGTCCTCCTCGATGAGGACGGAGCCTACGGCGGCGGCGCGAGATTCGGAGGAAGGGAGGCGGGGCGCCCCTTGCGGCCTGCTGCGAGGGAAGGGCCGGGGAGGTCGGGGGCCGGCGGGATCCGGCGGCTCCTCGCAGGATCTGGCCGGAGGCGAGGCCTGGGCGGCGGCGGAAGGCGCGGGCAGGTGGCGCGGTGGAGGCACGCGACGGCAACGGTGGAAGCACGCGAAGGCAACAGTGGAAGCACGCGACGTCAATGGTGGAAGCACTACGCTGAATTTGAGGAGGGAGGTAGCGGAAGGCCAAAAATGGACTAGGGGCAGTCCATTTATAGTAGGAGGGCTAGGGTTTGGAGTTTGGAGGTGTTTTAGAGCCCTCCGATCGCGATCCGACGGATTCGATCGCGAGGTGAGGTAGGATGGGCCTAGGGGAGGTTAGTGGGCTGTGTAGGAGTAGTTGGGCTGAGGTGAGAGGAGAGGGAAAGAGGCCCGCGGGGGTTTTCGGAGACCGAAAACATCCGACGAAATAACCGGCGACTAGTGCCGCTATATATATCCGTTGGGCTATCAAACGGACTCCGATTGTGATGAAAATTTGGCAGGCGGCCTGTCTACACTATAATAAGACCACATGACAAGTTTCATCCCATTTCGAGAACATTTTTCGGCCACTCACAAAATAAATATTCGGAGGCACCGCGGGCGCGTGCAAGTGTGTCTGGGCTCAGAACGGACAAAACGGAGAGGACGAGGGGACTCGGGCGGATGCAAGTTTTGAAAACATGCTGATGCAACACACATGATGACATGGCAAGAATCCACACGCAAGCAGATGACATGGCACTGACAACGAATATCTGGCTGACATCTGGCGCACCGGTCTCGGGGTGTCACAACACTCCCCTACTAACAAGAGATCTCGCCCCGAGATCTTAGGAACGAGACGGAAGAGAAAAGGAAGAACAAAGTTCTTCGATGACAAAAGAGTGAAAGCAAAGAACCTGAGAGGTTGAGCCACTTGAAAGGAAGAATACAACAAAGATGAACAAAGCTGCAAAGTCTTCGTTAACCAAGAGGAGCAAGTAATACGACGAGAATCGAGGAGGTTGAAAGGCACGAAACAAGAGCTGAAGGAACAAGAATGAATTCGAAACCACTCCGGTTAAAGATAGATAGAAGGAATCTCTACGAAGAAATTCGGGCAGCACTCCGGCTAAAACTGAAAGAAATAGCACACCGGTTGACATGAATGGAATAGGACAAGAACCTGAGACGATGAAACGAAAACATGACGAGATTGCCAAGACATTGCCTCCGGAATAATTGAAATGATGGAATAAAAAGAATGGAGAAGAAGATGACAACTTGAGCACGAGTGACATGAACGAGAATTTATAAGAGAAAGACTTGAACGGAGTTGTTTGAGAAAATCAACAACAAAAGAATAAACTTGTTGTGGACTTATGGAACTCATCTCAAAAGTTGAGGTGAATTATGCCGCAACCAAAAGATGGAATAATTAAGATGAAGGAAAAAATGCAAAACTCCACTTCAAAAGAATAGGAGAATTATTTGCACTCAAGAGGCAAAAGAATAAGAATGCTTGAGCTGCTCCAGAAGAATTAGATGAATATTTGAAGAATGAATTAAATGATGAAGAACCACCATGAAGAACTCCGGTAGCGAAAAGGATGATGATATAGAAATGATGGATGAAAAGAATAAGATTAAAGCCATGCGATGATTAGACGGGGTTCCGACGAGATAGCCGAGAAAAACTTGAACTCCGGAAAGAAAAGAATAAAAGCACTTGGAACTAGAATTTATTCCTGAAGAATAAACTCCGAAGGAAGGGATTAAATCAACTCGATGAAAAGAATAAGAATTATGTTATGCTTCTCCTCCATCAATTAAATTGACGAGAAGCAATGGACTTGCATATCGCTTATTCCCGTTGAAAAGGATTAAAGAGGGATATATCGCACACTTGCGAAAATCTTCATGAAACACCGGTAGGATTGGAATGAACGAATGAATTGATATGGTAACACCAGAAAAGAACTGTCGAGCGAACCACCGTAAAGAATTGAAGCCGAGTGAATAAAAAAAAGGAACGAACCACCGGGAAGAATTAATCGAATGATGAAAAGAACAAACCACCGAGAAGAATTACAATCGAGTGAAGAACGAGAATGCCCACCGTAAGGAATGAAATTGAACGATGCAAGAGGACAAGCCACCGTAAGAAAATGAATCGAGTGAATACGATGAATCGCCGAAAGAATAAGCACTTGGAGTATTTAGATGACGAGCATGAAGAGATTGTGAACTGATTAAAGAATGCTTGAACAAGCACCGGAAGAAAGTGAGACGAACGAAGAGGCATCAATGAAGAATATTTGGAGGACGAAGTTGAAAACTGAGAACGAAGAAATCTTCTTAAATGATGGCCTTCGGAGGAACACAAAGAAAGAATTCCTGAAATACTCCGAAAGAATGAAAAGAAGAAAGGTTGAACCACCGATGAAAGAATTGAAACTATCTTGGAGAAGGCATATGACTGATGGGATCCATACTTACGTCACACTTGAAAAGAATTTCGGAACACTCCGGGAAATATTAGAAGAGTCAGGCAAGATCCTGGGAAAAGGCCTGTGGGTTATGAGCCCACCGAAGAGAAAACTCCGTTGAAAGGATTGAAAAGGAGATGATGCACCGGAATGATTGAAAACTCGAATGAGGTGACAACCTCGAATCAATTGGAACACAGAAGAATCTGAGATGTTTTCGGAACTCCAGAATAATTAAATGACGAGAGGTAAATGAGCAAAGTGAATCAATTGAGCCAAGGAAAAGAATATGAACAACACCGAATACTTGAGTTGAATCCACCGGAAAGAAGAAGAGGTGAAGAATATCAAACAATATGAGAATTTGTCGGAGAAGAAAAGAAAAGAATGATGACGAGCTAGACGAGAATTCACCAGTTGAAATAACTGAGGAAAGAATGCAAAGATTCAACCGAGTAGGATGGATGCTCGATTAAGGACTCCGGTCCGAGAAGAAAAAAGGGTGGGCGGGTGGGAAAAGAAAGACCACAACGGACGAGGAAAACACCGTCGGTTGAAAGAACTGAGGTTGCACTTGCAAAGAAGAAGAGGGTTGAGTCCACTTGACGAGAGATGCACCAGATGAAAGAACCAACAACGCAATGAACGAAAACTATCCATGTGATCCTAAAAAAAATTTGAAGAGGAAGAGGGGTAATTCAAAACACCTACGTCAAGATTCCTCACCAGAGCGACGAAGGGGCAGAGGAGTAAAAAGAATTCCTACTCTCCGATATAACTAGACTCCGAAAAAGTTTTCTTCTAGACTCAACAACGGCCATTCTACGATCAATCAAGTGGGCTCCTATGGTCGGTCGAGGCTCTGATACCAACTTGTCAGGCCCAAGATGCGATTCTATCCCGATCACGTGACACTTACGTGATTGGGGCACAACCGCATTTCGGGCGCTTAGCAAGATGGATATCATTACATCGTACCATTACATACATACATAGGGGATACAACATTACATACAAGTCACATGGATACAACATCATCAAAACAAGTATCCGACTACGGATACAAACAATAAAAGCTCAAAGACATCCATCTGCTATCCCAGGCTGCCGACCCGGAACCTAACCCAAGACTAAAGAAGAAGAACTCCAAACAACGAACAACGCTCTCACGTCAAGACATCGGAAACCTGCACCTGCAACTGTTGTTGTAGTAACTGTGAGCCACGAGGACTCAGCAATCCCATAACCATGGGTAACAAGACTATCAAAGCTTAATAGGTAGGAAGAGGTAAGGTGGTGAGGTTGCAGCAGCGACTAAGCAAAATATATGGTGGCTAACTTACGAGTACAAGAATAAGATGAGCATCTACACAAACGGTCGCAAATAGTAGTGATCGCTAAAGATCCTGAACTACATACGAGTCAAACATAACCCCACCGTGTTCTCTTCTCAAAGCGAAAAGAGACAGTCACGGTTACTCACACAGTTGTGTGTTTTACTTCGGATCATCTGTCAAGTTTTCTACAACCGGACATTAACAAATTCCAATCTGCCACATAACCGCGGGCACGGCTTTCGAAAGTTCATAACCCTGCAGGGGTGTCCCAACTTAGCCCATCACAAGCTCTCACGATTAGCTGAAGTGATAAATATAATATCATCACTCCTTATCTTAGGGAAAATCCGATCAGGCTCGGCATCCCGGTGCACAAGACATTTCGACAATGGTAAAACAAGTCCAGCAAGACCTCCCGGTGTGTCGACACCCTGATAGTAGCCGCGCGTATCTCGTCTCAGGCCACGACCGGATGGGCGATCCTACGAGTAAAACCAATCCTCGTGTTTCCCCGTGGTGGCCCCGCAGTCTCCCCATTTGGGACCAACACCATCAGCACTGGCCCCCCTGCTATGTAGAAAGAATCCTCGGGTAGCGCTAACTCCCTATGCAATTTAATTAATTAATTACGTTTTTATTATGAGCAAATTAAAACCAATGTTGGGCCTTGCTGGAGGAGTTTTATTCAAAGACGAACTGTCAAGGGGTCCCCGTCCACCCATCGTGTAAGGAACGCAAAATCAAGGAACATAATGCCGGTTTATCGGTGCCTAAGGTGGCATGAGTGGAACAAAACACCGAGCAAAAGGCCAAGCCTTCCACCCATGCCCAGTATATAGGTGTGTTAATAATAATAATAGATATTGTGATATTCCAACAACAAGTTCCCTCCTGGACCGAGCTTCATCTTCTCATGCAACTAACAACGCTATAAGAGGGGCTGAGCAAGCGGGTAACATAGCCAAACAGTGGTGTTTCTAGGAAGGTGTCAAGGTTAGAGGTTTCATGGCAACAAGGAGAGGCTAACAATAAAGATGGGTAGCGCAACATGTAACGATAGCATCGAGACACTAAGCAAAGGCAATGATAGTAAAGGTATCCAAGGGTATGGTCATCTTGCCTGAGATCCCGCAAGGAAGAATAACGGTTCCGTGAAGAAGACGGAGAAGAAGCCTTGAAGAAGAACCACGAGTAGACGATCGAATCCTCATGAATGCACGGAACAAGCACTAACGAGAAGAAGCAAGCAATACGGTAAACAAACCACTCAAGAACATTACAATATGCACTACCAAGCATGATGCAAAACAAGTCTACTTATGATGCATAGAAAGTCTACACAGGAAGCAAAACATGGCAAGGTAGGAAGCACAGAAAACAGCACAAGTTTATATATGATGCATACATGGCGAGGTATGATGCATGACAAATATATACAGGAAGCAATACATGGCAAGGTAGGAAGCACAGAAAACATCACAGGAAACATGGCAATGTGCATAAGCCAGTATGAAGCAAACAAGTCTATATAGGAAGCACAACAAGTCTATACAGGAAGCACAACATGGCAACGTAGGAAGCATAGAAAACACACAAGTCTATATGATGCAATACATGGCAAGATATGATGCATGGCAAATCTATACAGGAAGAACAAGTATACACAGGAAGCATAACAAGTCTATACAGGAAGCACAACATGACAAGGTATGATGCATGACAAAACTATACAGGAAGCATGGCTGATGCACTAAGGAAGCACTGCAGATGCACTTAGGAAGCACAGAAAGTCTACATAGGAAGCACAGAGATACAACACAAGGAGCATGGCAATATGCATCAAGCAAGAAACTTCAAAACATGATAACCAGAGGATATTATGAATCTACAAGCAAAATCACACAAGTTTCATATAAAGAACACCCCAATCGGAGCAACGGGCTAAAAGATACACATGAAACAAGATATAACAACAAGCTGAAATTAACAGTCACATAGCAACTTTGGAGCATGATAAATATAAGCTACCGCACTCAACCATCATGGCAAGAAGCATGAACATAAAGTAGACATATCCTATAGCAAACAAGTCCATTGGAGCATCTCCAAAGGAAGCATGGATCAATAGCAACAAGCTAAAACATATTGAACATGACAACAAAATCCTGACAGCAGTATTTTATAGCAACTTGGGAGCAAGAGTTAAATATGCTACAGCCACCCAAAAGAGCATGTGAGAGCATGAATGGATATCCAACAATATATACAACAAGTAATCATCAATAGTCACCCCAAAACTATCATGGATTTGCCTAGAACAACAAGCAAACATGGCATCTGGAAATTACAGATTCCAGACTTAGTGAAATTTCACTAAGTGTTAAAACAGCAGTATTATCATGGCATGTTTGTGAGCAAGTTTAATTCAACACAAGGCATATCATGGAAAGTTAAATGCACCACATCAAATAGCACATCATGGAGAATCTAAAATATCTAGGCATGTGGCATGAAGACAAACACAACAATAGCAACGAGCTCCTCAACTAGGCATCTCGTAACAAGTTTAAAAACATAACAGCCAAATGCACTTTTGCAACAGAGATTAACATGGTAATATGAACTCAAACAAGCATGTTATGGCAATCAACATGTAGAGCATCTCATGATGAACATGTGGACATATCATTTGCATCATTTGGATAAACATGCACCAAGTTATCATATCTCAAACATGGCATGAAAACAACAAGTAGCAGCAGTTTATAACAAGTAGCACTCTTGCAACAGATATTTAAGCATCTAGATGAATTCAAACATGCATGGCACAATGGAACAAAGTGTAGTACACATCACCACGAACATTTTGACATATCATTCACTCAAAACGGATAAGCACACAAAAAGTTATTAGCAGTCAAAGTAGCAACATTACTGCAGACAGAGAATAGGACTTAGCAGAATTCTAGGAAAAAATGATGGGCGCTAGATTATTAAACGGTGCATGGGCGAGATTTAGAGGGGTGGCTCACCACGGGCCTGGCCCAGATCGTGGAGAGGAGGAGGAGCTGGGGTAGACGGAGACGGGCCGGCCCAGGGACGATGGAGAGGCGAGGAGGCGGCTGGGCCTCGGGGCTCGTCGGCCCAGCGAGGGAGCCGGCTGGGGCGGACGGTGGAGGCCGGCTGGGCCTCGATGGCTGGAAGGGCGTCGGGCCACCTGGCGGCTTGCGGCCTGGAGCGAGGAGGAGGCCCATGCGGGGCGCTGGAGTGGGCCGGCCTCAGGGGGAGCGGCGGCTCGGCTGGCTGGACTGGGCCGACTGGATCGGGCGGTGTGGAGGCGAGGGAGGCCCAGGGAGGCGGTGGTCGCTGGGGCAGTCGGGGCGTCGCGGCCCAGGGAGGCGCTCGTCCGGCTCCGCTCGTCCTCCTCGATGAGGACGGAGCCTGCGGCGGCGGCGCGAGATTCGGAGGAAGGGAGGCGGGGCGCCCCTTGCGGCCTGATGCGACGGAAGGGCCGGGGAGGTCGGGGGCCGGCTGGATCCGGCGGCTCCTCGTCGGATCTGGCCGGAGGCGAGGCCTGGGCGGCGGCGGAAGGCGCGGGCAGGTGGCGCGGTGGAAGCACGCGACGGCAACGGTGGAAGCACGCGATGGCAACAGTGGAAGCACGCGACGTCAACGGTGGAAGCACGGCGCGAAATTTGAGGAGGGAGGTAGGGGAAGGCCAAAAATGGACTAGGGGCAGTCCATTTATAGTAGGAGGGCTAGGGTTTGGAGTTTGGAGGTGTTTTAGAGCCCTCCGATCGCGATCCGACGGATCCGATCGCGAGGTGAGGTAGGATGGGCCTAGGGAAGGTTAGTGGGCTGTGTAGGAGTAGTTGGGCTGAGGTGAGAGGAGAGGGAAAGAGGCCCGCGGGGGTTTTCGGAGACCGAAAACATCCGACAAAATAACCGGCGACTAGTGCCGCTATATATATCCGTTGGGCTATCAAACGGACTCCGATTGCGATGAAAATTTGGCAGGCGGCCTGTCTACACTATAATAAGACCAGATGACAAGTTTCATCCCATTTCGAGAACATTTTTCGGCCACTCACAAAATAAATATTCGGAGGCACCGCGGGCGCGTGCAAGTGTGTCTAGGCTCAGAACGGACAACGGAGAGGACGAGGGGACTCGGGCGGATGCAAGTTTTGAAAACATGCTGATGCAACACACATGATGACATGGCAAGAATGCACACGCAAGCAGATGACATGGCACTGACAACGAATATCTGGCTGACATCTGGCGCACCGGTCTCGGGGTGTCACAATCATTATCTTCCCAATCATTACCATCACAACAAGCAATAGGCATAACAAAATCATCATCAATAGTTCTTTCGGACATTGTGCCATAAGACAAAGAAGCGATATCATCATCAAGTGCATCATCTTCTACAATTATTTTTGATTCATTCTCATGAGGCACAACAATAATAGGAGCAACATTAATTGGGAGAGGTACCTTTTTACCTCTACTCTTTCTTCTTTTCTTCTTCTTCTTCACCACATCACTTATGGGTTTAATCAAATTTACCGACCTTCTTATTGATGAGATTGCTTGACTAGGGAGCTCCTTCTCGTCACCTATTTCATTATGAGAGACAATAGGAGGGAAAGTAGAAATCTTTACCCTTTCATTAGTATTCCTTTTATATTCTACTAGTCATTAACCCGTGCTTCTGCACGGGCCAGAATTTTTACAACTTCACAATAATAAATTTATATATTATTGTTCTTGTGAAATATTGAAGAATTTAGAAATGAGGAAAATCCCTTTTGATAACTGATACGTACAAAACGTATCTATAATTTCTGCTTGCTCCATGCCACTTTTGGGTGATATTGCTATGATATTCATACACTTCCATACACTTTTGATCATATTTGGACTAACTTACTAATCCAGTACACCCCAGTGCCAGTTTCTGTTTTCGGCTGTTTTTGTATTTCAGGTTTTCACGTTTCGAGAACTGCCCAGAAAAATCCAGAAAAATTATATAAAAAATCAGCGATCCGGAAACAACACTACGTCCGAAGGGCAGCCTGGGGGGGCCACCAGGGCTCCAGGCGCCCTGGCGGCACGCCCCCCCTGGGCCGCGTCGGGGGGGCCTGGGCCCCCCGAAGCCCGTCCGGTGCCTCCCTTTGGCATATATTTAGAGGGACCTCCGAAACCCTTAGAACAGAATTTCTTTTCGCGATCCCATCTCTGTTCCGCCGCCGCCGCCGCTTCCAAGATCGGGAGCACCAGGAGAACTCTTCTCAGCACCATGCCGGAGGGGAGGATCACCACCGGGAGCTTCTCCACCACCATGGACGCCTCCCGGATGACTCGTGAGTAGTCTCCCTTGGACCATGAGTCCATGACCAGTAGCTATGTGATGTTCTCCTCCCGTTCTTGTGCTTCACTAATTAGTCCTCGTGAGCTGCCCTACATGATCGAGGCACCTATGTAATCCTTATGTTGTTGCTATGTTGAGTTTGCTGGGATCCGATGGATTATGAGATTATGTTCAGATTGATCTTGAGTAATATATTTGATTCACCTCTTTTATATTTTAGTTCATAAGTAATTCTTGCATGTTCTCCGTTGTTATTTATTGCTTTGGCCGAGTAATAGGTAGTGACTCCAAGAGGGAACGTTATGCTCGATTGTGGGTTCATGCCCCTCGATGACTAGCTTGAGTGACAGAAACATGAGTCTAGGGGATGTGCTGTTACCACAAGGGGGAAAACAACGGTGCTTGTGCCCGCGGGTGCAAGGATTGTTTACTTTATGCAAAGTTCTTTTAATGCAGTTGTCTGTTGCATTGAGTTTACACTTTGGGTGGGACTCGCAACTTAATACCAGCGAGATGTTCTGGATAGATATCTCAAGGTGGATGATTAGTAGTAGATATTGATGGATTTCGGTCTACTTACTTTGGCGTACCGCCCATGCTTTGAACCTCAACCTTTCTTGCAATGTAGTCAGCATTGGTTTGCCTTCGTGGTCCTGTCAATTGCCCAGCTGTAATTTGTTTACCTCACATAGCTGTTTATCGTCTTTTGGGAGAGAGACATCACTAGTGAACATCATGAGACTCCGGTCCATATTACCATCATTGATCACATCCACTATTTATTTTCCGTTATTATTTACTATTGCAAAAACTATCTATCACTACTATCATTGCTTTTAATCCTTTGTGAACTACAAGGTCGGAGAGATTGACAACCTCTCTGTACTCGTTGGGAGCAAAGTTATTTGTATCTGTGTGCAGGTCCACGTTGGTTGCTACTAATCTGGCGCCGTAGCAATTGACACCTACTTGTTGAACCTAGGAGTCTCTGGGGAATCGATCCTTGGCATCTTTGCTAGGGGAAAACACTTCTACTTACTGCATCTTACACCTTCCACTTGGGGTAACCAACGAGGGGTTCGAGGCCCATCAAGGAGTATTTTCTGGCGCCGTTGCCGGGGACTCCACTCTTCAGGATAGGGGAGTTGCTTGCTATCTTTTACCTTTGCTTTTTAGTCTTGTTAGTTTACCTTTCATTTTTTGCTTTAGTACCTTTTTACCGAAAATCACAAAAATAGTTATCTTGCTTGCTTGCTACTATGGGTTCCACAGAGAACACCAAGTTGTGTGACTTCACTAGTCACAACAATGATGACTTTATCAGCACACCTATTACTACACCTACCACTTCAGCACCTTCATATGAAATTAAACCTGCTTTACTGAACTTAGTCATGAGAGAACAATTCTCCGGTGCTGGAGATGATGCTGCTTTACACTTGAATAACTTTGTTGAACTTTGTGATATGCAAAAGTACCAAGAAATAGATGGTAATATTGTTAAGCTTAAGCTTTTTCCTTTCTCCTTGAGAGGAGGAGCTAAAATTTGGTTTCAGTCTTTGCCTAGAAATAGCATAGATTCATGGGGCAAGTGCAAAGATGCTTTTATCGGAAAATACTATCCACCTGCTAAAATTATCCAACTTAGAAGTAACATCATGAATTTTAAACAATTGGATAATGAACACGTTGCCCAAGCTTGGGAACGTATGAAATCTCTTATCAAGAACTGCCCTACTCACGGTTTGACTACTTGGATGGTTATCCAAACTTTTTATGCAGGCTTGAACTTTACCTCGCGGAACTTGTTAGATTTGGCCGCGGGAGGAACTTTTATGTCAACTACACTTGGTGCTGCCACAAAGCTTCTCGATGAGATGATGACCAACTATTCCCAATGGCACACCGAACGCGCTCCAACAGGTAGGAAGGTAAACTCTGTCGAGGAGATTTCCTCCCTTAATGAAAAAGTTGACTTAATCATGTCTCTACTTTCGAAGCAATCTACTGTTGATCCTCGTGATGTTCCTTTAAATTCTTTGATTGCTCAAGAACAAGTAGATGTGAACTTTATCTCTAGAAACAATTTTAACAACAATGCTTATAGGAGTAACTTTGGTAACAATCCTAGACCGTTCCCCTCTAACTCTTATGGGAACAACAATGCTTATCCTAGTACCAAGAACTCCAATACTGAACTAGAGACCATGCTTAGAGATTTCATCACAACCCAAAAAGCCTTTAATAAGAATGTAGAAGAGAAACTACATAAACTAGATGATCTTTCTTTTAAGGTAGACCACTTAGCCAATGAGGTAAAATTGCTAAAAATTGAAACTTCTCCACTTAAGGAGAGGGAAGTCATCCCTATTAATTCTACTCAAGTACAAATTAATGAAAACATTAGGATGATGGCTAAGCTTAAAGAGAGATGGGCTAGAGAAAGGGAGGAAGAGGAAAGAATTAAGAGCCTTCCTACCCACCACACTGTTGCTACTATCCAAGTTATTGAGGATGTTCACACTCTTAGCACCCAATGTACTCCTGGTCCCAATGGACCTATTAATGGTGATGCTATAGAAACTACCAACCAAGTGAACCTTAAGGACACCACTACCACTTTACTTGATGCTCCTGACCTTGATTTTGATAATTGCACTCTTACAGAAGTTATTGATTTCCTTCACAAGATGTCTAGAGATCCCCGCACTAGCACGCTTATGTTGGGGAACGTAGTATTTTAAAATTTTCCTACGATCACGCAAGATCTATCTACCAGATGCATAGCAACGAGAGGGAAGAGTGTGTCTACGTACCCTCGTAGACCGGGAGCGGAAGCGTCAAGTGACGCGGTTGATGTAGTCGAACTTCTTCACGATTCAACCGAACAAGCACCGAACGTACGGCACCTCCGTGTTCAGCACACGTTCAGCTTGATGACGTCCCACGAGCTCTTGATCCAGTTGAGCTTCACGGGAGAGTTTCGTCAGCACGACGGCGTGGTGACGGATATGATGTATTCACCGGCGCAGGGCTTCGCCTAAGCACCGCGACGGTATGACCGAGGTGTGTTTCTGTGGAGGGGGGCACCGCACACGGCTGGAACAAATCAACTTGTGTGTCTTTGGGTGCCCCCCTGCCCCCGTATATAAAGGAGCAAGGGGGAGGCCGGCCGGCCCTTGTTTGGTGCGGCTAGGGGTGCAATCCTACAAGGAATAGGATTGCAATCCTATTCCCAGTAGGAATCACCAAAGAAGGAAGAGAGGGAAAGGAAAAGAGGGAGAGGTGGCGCCCCCCAATCCTAGTCCAACTAGGAACCCTAGGTGGGGCGTCGGCCAGCCCTATGGGCTGCCTCTCTCTTTCCCTTAAGGCCCACTATGGACCATCCCCCTTCGTAGGGGGTTCCGGTAACCCCCTCCGGCAATCCCGTTAAATCCGAAACTTTCCCGGAACACTTCCGGTGTTCGAATATAGTCGTCCAATATATCAACCTTTATGTCTCGGACATTCCGAGACTCCTCGTCATGTCCGTGATCTCATCCGGGACTCCGAACTACCTTCGGTACATCAAAACTCATAAACTCATAATACCGATCGTCATCAAACGTTAAGCGTGCGGACCCTACGGGTTCGAGAACTATATAGACATGACCGAGACTCATCTCCGGTCAATAACCAATAGCGGAACCTGGATGTTCATATTGGCTCCTACATATTCTACGAAGATCTTTTATCGGTCAAAACCGCATAACAACATACGTTGTTCCTTTTGTCATCGGTATGTTACTTGCCCGAGATTCGATCGTCGGTATCTCTATACCTAGTTCAATCTCGTTACTGGCAAGTCTCTTTACTCGTTCCATAACACATCATCTCGTGACTAACTCATTAGTCTTTTGCTTGCAAGGCTTATTGTGATGTGTGTTACCGAGAGGGCCCAGAGATACCTCTCCGACACTCGGAGTGACAAATCCTAATCTTGATCTATGCCAACACCACGAATACTTTCGGAGACACCTGTAGAGCATCTTTATGATCACCCAGTTACGTTGTGACGTTTGATAGCACACAAGGTGTTCCTACGGTATTCGGGAGTTGCATAATCTCATAGTCATAGGAACATGTATAAGTCATGAAGAAAGCAATAGCAGTAAAACTAAACGATCATAGTGCTATGCTAACAGATGGGTCTTGTCCATCACATCATTCTCCTAATGATGTGATCCCGTTGATCAAATGACAACTCATGTCTATGGCTAGGAAACATAACCATCTTTGATCAATGAGCTAGTCTAGTAGAGGCATACTAGGGACATACTGTTTTTGTCTATGTATCCACACATGTACTAAGTTTCCGGTTAATACAATTCTAGCATGAATAAAAGACATTTATCATGATATAAGGAAATACAAATAACATCTTTATTATTGCCTCTAGGGCATATTTCCTTCAGTCTCCCACTTGAACTAGAGTCAATAATCTAGATTACAAAGTGATGATCCTCACACCCATGGAGTCTTGGTGTTGATCATGTTTTGCCCGTGGAAGAGGCTTAGTCAACGGGTCTGCAACATTCAGATCCGTATGTATTTTGCAAATTTCTATGTCTCCCTCCTTGACTAGATCGCGGATGGAATTGAAGCGTCTTTTGATGTGCTTTGTTCTCTTGTGAAACCTGGATTCCTTCGCCAAGGCTATGGCTCCAGTGTTGTCACAAAAGATTTTCATTGGACCCGATGCACTAGGTACTACACCTAGATCGGATATGAACTCCTTCATCCAGACTCCTTCATTTGCTGCTTCCGAAGCAGCTATGTATTCCGCTTCACACGTAGATCCCGCCACGACGCTCTGCTTGGAACTGCACCAACTGACAGCTCCACCGTTCAATAAAAATACATATCCGGTTTGTGACTTTGAGTCATCCGGATCAGTGTCAAAGCTAGAATCGACGTAACCGTTTACGACGAGCTCTTTGTCACCTCCATATACGAGAAACATATCCTTTGTTCTTTTCAGATACTTTAGGATGTTTTTGACCGATGTCCAGTGATCCACTCCTGGATTACTTTGGTACCTCCCTGCTAGACTTATAGCAAGGCACACATCAGGTCTGGTACACAGCATTGCATACATGATAGATCCTATGGCTGAGGCATAGGGAATGACTTTCATTTTCTCTCTATCTTCTGCAGTGGTCGTGTTGGGGAACGTAGTATTTTAAAATTTTCCTACGATCACGCAAGATCTATCTACCAGATGCATAGCAACGAGAGGGGAGAGTGTGTCTACGTACCCTCGTAGACCGGGAGCGGAAGCGTCAAGTGACGCGGTTGATGTTGTCGAACTTCTTCGCGATCCAACCGATCAAGCACCGAACGTACGGCACCTCCGCGTTCAGCACACGTTCAGCTTGATGACGTCCCACGAGCTCTTGATCCAGTTGAGCTTCACGGGAGAGTTTCGTCAGCACGACGGCGTGGTGACAGATATGATGTGTTCACCGGCGCAGGGCTTCGCCTAAGCTCCGCGACGGTACGACCGAGGTGTGATTCTGTGGAGGGGGGCACCGCACACGGCTAAAACAATTCAACTTGTGTGTCTTTGGGTGCCCCCCTGCCCCCGTATATAAAGGAGCAGGGGAGGGAGGCCGGCCAACCTCTCCTGGTGCGGCTAGGGAGGGAGTCCTACTAGGAATAGGATTGCAATCCTATTCCTAGTAGGATTCACCGAAAGGAAGAAGGGGGAAAGGAATAGGAGAGGTGGCGCCCCCCCAATCCTAGTCCAACTAGGATTCCTAGGTGGGGGCGCCGGCCAGCCCTATGGGCTGTCTCTCTCTCACCCTTTAGGCCCACTATGGACCATCCCCTCTCGTAGGGGGTTCCGGTAACCCCCTCCGGCATTCCCGATAAATCCGAAACTTTTCCGGTATACTTCCGGTGTCCGAATATAGCCGTCCAATATATCAATCTTTATGTCTCGGGCATTCCGAGACTCCTCGTCATGTCCGTGATCTCATCCGGGACTCCGAACTACCTTCGGTACATCAATACTCAAAAACTCATAATACCGATCGTCATCAAACGTTAAGCGTGCGGACCCTACGGGTTCGAGAACTATGTAGACATGACCGAGACTCATCTCTGGTCAATAACCAATAGCGGAACCTGGATGTTCATATTGGCTCCTACATATTCTACGAAGATCTTTTATCGGTCAGAACCGCATAACAACATACGTTGTTCCTTTTGTCAAACTGTATGTTACTTGCCCGAGATTCGATCGTCGGTATCTCTATACCTAGTTCAATCTCGTTACCGGCAAGTCTCTTTACTCGTTCCGTAACACATCATCTCGTGACTAACTCATTAGTCTTTTGCTTGCAAGGCTTATTGTGATGTGTGTTACCGAGAGGGCCCAGAGATACCTCTCCGACACTCGGAGTGACAAATCCTACTCTTGATCTATGCCAACACCACGAATACTTTCGGAGACACCTGTAGAGCATCTTTATGATCACCCAGTTACGTTGTGACGTTTGATAGCACACAAGGTGTTCCTACGGTATTCGGGAGTTGCATAATCTCATAGTCATAGGAACATGTATAAGTCATGAAGAAAGCAATAGCAGTAAAACTAAACGATCATAGTGCTATGCTAATGGATGGGTCTTGTCCATCACATCATTCTCCTAATGATGTGATCCCGTTGATCAAATGACAACTCATGTCTATGGCTAGGAAACATAACCATCTTTGATCAATGAGCTAGTCTAGTAGAGGCATACTAGGGACATACTGTTTTTGTCTATGTATCCACACATGTACTAAGTTTCCGGTTAATACAATTCTAGCATGAATAAAAGACATTTATCATGATATAAGGAAATACAAATAACATCTTTATTATTGCCTCTAGGGCATATTTCCTTCAGTCTCCCACTTGAACTAGAGTCAATAATCTAGATTATAAAGTGATGATCCTCACACCCATGGAGTCCTGGTGCTGATCATGTTTTTCCCGTGGAAGAGGCTTAGTCAACGGGTCTGCAACATTCAGATCCGTATGTATTTTGCAAATCTCTATGTCTCCCTCCTTGACTAGATTGCAGATGGAATTGAAGCGTCTTTTGATGTGCTTTGTTCTCTTGTGAAACCTGGATTCCTTCGCCAAGGCTATTGCTCCAGTGTTGTCACAAAAGATTTTCATTGGACCCGATGCACTAGGTATTACACCTAGATCAGATATGAACTCCTTCATCCAGACTCCTTCATTTGTTGCTTCTGAAGCAGCTATGTATTCCGCTTCACACGTAGATCCCGCCACGACGCTCTGCTTGGAACTGCACCAACTGACAGCTCCACCGTTCAATAAAAATACATATCCGGTTTGTGACTTAGAGTCATCCGGATCAGTGTCAAAGCTAGAATCGACGTAACCGTTTACGACGAGCTCTTTGTCACATCCATACACGAGAAACATATCATTTGTCCTTTTCAGATACTTTAGGATGTTCTTGACCGCTGTCCAGTGATCCACTCCTGGATTACTTTGGTACATCCCTGCTAAACTTATAGCAAGGCACACATCAGGTCTGGTACACAGCATCGCATACATGATAGATCCTATGGCTGAGGCATAGGGAATGACTTTCATTTTCTCTCTATCTTCTGCAGTGGTCGGGCATTGAGTCTTACTCAACTTCATACCTTGTAATACAGGCAAGAACCCTTTCTTTGACTGATCCATTTTGAACTTCTTCAAAATCTTATCAAGGTATGTGCTTTGTGAAAGTCCAATTAAGCGTCTTGATCTATCTCTATAGATCTTGATGCCTAATATATAAGCAGCTTCACCGAGGTCTTTCATTGAAAAACTCTTATTCAAGTATCCTTTTATGCTGTCCAGAAATTCTATATCATTTCCAATCAACAATATGTCATCCACATATAATATTAGAAATGCTACAGAGCTCCCACTCACTTTCTTGTAAATACAGGCTTCTCCAAAAGTCTGTATAAAACCATATGCTTTGATCACCTCATCAAAGCGTATATTCCAACTCCGAGATGCTTGCACCAGTCCATAGATGGATCGCTGGAGCTTGCATACTTTGTTAGCACCTTTTGGATCGACAAAACCTTCTGGATGCATCATATACAACTCTTCTTTGAGATATCCATTCAGGAATGCAGTTTTGACATCCATTTGCCAGATTTCATAATCATAAAATGCGGCAATTGCTAACATGATTCGGACAGACTTAAGCATCGCTACAGGTGAGAAAGTCTCATCGTAGTCAACTCCTTGAACTTGTCGAAAAGCTTGCGCAACAAGTCGAGCTTTGTAAACAGTAACATTACCGTCTGCGTCGGTCTTCCTCTTGAAGATCCATTTATTTTCGATGGCCTGCCGATCATCGGGCAAGTCAACCAAAGTCCACACTTTGTTCTCATACATGGATCCCATCTCAGATTTCATGGCTTCAAGCCATTTTGCGGAATCTGGGCTCATCATCGCTTCCTCATAGTTCGTAGGTTCATCATGGTCTAGTAACATGATTTCCAGAACTGGGTTGCCGTACCACTCTGGTGCGGAACGTACTCTGGTTGATCTACGACGTTCAGCAGAAACTTGATCCGAAGTTTCGTGATCATCATCATTAACTTCCTCACTGATTGGTGTAGGAATCACTGGAACAATTTTCTGTGATGTACTACTTTCCAATCCGGGAGAAGGTACAATTACCTCATCAAGTTCTACTTTCCTCCCACTCACTTCTTTCGAGAGAAACTCCTTCTCTAGAAAGTATCCATTCTTAGCAACGAATATCTTGCCTTCGGATCTGTGATAGAAGGTGTACCCAACAGTCTCTTTTGGGTATCCTATGAAGACACATTTCTCCGACTTGGGTTCGAGCTTATCAGGTTGAAGCTTTTTCACATAAGCATCGCAGCCCCAAACTTTAAGAAACGACAACTTTGGTTTCTTGCCAAACCATAGTTCATAAGGTGTCGTATCAACGGATTTAGATGGTGCCCTATTTAACGTGAATGCAGCTGTCTCTAAAGCATAACCCCAAAATGATAGTGGTAAATCGGTAAGAGACATCATAGATCGTACCATATCCAATAAAGTACGGTTACGACGTTCGGACACACCATTACGCTGTGGTGTTCCGGGTGGCGTGAGTTGTGAAACTATTCCACATTGTTTCAAATGAAGACCAAACTCGTAACTCAAATATTCTCCTCCACGATCAGATCGTAGAAACTTTATTTTCTTGTTACGATGATTCTCTACTTCACTCTGAAATTCTTTGAACTTTTCAAATGTTTCAGACTTGTGCTTCATTAAGTAGATATACCCATATCTGCTCAAATCATCAGTGAAGGTCAGAAAATAACGATACCCACCGCGTGCTTCAACACTCATTGGTCCACATACATCAGTATGTATGATTTCCAACAAATCTGTTGCTCGCTCCATGGTTCCGGAGAACGGAGTTTTAGTCATCTTGCCCATGAGGCATGGTTCGCAAGCACCAAGTGATTCATAATCAAGTGATTCCAAAAGTCCATCACTATGGAGTTTCTTCATGCGTTTTACACCAATATGACCTAAACGGCAGTGCCACAAATAAGTTGCACTATCATTATTTACCTTGCATCTTTTGGTTTCAATATTATGAATATGTGTATCACTACAATCGAGATCTAATAAGAATAGACCACTCTTTGAGTGTGCATGACCATAAAAGATATTATTCATAAAAATAGAACAACCATTATTCTCTGATTTAAATGAATAACCGTCTCGCAACAAACAAGATCCAGATATAATGTTCATGCTCAACGCTGGCACCAAATAACAATTATTTAGGTCTAAAACTAATCCCGAAGGTAGATGTAGAGGTAGCGTGCCGACGGCGATCACATCGACTTTGGAACCGTTTCCCACGCGCATCGTCACCTCGTCCTTAGCCAATCTTCGTTTAATCCGTAGTCCCTGTTTCGAGTTACAAATATTAGCAACCGAACCGGTATCAAATACCCAGGTACTACTACGAGCATTAGTAAGGTACACATCAATAACATGTATATCACATATACCTTTGTTCACCTTGCCATCCTTCTTATCCGCCAAATACTTGGGGCAGTTCCGCTTCCAGTGTCCAGTCCCCTTGCAGTAGAAGCACTCAGTTTCAGGCTTGGTTCTAGACTTGGGTTTCTCTGCGGGAGCAGCAACAATCTTGCTATTCTCCTTGAGATCCCCTTCCTTGCCCTTTTTCTTGAAACTAGTGGTACTGTTAACCATCAACACTTGATGCTTCTTTTTGATTTCTACCTCCGCAGCTGTGAGCATAGCGAAGAGCTCGGGAATTGTCTTTTGCATCCCTTGCATATTATAGTTCATCACGAAGCCATTATAGCTTGGTGGTAGTGATCGAAGAATTCTATCAATAACACTATTCTCATCAACTTGACAACCAAGTTGAGTCATATGATTGTAGTGCCCATACATTGTGAGCAAGTGTTCACTGATAGAACTATTCTCCTCCATCTTGCAGCTATAGAACTTATTGGAAATCTCATATTTCTCAATCCGGGCATTTGCTTGAAATATTAACTTCAACTCCTGGAACATCTCATATGGTCCATGACGTTCAAAACGTCGTTGAAGTCCCGGTTCTAAGCCGTAAAGCATGGCACACTGAACTATCGTGTAGTCATCAGACCGCGATTGCCAGACGTTCAAAGCGTCCACGTTAGCGGGAGGGGGCTTGTCACCTAGCGGTGCTTCAAGGACATAATTCTTCTGTGCAGCAATGAGGATAATCCTCAAGTTACGGACCCAGTCCGTGTAATTGCTACCATCATCTTTCAACTTAGCTTTCCCTAGGAATGCATTAAAATTCAAAGGAACGGTAGCACGGGCCATTGATCTACAACAACATAGATATGCAAAAACTATCAGGACTAAGTTCATGATAAGTTAAAGTTCAATTTAATCATATTAATTAAAGAACTCCCACTTAGATAGACATCCCTCCGGTCATCTAAATGATCACGTGATCCAAATCAACTAAACCATGTCCGATCATCACGTGAGATGGAGTAGTTTCAATGGTGAACATCTTATGTTGATCATATCTACTATATGATTCACGCTCGACCTTTCGGTCTCCAGTGTTCCGAGGCCATATCTGCATATGCTAGGCTCGTCAAGTTTAACCCGAGTATTCTGCGTCTGCAAAACTGGCTTACACCTATTGTATATGAACGTAGAGCTTATCACACCCGATCATCACTTGGTGTCTCGGCACGACGAACTTTCGCAACGGTGCATACTCAGGGAGAACACTTATACCTTGAAATTTAGTAAGGGATCATCTTATAATGCAACCGTCGTTCTAAGCAAAATAAGAAGCATAATAAGATAAACATCACATGCAATCAAAATATGTGACATGATATGGCCATCATCATCTTGTGCTTTTGATCTCCATCTCCAAAGCACTGTCATGATCACCTTCGTCACCGGCGCGACACCTTGATCTCCATCGTAGCATCGTTGTCGTCTCGCCAACTATTGCTTCTACGACTATCGCTACCGCTTAGTGATAAAGTAAAGCAATTACATGGCGATTGCATTTCATACAATAAAGCGACAACCATATGGCTCCTGCCAGTTGCCGATAACTTTACAAAACATGATCATCCCATACAAAACCGTATAACTCATCATGTCTTGACCATATCACATCACAACATGCCCTGCAAAAACAAGTTAGACGTCCTCTACTTTGTTGTTGCATGTTTTACGTGGCTGCTATGGGCTTAGCAAGAACCGTTCTTACCTACGCATACAAAACCACAACGATGTTTCGTCAAGTATGTGCTGTTTTAACCTTCACAAGGACCGGGCGTAGCCACACTTGATTCAGCTAAAGTGAGAGAGACAGACACCCGCCAGTCACCTTTAAGCAACGAGTGCTCGTAACGGTGAAACCAGTCTCGCGTAAGCGTACGCGCAATGTCGGTCCGGGCCGCTTCATCTCACAATACCGCCGAAGCAAAGTATGACATGCTGGTAAGCAGTATGACTAGTATCGCCCACAACTCATTGTGTTCTACTCGTGCATATCATCTACGCATAGACCTGGCTCATGATGCCACTGTTGGGGAACGTAGTATTTTAAAATTTTCCTACGATCACGCAAGATCTATCTACCAGATGCATAGCAACGAGAGGGAAGAGTGTGTCTACGTACCCTCGTAGACCGGGAGCGGAAGCGTCAAGTGACGCGGTTGATGTAGTCGAACTTCTTCACGATTCAACCGATCAAGCACCGAACGTACGTCACCTCCGCGTTCAGCACACGTTCAGCTTGATGACGTCCCATGAGCTCTTGATCCAGTTGAGCTTCACGGGAGAGTTTCGCCAGCACGACGGCGTGGTGACGGATATGATGTATTCACCGGCGCAGGGCTTCGCCTAAGCACCGCGACGGTATGACCGAGGTGTGTTTCTGTGGAGGGGGGCACCGCACACGGCTGGAACAATTCAACTTGTGTGTCTTTGGGTGCCCCCCTGCCCCCGTATATAAAGGAGCAAGGGGGGAGGCCGGCCGGCCCTTGTTTGGTGCGGCTAGGGGTGCAATCCTACTAGGAATAGGATTGCAATCCTATTCCTAGTAGGAATCACCAAAGAAGGAAGAGAGGGAAAGGAAAAGAGGGAGAGGTGGCGCCCCCCAATACTAGTCCAACTAGGAACCCTAGGTGGGGCGTCGGCCAGCCCTATGGGCTGCCTCTCTCTTTCCCTTAAGGCCCACTATGGACCATCCCCCTTCATAGGGGGTTCCGGTAACCCCCTCCGGCAATCCCGTTAAATCCGAAACTTTTCCGGAACACTTCCGGTGTCCGAATATAGTCGTCCAATATATCAACCTTTATGTCTCGGACATTCCGAGACTCCTCGTCATGTCCGTGATCTCATCCGGGACTCCGAACTACCTTCGGTACATCAAAACTCATAAACTCATAATACCGATCGTCATCAAACGTTAAGCGTGCGGACCCTACGGGTTTGAGAACTATGTAGACATGACCGAGACTCATCTCCGGTCAATAACCAATAGCGGAACCTGGATGTTCATATTGGCTCCTACATATTCTACGGAGATCTTTTATCGGTCAAAACCGCATAACAACATACGTTGTTCCTTTTGTCATCGGTATGTTACTTGCCCGAGATTCGATCGTCGGTATCTCTATACCTAGTTCAATCTCGTTACTGGCAAGTCTCTTTACTCGTTCCGTAACACATCATCTCGTGACTAACTCATTAGTCTTTTGCTTGCAAGGCTTATTGTAATGTGTGTTACCGAGAGGGCCCAGAGATACCTCTCCGACACTCGGAGTGACAAATCCTAATCTTGATCTATGCCAACACCACGAATACTTTCGGAGACACCTGTAGAGCATATTTATGATCACCCAGTTATGTTGTGACGTTTGATAGCACACAAGGTGTTCCTACGGTATTCGGGAGTTGCATAATCTCATAGTCATAGGAACATGTATAAGTCATGAAGAAAGCAATAGCAGTAAAACTAAACGATCATAGTGCTATGCTAACGGATGGGTCTTGTCCATCACATCATTCTCCTAATGATGTCATCCCGTTGATCAAATGACAACTCATGTCTATGGCTAGGAAACATAACCATCTTTGATCAATGAGCTAGTCTAGTAGAGGCATACTAGGGACATACTGTTTTTGTCTATGTATCCACACATGTACTAAGTTTCCGGTTAATACAATTCTAGCATGAATAAAAGACATTTATCATGATATAAGGAAATACAAATAACATCTTTATTATTGCCTCTTGGGCATATTTCCTTCAGCTTAACCTTGCCTTCACAGAGCATATCACTAATGATCTCATCAAAGCTAGGGAGGAGAAACTTAGAGTAGAAGCCTCCATACCTAGAAAGCTAGAAGATGGTTGGGATCCTATGATAAAAATTAATTTGAATGACTTCTCTTGTTATGCCTTATGTGATGTTGGTGCTAGTACCTCTGTTATGCCCAAAAGGATATATGATATGCTTAAATTGAAACCTTATGATTCTTGTTCTTTTGGTGTTCGTCTCGTTGATTCTTCCATAAAGAAACCTTTGGGGAGGATCGACGATGTTCTTATTGTTGTCAATGATAATTATGTTCCCGTTGATTTCACTATTATGGATATTGAATGTGATCCTTCATGTCCAATTATTTTGGGACGTCCCTTTTTGCGCACCGTTGGTGCTGTCATTGACATGAAAGAGGGTAATATAAAATTTCAGTTTCCTCTCAAGAAAGGGATGGAACACTTCCCTCGAAAGAAGATCAAGTTACCTTTTGAATCCGTTGTACGGGCTAGCTATTCTATTACTCTTGATAAAACTTGATCTATGCATTATGCCTAGCTTAAAGGCATAAAAGAAAGCGCTTTTGGGAGGCAGCCCACATGAATAAATTTTTGCTTTTGTTGTGTCTTGATGTTGTTTACTGCTGTAGCATCATCATTGTATCTTTGCTTTTCATATTTGTGCCAAGTATAGCCTCCGATTGCTAGAAAGTTCAAAAGTTGTGAGGTGATGTCCAGGAAACAGATTCTGTCCTTGGATAGAAAAATTCGTATAAAATCACCAGATCATCTTTTTGGTCTGAATTTTTTTGACAGCGTTCTCTATATAATTGTATTTCGTGCGTCTGTTCTGAGTTTTTTGATTTGAGTTGCAGAAGTGTCCCGAACAGGTCAATTACTGTCTGCTGTTCTGTTTTTCACAGATTCTGTCCTGTTTTGCCCTACCTTCACTTTGCAAATTAAGAACTTGCTTTTTCTTTGCAAAAACCTTTTGGCGATCTTGAGAAACAGTAGAACTTCAAGAATATCCTTATTTCCAGCAAGGTATAATTATTTTATTAAGGGTACTAACCTCGCTAATCAGATTAAGATGAGTTGTGTATGAAGGGAGTTTTCAAGTGTGCGAGGGAAGATGATAAAAAGATTCAGGAGTGTCAAGCGCTCAAGCTTGGGGATGCCCCCGTGCACCCCCAAGAAATATTCAAGGAGACTCAAGCGTCTAAGCTTGGGGATGCCCCCGTGCATCCCCTTCTCCATCAACATTATCAGTTCGTCTTTCGTTCCACTATATTTTAATCACTTCATGTGTTATGTGCTATGCTTGGAGCGTCTTGCTTTTAGTTTTCTTTTTAGTTTTTCATAACGAGTCGGAACTCAGCATTCCTTTATGTGGGAGAGAAACACGCTCCACTTCTACCTAGAACATAACATAGAATTTTCATGTCTATCTTTGCTGTGTGTGTTCTTTGTCTTTTAAATAGCTACTATCGTGCTTTGCTCTTAGTATTCATGCTTATCTTTTCAAAGAGCTTTTGTTTAGTTGGTTGCTTGAACTCTATTTAATTACCATGCTCACCTTATTAACAGAGTTTGCTTCCGTTGCATTGGTTAATGTGTCTATGATAAAGATGCTACTTGCATGATGGTGCTTAGTAGTTCAGGTTTTCTTATGGTTAATCTCAAATAGCTGGGGGGTTCCCAATGTGCTATTGGAGTACCAACTTGATTTGTTTGCCTATGATATGGTATGGTTTAGTAATATCTTCCTTCGAGAATTTATTTTGATTGACTTGGCGTATGCTCACGCATATTCAAGACTGTAAAGAAAGTCTGTCAAGCCTTGATGATCTTTTTGTTTCTGAGTAGCGATATAACTACCATGCCTGATTCAATATTGCCTTGTCGCTCTGCATGATTATGACCGTCATTGCTCTCTTAGTTGGTCGCTCCCAATCTTTAGCTAACTTCCACCTGTACTAAGCACACTAACCATGCAATACATAGCTCATGGGAAAGTAGCCTAAAAACTATTGTGGTAAAGAATATGTTGCCTATGTATCTTATTTCTTATGAGTTGCTTGCTGAGAGGTAACCATGTTTCTGGGGACGCCATCAACTGTCACACTTTTGTTGAATATCATGTGAGTTGCTATGCATGTTCGTCTTGTCCGAAGTAAGGGTGATTTACCGTGGGTTGAATTAATATGCATATTGTTAGAGAAGAACATTGGGCCGCCAACCAAAGCCATGCATCATGGTGGAAGTTTTAGCTTGGACCTTAATCCTCAATCTCTTATGAGAACGTGCTTATGCATTAAAGAGGAGTCCATCATCTATTTTCTATGTTGTCCCGGTATGGATGTCCTCAAGTTGAGATCTATCAAAAACGAGAAATCAAATGCGATCTATCTCCTTGGACCTTTGTACAGGTGGCATAGAGGTAGCCCTTTGTGACACTTGGTTGAAACATATGTAATGCAATGATAACCCATGGAGATCCGAGCTAATTAGGACAAGGTGCGAGCACTATTAGTATTCGATGCATGAGGCTTGCAACTTATAAGATGTCTTATGCATGACACATATGAAGTACTACTACCGTTGACACAATGGCTTCCATGTTTTCAAAATAAAAAGCTCTAGCACTTAACCTTTCTTTTACTTTTATGTAAGCACCAACTACTGAGAGCATGATTGTCATTCTGAGTTTAATGTGCATTGTCCCAAAATAGCATTGTCTTTTGCATGATTGTGATATCGTTTATTCTGAAATCATTGTATCTAGTCATCACTTAAACCTTGAAGGTGCCCCTGCATTTATGTTTTGCATCACTAAAGGGGGCAAGCTAGATATTACCTTATCATATTTTCACATCATGTTCATTGCAAATCTTTTTGATGTTTCAGTTTCATGTTGTAAAACTTTCAGTCATTTGTGATTTTCTCTTGAGGCAACTTAATTACTTTAGAATCATTGTCTCAGTAAGCTTTTGTCATATGACTATGAGAAAGTCCTATATGGTTAATAGCATGTCACCACAGAAATTATTCTTGTTATCATTTACCTACTCGAGGACGAGCAGGAATTAAGCTTGGGGATGTTGATACGTCCAAAACGTATCTATAATTTTTGCTTGCTCCATGCCACTTTTGGGTGATATTGCTATGATATTCATACACTTCCATACACTTTTGATCATATTTGGACTAACTTACTAATCCAGTGCACCCCAGTGCCAGTTTCTGTTTTCGGCTGTTTTTGTATTTCAGGTTTTCACGTTTCGAGAACTGCCCAGAAAAATCCAGAAAAATTATATAAAAAATCAGCGATCCAGAAACAACACTGCGTCCGAAGGGCAGCCTGGGGGGGCCACCAGGGCTCCAGGCGCCCTGGCGGCGCCCCCCCCCCCTCCCCCGGGCCGTGCCGGGGGGGGGCGCCTGGGCCCCCCGAAGCCCGTCCGGTTGTAGGATCGAAAGTATGTCTAGAGGGGGGGTGATTAGACTACTTGACAATATAAAAAATCTGCCTTTTGATCATGCAATGTTTTTGGCAGTTTCACAATTAAGATCAATTCAAGTATCACCCTACACATGCAATTCTAGAGTAATAGCAGCGGAAAGTAAATTGCACATGTAAAAGAGAGGTGGAGAAGATCAAACGCAGTTTGGTGACACGAAGATTTTTGTCGTCGTTCCGATAGGTGGTGCTATCGTACATCCACGTTGATGGAGACTTCAACCCACGGAGGGTAACGGCTGCGCGAGTCCACGGAGGGCTCCACCCACGAAGGGTCCACGAAGAAGCAACCTTGTCTATTCCATCATGGCCTACGCCCACGGAGGACTAGCCTTACTCGGGGTAGATCTTCACGAAGTAGGCGATCTCCTTGCCCTTACAAACTTCTTGGTTCAACTCCACATCTCAAAGACGGAGGCTCCCAAGCGACACCTAACCAATCTAGGAGGCACCACCCTCCAAAAGGTAATAGATGGTGTTGATGATGATGAACTCCTTGCTCTTGTGCTTCAGATGATAATCTCCCCAACACTCAACTCTCCTCACTGATTTGGCTGTGGTGGAAAAAAGGATTGAGTGGAAAGCAACTTGGGAAGGCTAGAAATCAAGTTTCATATGGTAGGAATGGAATGGCTTGATCTCAACACAAGGGTAGGTGGTTCTCTTCTCAAAAAGTGTATGGTAGGAGTGGTAGACTTTCTGATGGCCCTCTCCACGAATGAAGAGGGGGTGGAGGGGTATATATAGCCTCCACACAAAATCCAACCGTTACACACACATTTGACCAATCTCGGTGAGACCGAAGTGAAAACTCGGTCAGACCGAAAGTTCAAATATAGTGAACGTTGGGATTTTCGGTGGGACCGAAAATACCATCTCGGTGTGTCCGAAGTGAGTCAAAGGTTGGAGCTTGCCATCTCGGTGGGACCGAAATTAACAACTCGGATATTCCGAAGTGATGTCAATTGGTTACAGAAGGTTGGCAGTCCATTTTCGGTGAGACCGAAACTCAAAATCGGATGGACCGAGAAATTAGGGTTTGGAAGAATAACTGAGGTGGTTCATCTCGGTGGGACTGAGTTTGCAGAATCGGTTTGTCCGAGATTACTTATGAGTGTGTTAAGTAGTGAAGAGTGCTGATAGTTGAGGGAGCTAGATCACCAAGCACTTGAGCAACCAGATCATTAACACAACCTCATCCCCTTTTAATAGTATTGGCTTTTCCTATGGACTCAATGTGATCTTTGATCACTAAACCAAAAATAGAGTCATAAGCTTTTGCCAATGCTTGTCTTAGCATTTTGAGGGGTCCACTTCTTCAGACATTTCCATACCCATATCATCGAACTTCTCTGAAATGATTCTCAAGTAAATATTAGTTCAATGATATATATGTTGTTATTAATTACCAAAACCACCCGGGGATTAGTTGCACTTTCACCGGTGCCCCCCTTTGGCATATATTTAGAGGGACCTCCGAAACCCTCAGAACAGAACTTCTTTTCGCGATCCCATCTCTGTTCCGCCGCCGCCGCCGCTTCCAAGATCGGGAGCACCAGGAGAACTCTTCCCGGCACCCTGCCGGAGGGGAGGATCACCACCGGGAGCTTCTCCACCACCATGGACGCCTCCCGAATGACTCGTGAGTAGTCTCCCTTGGACCATGAGTCCATGACCAGTAGCTATGTGATGTTCTCCTCCCGTTCTTGTGCTTCACTAATTAGTCCTCGTGAGCTGCCCTACATGATCGAGGCACCTATGTAATCCTTATGCTGTTGCTATGTTGAGTTTGCTGGGATCCGATGGATTATGAGATTATGTTCAGATTGATCTTGAGTAATATATTTGATTCACCTCTTTTATATTTTAGTTCATAAGTAATTCTTGCATGTTCTCCGTTGTTATTTATTGCTTTGGCCGAGTAATAGGTAGTGACTCCAAGAGGGAACGTTATGCTCGATTGTGGGTTCATGCCCCTCGATAACTAGCTTGAGTGACAGAAACATGAGTCTAGGGGATGTGCTGTTGCCATAAGGGGGAAAACAACGGTGCTTGTGCCCGCGGGTGCAAGGATTGTTTACTTTACGCAAAGTTCTTTTAATGCAGTTGTCTGTTGCATTGAGTTTACACTATGGGTGGGACTCGCAACTTAATACCAGCGAGATGTTCTGGATAGATATCTCAAGGTGGATGATTAGTAGTAGATATTGATGGATTTCGGTCTACTTACTTTGGCGTACCGCCCATGCTTTGAACCTCAACCTTTCTTGCAATGTAGTCAGCATTGGTTTGCGTTCGTGGTCCTGTCAATTGCCCAGCTGTAATTTGTTTACCTCACATAGCTGTTTATCGTCTTTTGGGAGAGAGACATCACTAGTGAACATCATGAGACTCCGGTCCATATTACCATCATTGATCACATCCACTATTTATTTTCCGTTATTATTTACTATTGCAAAAACTATCTATCACTACTATCATTGCTTTTAATCCTTTGTGAACTACAAGGCCGGAGAGATTGACAACCTCTCTGTACTCGTTGGGAGCAAAGTTATTTGTATCTGTGTGCAGGTCCTTGTTGGTTGCTACTAATCTGGCGCCGTAGCAATTGACACCTACTTGTTGAACCTAGGAGTCTCTGGGGAATCGATCATTGGCATCTTTGCTAGGGGAAAACACTTCTACTTACTGCATCTTACACCTTCCACTTGGGGTAACCAACGAGGGGTTCGAGGCCCATCAATAACCTATTTTCATAACACATAATATTTCCTTGGTTCCTTTTACAATAGTATCACATACGACTACATTGACACTATTCTAATTTGGAGTGATGTATAATTACTAGAATTCTAATTACCTTTTAATTTTTATTTATTGAATGTTGGTTAGACATTGTATTTTAATTAGAGAGAGGCATGGACTTCTCCAAAACTGTAAATATTTTTTAAAGAAACTTTAAATAGGGGTCCCCTGGAAGTTGGTCTGCGACAGGGACCTCCGTGTGGGTGTCGACCCTAGCCGAAGACCTCGGTTAGGGATTACCCCTGCACCTCTTCAACGTCCTCGGATGAAGGTGGCTCTACATATCTCCTGCAGGCCTCAGTAAAGATTATGAGTACTTGCAGCCGCTATCACAGATAAACAACACCAAACTATGCGTTGAACATATTACCTCTTGGCCATGGGCGTCATCGATGTAACTCCCGCGGCCGCCCCGTGTTTTGGCACTTGCGGCTGTTCGGTGCCGACGCAGCTCTCGTTGGTGCTCGACATGATCTGTGTCGACCCTTGGGGGTAGAAGTCAGCATACTTAGAATGATGGGAGATGAAGGCCCTTTTCGGGAAGAGGCCTTTTTGTCACTTACAATGAAAGAGGGGAGTGTCCCAGGGTGATCGACCAAAAGTGCCACTTTAGAGCCGTCGAGACTCTCCTGGTAAAAGACCCCATTCTCGAAATCAATCAACTTCTCTAGACCGTCGTGGAATCCCAGGTCATCAACGCAGGAATAGCTCTCCGGTTGGGGAGAAGGGCAGCCGACTGTCTCGATCCAACGCCTCAAGTTCTGTTCAGAAAGTTGGAAGATCTGATTAACAAAAATGGACATAACATTCAAACTATAAAGTGTAGCAGAACTCACCCATTCAATGGGATTATAGCTGGAGTAACCATCCTTGTGCTTTAGGCAGGCGAACACTTGCTCTTCTCCTTTAAAGAGATCGGCCAGTATGGCTGTCATTGCTGTCTGATTGGCAGGCCCCTTCCGTTTGTAATGGGTCGCATCATCCGTCCCGTTGTAACACCATAGGGGGTTAATCCTTTGTTGGAGAGGTTGGACGCACCGAGTAATGGCAACGTCCATCACGTCGGTGATGGTTAGCCTGTTGTGAGCTAACAACCTCACTTGAGCAGCTAGACGCTTTACTTTGGCACTTTCTTCTTGGGAAGGGCTTTTCGGTCGCCAGTTGAACCGCTTCTTCGGAGGAGCAAGTGAGTGTTCGAGCATACCCCTCCAAGCTAGGTCGCATAGGGGGGCGTCTTCAATGTAAAACTATTCAGAGGTCCACTCCTCGGAATCCTTCTTTGGGGTTCCAACAGGGTACCCCATCCCGGCCATACGCCATACTTCGGCTCCGCCGACCTCAAAGATCGTCCCTCCCCGGGTGCGGGGGACAAGGCAAAAGTATTTTATCCATAATTCGAAATGGGCCTCGCAGCCCAGAAACATCTCACAAAGGGCGACGTAGCCTGAGATATGCATAATGGATCCTGGGTGAGATGATGGAGCTGGATCCCGTAAAACTCTAGTAAGCCCCTCAGGAAGGGGTGAATGCTAAAGCCCAAGCCTCGTAAGAGGAAGGGCACGAAGCATATACACTCTCTTCCCTACGTGGGGCGGGGAAGTTCTCTACAAAAGCTTCGCTCTTCGGGGAAGTTAATCCAGGGCGGGTGGACGCGAGATGTGAAGCAGGAAGATACCCTTGTGTCTCGAGGCTGCTTAGTCGGAGACGGGAGACTGAACAGGTTGCCCAGTCGCCTTGGAGTGGGTCGTGAGGGCGTGAGGAGGAGCCCGTGGGGCTTGACATTTCTAAGAGTTTTCTGAGTTTATGGCCTCTCAATGATTTGGGAATAGGATGTGTTACCCATCACACCCCCAGTCTGTTTAAATAGGCGATTTTTCTCTACCCCGTCAGGGGCATTTCTGTAAAAGACTACTCAACCGTCTGCCTCCCTCTGGTGCACGAAGATCGAGGGGTATCATTAACCCTAAGAAAAAAAGTTGATGCTGTGGGACCAGTAATGCTTCGTTAAGTCAGAAAACCATCAGTGGACGGACTGTTGTCGGCCGGACACAAGGGGGGGGGAGGAACTCGCCCTGCAAGCTGGAGACTTTGGGGCGCATAAGGCTGCTAACGATCATGGACCCCCGGCGTTGGAGGCTGGTTCGGGGGCTATCGAGGGTGTCCCATATAGGAGGGTCCTCGGGTTGCCAACTTATCTCTAATATGGACGGCCTGGTGGGCCACTCCGGGTTCTGTTAAGGAAGGCCGAGCTTCAGATAACTCCGTACTACATAAGGGAACCTCTGAAGACTTAGCGTCTCCTCCGAGGAAGATTTAGCACCGCCAGCATATTTGTCTCCTGATGGCAACTGGCATATGTAACCCTAGGTACCCCTGGTGTCTATATAAACCAGAGGGTTTAGTCCCTAGAGGCAATAACCATCATCCCACTCATCTATGGTTTAGTTCGTTCGATCTCATAGTAGACCAACTATGTAACCGTCATACACATATCAATATAATCAAGTAGGACATAAGGTTTTACCTCTTCGAGAGGGCCCAAACCTAGGTAAATATTGTCCCTGCGTTCCATGTTCCCCATTGATCCAAGATCCACAGCTCGGGACCCCCTACCCGAGATCCACCGGTTTTTACACCGATAGGGGGGCTAGTAGAAAGACATATACCTGTTGTACCCGATGTCCATTGTGCCAGATTGGTATGGAAGATATACAACACTACCGCTTTTCTTGCTACTATGTAATGAGGTTTGGTAGCAACTTGGTCTTAAGAAAGTAATCCAAAAGGCCATAGTTGAAGACCGGTCTAGGTCCATTAACCTGGATATACTTATTTGATGGAATGGTCAGTTTGAGGAGCTGCCACTAGCAGAGTTGATACTAACAACAACATGGTTCATATGGTGGTAACATCAACATGGTGTAAAGGTTGAAACTATACAATCTCCATAATGGACATCTACATCGATCATGGTAATCGCCACGACTTTTGTTAGAAGCTATATTCCAAAGCATTCGGTGAGAAAAGACAACCAGATGTGAAAAGCCAATGGCAGGTGTTGTTAAAATCAACGTAAATGCGTCATTTCATGATGAAACAATGCCGGGAACCATGGGAGGGGTAGCACGTGATCAAAGGCATAGCCAGCATAAGCGTACGCCCGAGCCACCCTTGTAAACACAGTAGATACTATAGTTATAGTACAAGACTATAGCTACAATCAACGAAGGAAAAATTCCCCACGCACCAGGCCATGCCCCTGGTAGCCCGGGGCGTGGCTACGCCACTGCACGTGATGATCAATGGGAGTTTATCGCATGGTATTTACTTCATATAAGGAATATGGATTCGGCAGAGATCGTTGCAATTTGGAATGGATTGACGCTAGCTACGAATGTTGGGTGCAACTGACTTATTGTTGAGTCTGACAGCACCTTTGCAATTGAATGTTTTAACCAAGTTGATGCATATATGGGTCTGTATCTCCCGATCATTGCGGAGTGCAAGCAGGTCCAAGTACTAGTGTTGTCCATTACTTTAGAGAGGTTAATGAGATAGCTAATAGTCTAGCTAAACATGCTTCTAGTAGTAAATGTTTGGTTTTCTTTTATTCTTACTTCCCTGACTTTATTTTTTTAAATCTTGTTAATGATTTTGCTATCATCTAAGTAATAAAAGTCTGGTTATTGTAAAAAAGACTTACTATCAGATGAAGATTTGTCCTAATAAAATCTAATGCACTAGATAATAAACACTAACAACTTGGTAGTAAACACAAATACAAAAACAACAGACACAATTGTAATGAAAGAAATATGGGGATGCTTACGTAAATATCCCTTCCGACAAATTTCCGGTAATAATGACCACCAAATTAAATCGTAGTTCATAGATATTTTATGAAACAAAATCTAACCCTCCCAAACTAAAACCATGTCGGTAATTATGTAACAGAGGGGGTAGTTATCACTCAAAATCATTTTCATAATTTCAAGTAATAACTTTGTATACTACCCTATTGTTTCCCATCGGATTCCTCTCACGTGTACTAATAATAACCTTCGGCTAAATATTTGTCCTAAGAGAATCTAATTCACTAGATTCTTTGAAATAAAAGGAGTCTATAGTTATGTGTGTTTGGCATCATAGTGGATTACACTAATCACATTTATTTAACCAGTCTTGTTTATTTATTTATTAGTTTAACCAGTCTTTATCGATTTTACAATTAGTTTAAACACTCTATTATTTATTTTGGTGGCTATTTCTACAGCAGATTCTAAATAAGTTTTTATTTTGAGAAATATTATAAATTTTAGTACTCACATGAACTCTTATAACGCAATAATGCAGCATCTAAGGGATCGAATGTGAAAACGACTCCCACAAGGAAGGAGCCCAACAAGAAGCAGCGACCGCTCCCCTCCTCCAACTCCAACATTCGCCGCCGCCGCCACCTCGTCGCCGTCGTCCTCCCTTGGTAACCCCCAAACCGTAGGCCCCTTTTAGAGCTTTCACCCACCTTCGACGGCATAACCATGAACCCCGGCGCGACTACCGCCGTGGCGCAGAACCGACGCACGCGCAGCCGTCCGCCGTCGGCGGCGTCCTCCCGCAAGTCTGATGATCCTTCCGCCGCTTCCGCCAACGGAAACGGAAAGGGCCCCTCCAAGCCCACCTCTCCCAACCACGTCGGGTAAGCGCCCGAATGCTTCCTCCTTTTTCTGCTGTTTCCACCTCGATCCTGATTCCTGACCAAAGTGTTGGAAACAAATTTGACCGGGTGTGGGTTTTGTCAGAGGGGAGAGGACGGTCAAGAAGCTGCGGCTGTCGAAGGCGCTGACGATCCCGGAGGGGACGACGGTGTCAGAGGCGTGCCGGCGGATGGCGGCCAGGCGGGTCGACGCCGTGCTGCTCACCGACGTCAACGGCCTCCTCTCCGGCATTGTCACCGACAAGGTGATATGTTCTTTCTTGGAATCTTCCTTTGATGATTGCGCCGATTGTCGTTTAGTTAGTGTTTGGAGCTTGAACGGTAGGATGCTTTAAGTTAACAGTGTACATTGCCTGTTTTGAACTGTACTCCACACCATAAAGATTGCTTGCGTCTGCAATTTTGCATTTGCATCGAGTTACTAGAGTAAGGCACGTTTAGGTTGGAAGTTATGTTCAGTTTATACAACTTTAGTTTATGACCAACAATGTGTCTGTTCAGTTTCTTGTTTAATTGATGATTCTTCAGACTTAGAACTGATGGAAAAATGGTCAGTACAGTAGCAATGTTTTGTAAGCTCATGTGAGTCATCTTATTCTTCGAATAACACCGTATCAACGTGTTCAACCATATTTCTGGACTGATTCAGCAGTCTGTCTGACTGCTACATGTGAAAATGCTTATGATGTGAACAACCTGCTCTGTTTTTTCTTACCATCTGGCTCATGATGTAGGACATAGCCACAAGGGTTATTGCCGAGGGACTGCGGGTTGAGCAAACAATCATATCCAAGATCATGACGCGCAGCCCTCATTATGTCACAGCTGACACACTTGCTATCGAGGCACTACAGAAAATGGTCCAAGGTATATTTGAGCTACACTTTAAGTTACAGTATGCTCCAACTAACCATCACTTTGAGTGGTCGAATCAGTTGAACTCACATCCTATAACTTGTAATATGTGTTGTCTTTTCTGAAGGTAATTCTATTATATCATGATCAGTACAGTTCAGTTAATTATATTATACGTCTCTTTTCCAGTTGCCATAATTTAGTCCTTTAAAATACACAATTGACAACAAGATGGTTCAGCAGTTAAATCTGTTCCCTTGGTCAAGTCAAGTCATTGACCCTGTATTAACTATTTAATTTTTACTCCTCCAATTTTCTCTTTTCTTGCAATTTGTTAAATTTTAGCACTTTACCTTTTCAAAGTTTTCTTATTTTCGTCCTTTTTTCCCCTTAAATCTTCTCTGGCTATATCTTTTCTATCAAGTTTCTCAATGCTTTCTTAAAAATTCATGTAGGATGTGCTTTATAGGTTTAGCTGCTACATAACTTCAACTCCTGATGCATTAGCATTTGAAAGCAGTAACTCTTAACAAGATGGATTGCAATTCAAAACAAATATCCTAAATGATTACAAAATTGACAAAGTTTAGTTTCTGAAAACCCTAATGATTTATCTATACCGATACCAAAGTTAAAACAAGCGCTAGGCGTCAATTGTGCGTTTTGCCACCGCCTTGCGCTTTTCTGTCCAAAGTGCACGCTTGAGCACAATTATGCGCTAGGCGGCTATCGCCTAGAGCCTAGGCACACCTTTTTTAACTATGCTGATAACACAAACTGACATGTTAATAAAGAAGTAACAGAGGCACTACAAATTCTCATGCTTACTGTTAGCTGTTAGGGAAATCATTTGGTGTTTTTTCTTGTAGCAATTTAGAGCCACTTTACTAAATCTGTATATATCTGAAACTTCCGGTGGAAACGTGGCCTAGTGATAGAACTAACTATGTTTATTCTTCTGCAAAATCTTCAAAAGGTGTTTCAAATGTGGTTGCATTTCTAGTTTTCTTTAGCTTTATGATGAGAGATGTGTATATATGTTGATGGTGATTGTGTTCGTGTTCTTCACATAAAGCTTACTTCCAGAGGTGTTTGCGTCGACTCCTAGATGTTAATTTTGTACATTCTGGTTTTAGGGAAATTTAGACACCTTCCTGTGGTTGATAATGGCGAGGTTATTGCCATGCTGGACATTGCAAAATGCCTCTATGATGCAATATCAAGACTGGAGAAGGCAGCAGAACAAGGAAGTGCACTTGCAGCTGCTGTAGAAGGGGTTGAGCGCCAATTCAGTAGCAACTTCTCAGGTCTTGTGACTGTGCCAGCTAACTCTACTCCTTTGTTGTTATACATTGATGATACACAAGTAAGAAGTAATAGAACACATGACCTATATTCGTGAATAGTTAACAATATCCAGTTTATTTCAAACAAAAATGAAATCATTATTTTTCACATCATACCAATCTGGAACTTGTAACCAAGTCTTCAAGTTTTTGACGTAAATATGTGTTCATTTCTAAATAGATTGTTCTTGTCTACCAATTTTTTCATGAGCTGACCAAACTGATGTGACTTTTGTGGATACAGCTCCTTCCACTTCAATAGAAACTATAAGAGAACGGATGTTTAAACCTTCTTTGTCAACCATTATCACGGAAAGCACAAAGTACTTATCTGTTTTCTCTTGTTCATTTTTCTTGGTTATGTTGTAAAAAAAATTAATTAGATGATGGGAGCTACCTCTTATGTCAATTTGCAGAGTAGCGATTGTTTCTCCTTCAGATCCTGTTTATGTAGCAGCCCAAAAAATGCGTGAACTACGCGTTAATTCAGTGGTTATAACTACCGGAAATTTGCTGCAAGGGATCTTTACGTAAGCATTCTCATATTTCTTTCATTAAATATTTGTCTGATGTTTCCTTTTTATGTTTATTGTCGAGCTGTTAATGTATATGTTACTCTGAAATTCAGCTCAAAGGATGTGCTTATGCGTGTTGTGGCACAAAATCTGTCTCCCGAATTAACTCTAGTAGAAAAGGTTTCTTCTGCAGACTGATTTCTTATTTCAAAAGGTGGCTAAGGTTTATGCAACTCATTCTGGACTCACTGTTATTTACCATTTTCCTCAAGGTAATGACTGCACACCCTGATTGTGCTACATTGGACACGTCAATTCTGGACGCATTACATATAATGCACGATGGCAAATTCTTGCATATTCCTGTTGTTGATGGAGGTAAAACTTTTTTGTTCTCAGCCTAGTAATACTAGCTGTTTGGTACTTATTGTTTTTTTTTGTCTAACCTATTTTTCAATTTTCCATGTCAGATGGTAGAGTTGTTGCTTGTTTGGATGTTCTGCAACTTACCCAGGCAGCCATTTCTATGGTGTGTTCCCCTCCCCTCTACCCCTCCTCTATTACTGGAATATAGTTGCCTGAGGAATATATTATTGTAACCTTGGTCCATCTAACATGCTCTGTCTGAAGGCTGAAGGAGGTTCTGGAGCTGCAAATGATGTAGCAAACACAATGATGCAGAAGTTCTGGGACTCTGCTCTTGCTTTGGAGCCTCTAGATGAGGAATTTGATAGCCGGAGGTTGGTTGATGCATCCTTTGTGATTTTCTTTTTCCGCGCAAATGTGATGCTTACCTGCATGATTTCATCGCTCAGTGAAATATCCTTAGTGATGCCGTCAGAGGTCGGAGATGGCAGGAGTAGCATTTATCCTGCTGTTGTTGGCAATTCTTTTGCCTTCAAGCTTCAGGACAAGAAGGGACGTATCCATAGATTTACATGCGGTGGGTACACACTTCATAGTTTGACGAGAGCTAGCTGTGGTGGCAGTATACCGACTAACAACATTATGTGTTTCATTGCTGCAGGTTCTGAGAGTTTAGATGAGCTTATGTCTTCTATAACACAAAGATTAGGCACTGGTGGTGAAAAGGGTCCAATTCAACTTTTGGTAAGCTGCATATTGAACGGAAGAGCTAGATGAGCAGTTCCTGATCCTCAATCTTGCATTTCTAATTGCTTTGATGGAACATTTTCTGTCATAATTGCAAGTAGAATTGAGGGCTTTTTCGTTTTAGAGGAAACCAAAACATAGTAATTAGTAGTATAGGAATGCGATAGGATGGTAAAATGAGCTTTGACTAGGGGCTCATTCAGTTTGGAGGATTTTCATAGGAAAACCATAGGAATGCGGATTCCAGAGGAAAGTTCCATGTGGATGCATTAGTTTTGTATATGAAACGAGCACATGAATTCCTTGGGAATACTATTCATTCCTATGGTTATGGAGGAAACTACACGTCTAGTCCAAGCTACTCTCCTTCTGAAGACACCTGTACGTAGTTGCCAACTTGCCGTCACCATTGTGTATAATTTGAATGTACTCGAGATCCTACATAGTATACAAAATGGTTCCTGTAACTAGTGGACTAACACCAAGAACCACCTTTGAATAACATCAGCTCTCTTGAGTGGTACTGCTAGCTACTTAGTCCCATGAATGAATGTATTCTTAATCGTAGAGCACTCGCTCACTTGCAGTTTCAGCTACCTTAGCCTGTATTCTACACTATACTACATCCAAACTGCAGTAGCAATAAGATTTTGATTCTGATGTTCTATGCAGTATGACGATGATGAAGGCGATAGGGTGCTGCTTACTACAGATTCTGATCTTGCCGGTGCTGTTCTCAATGCCAAATCATCCGGATTGAAGGTATTTCCTTTCTCTGACTTAGAGCCCATTTGCCTGCTTAAAATGCCGCTATTTTGCTATTACTATCAGCACAAGCATCCGGAGATTCCTTTACCACTTTGTCAGGGCCAGGTGTGTCAGTCATTTTGCGCGTCTCCTATGCTTCATTGTAGTGGAACTTGGATTTGCAGGTCCTGAGGTTGCACATTGACGACTCGGATTCCAGTTCTGAAGTTAAAAAGCAATTGCCGGAGCTGGTGCCTCCCCAAAATAGTCAGTTGACGCCTGTTCATTACGGGCTAATGGCCGGTGCTATTGCCCTGACAGGCGTCGTGCTCGTGGTTTACTTGAAGCGCTCAAAAGTGTGAGTTCTGGGAGGCACACTTAACTCCAATCCTTACCTCTGTGACTAACGTCTCTCAGGAGACTCAAACGCCTTGGCGCTTCAGCTGGCCAAGGATGAAGAACTGAACCCCTCAAAAAAGACAAAGAAAAAGAAAAAGGAAAGAATGAAGAACTGAAGATCATGGACTATACACCAGATGCACCGAAGTCTAGAAAGTAATCAGCTGACCATCTCTTTTTTTTTTTTTTGCATAAATGAGTTTAGTTATACCGGGAAGGAAGCACGGAACTATGAGTTTAGTTATACCGGGAAGGAAGCACGAAACTATGATATATATTTTCAGTTCATTTTAGTTTCATGAATGCGGTGAAACATGTGCTTTTTATAACCATCTCTACCACAAATCCGGTGAGGGATTACTTCCCAAACAATTACTGGATCTGACTTACTGTTTACATATTTTTTAAGATGAGGGGGATATATTTATGTCAGTGTGGTTGATTACTGAGTATGCGTCTTATACATGTTCTAAAAGTTAGGTCGCAATGTTTGGGAGGCAACCATTGTCAGATTGTGGAGGATGACCGCGATGGTATACATAATGTGTAATGTTGGGCATTACCTAAACCATTGTGCTTATCCTCCACAATTGTATTGTGCAAGATCACACAAGTCATCACCTCCCACAATGTATCAGGATCCTACATAATTGCAATCTCCACGAACAATAGCTCAACGAGCTCAGAGATCTTCACAATATCTGCCCGTTGAGGAAATATATCTTCGAACAAGGTATTACCCTATTGTATAAGTGTGTCCATAATGGTGTAGTTGCACTCTAGAGCCTGCCCATCAGAGTCTTTTAAGCAGCGGAGATTGCCAAAGCATACTGACATCGTTTTGAGAACATTGCATGTCAAATCCACAAGTTATGTGATGCCCCCACTTTCAGTATGATAGTGTGTTCTTTGGTATTACCTTTGTATTGCCCGTGCAAACCTAACATGCAATTCTTTCATTGTCAGTGAATGCAATTGACAAAACCTAGCATACCGGGAAAGCATGTTGCTTCTCCAAATGCCAAAGTCTTGGTTGTGTGCTCGACATTTGGTTCTCTCAAGTACTCCGGTCCAAACAGTCGCACCAATGCAGTGACAAGTCTCACAGTTACGTCAATGCATGTGCTCTCTGCCATCCTGACATACTCATCATCCGCGTCTGCAGTTGTACCATAATAGCAGCAATGCATTTCTGGAGAGGAGAGAACCCGTGTAATCCTTCTTCACCGTGAAGTAAATGTCATATTCCTTCACACCCTCCACTATGTGAAATAACACACGCGTGTGCATCAAGTAGCGATGCTGAAAGAATCCCTCATTATATACTACTCCCTCCGTCCCAAAATAAGTGACGCAAAAGTGACTCCACTTTGTACTAACTTTAGTACAAAGTGGAGTCACTTTTGCGTCACTTATTTTGGGACGGAGGGAGTATTAGATTGGCTTTGAAATAGTCGTCGCAGAGATCGGCATGACACTTTGCCCTATTTCGACTAAAAGTTTGCCTGCCCAGCATTGAACCCTTGTAGTTGAGATATGCTACTCTCCCTTCTGTATTGCTTCGAGGATGCTCATCATTATCAACTCGTATTCGTCGCCACCGCCTTCCGATGACGATGAATTGAAGACCTCGCTGTAAATAAACGCATCATCTGAGTCCATTGTGTGTCCCTACAAATTTGTGACTGTTCGGATCTCCAACGGCGACCCTTAAATGGGATGCAACTGTCCGAACTTATTATGCCATGCAGCGCGGGCTTGTACGGCTGGCCATAGTGGGAGTAACATAGCTAGTAACATCACACATCCCAACACAGTTTTGCTTATGTGGCATGTAATTAATGAGGAGAGAAGTGCTTGTGGTAACTAGCTATGTTACTGTAACATCACACATACCAATGCAAATTGAGTCTATAGACTAATAAATGAACTCTTGCATGACACCACATCTATGTTTCTACCCACTATGGAGGTAGTAACATAGTCTAGTAATACGTGTATGTTACTAGTGTAAGTTACTCCCCACTATGACTAGTCTACCGGTTCGCCGGACGGTCCAGACGTACTTTCTCCCGCAAATCGGAGATAAAGTGGGGAGATTTTGCGGACGTTCAGACAACATCCACACCCTTTTATGACCGCCCTGGCCCACCCAAACCCCCTCCTCCCTCGCACACGCACATTCCCACCTAGCACCAGCTACCCACATTCATGTCGCTATAGAGTGGCTGCCCCACATTGAACACGACTTAGGGTGGACGCGACCTCTCACTGCCTCTGCCATTGAAATGGCGCGCCGGCCGAGGGCGCCGCGCGCTGCACGCCCGACAAAACATGCATCTTCGTCGCATTCAAACACCCCCACTAAACCCGCGTGGAGGCCGAGAAACCTACTCCGGCCGCACGTCTGTTCACGAGCGAACAACATTAAACACAACGCCAGGCAAGCTTCTCCCGTCCGCCCGTTATTAAAGGAGGCCAGACACTAGGCAAGAATCGCACCACTCCGCCGCTCCACATCTCCTTCTTTCACCATTTTCTCCACCCTTTCGATGGCATCCAACGAGTAAGAAGAGCAGTTCTCCGGCATAAAAGCCGATTGGGTGGCCCGTCGAACCCGCTAGATACGAGCGAGGCCGCTCGCTGCTCCACCTCTCTCGCCTAGCTCGACGGAGCAAGTTACCGCTCAAAGCTGGCACCGCGCGCGGGAGGGGGGGGGGCACGGTGGCACATACATCGCCGCTGTCGTGGACGACACCGCGTCGTACCGCGCCTCCCATGCCTGCGACCGCGCCATCCGCCGTCAACGCGCACGTAATCATGGCTTGCCGGCAGAGAAAGAACCCAGCTGCACGGAGATCGACCAGTTAATGGCCAGCAGGTCCGCTGCCAATATCGAGGGAAAGTAGACCACGGGAGGTCACAATTGCTTGGATACCAGGAAGGCCACCGCCGGCTTGTACAGCTGTTGACTTGCCCTGTTCTTTATCTCAGACCATCGCCGGCCCCCGTCTGGGCCCCACAAAAGCGGATGAGCCCCCCTTCCCCTCCGGCTGAAGCACCCTCTTTGCCATTCCTATGAGCCGTGCAGCCTGACATAGGGAAAATACGGGGGAAGAATATACCTCCGGACACCCGACAGTGTGATGAGCGAGCTGCCGGACATGGGAAAGATAAAGAGATCCGTTGCGGCAGGGGGTAGACTAGTGTGGTGTGTTTGTACCGTGGGAGTGGAGCTCCGGATGACCGTACATGCACATAGGTTTACGTTTTTTAGTTAAAATATGTCCAAAATGTAAATGTTTTCGTTCAATTTGTATGAATCCGTCGCGTTTGCACGAGTTTCGTTCGGTTGGTTCAGAACATTGTTAAAATGTATGTGGGCAGCGTTGGATGGCCGTCTCCGGCATCGTGTCCGCGGACTGGTCCCCCGTCCTTGGACGGATGCAGAAGGAAATTTGTGGGGCGCCATTGAAAATGCCCTAACCACCCTTTCTCTATTTATGTTTTCTTCAATTCAAGCATTGTAAAAAGACACAGAATTCATGTATGAGTGAGGAAAAATGTTCCGAGCTCCGTGATGTGCATATTGCTACTCCATTTCATTTTAGTTGAGGACAAGAAAGCGTTGCACAACTCTCTACTCCAGTTCAATTTCACCATCTATCATAGATTTAGCAGTTCCAGGAGTGGTACCAACAAACTATACTGCAAAAGGTGGAGTTTGTTGTCCTTCATTATTACTCTGATTTAGTGCCATTGATTGAACAATTATGGACGTGGTACCTTGCGACATCCATATGACAACGAGAGGATACACTACTGCACCGGTGATGGTGGTGGTGGTGGTGGTGGGACGGAAGCTGAAAGACCACCTTACTGGAAATGAAGTCAAAATCCAGAAAAGGCTAAAATGAAACGCTCTCCATTTAAGCTCTCCTAGGAGCATAGGATGCTGGGCGGGCCAGGAGGGTTCTTCAAGCTCTCTATTCAAGAGAAAAATTAAAGGTTAAGTATCGGTTGTTAGCTTGTGTATGAAGCCTAGCTAGGAGAGAAGCTACTTTTCATGTCTTCTCCTTCCTCGTGAGCACAAAATTAAGTAAGTTGAGGTTTCTTGGTTCAATGGCGACGACACGACAAGAGGAGTATGCCACAAGCTACTTTAGCTTACGCATGAACCAAAGAGGGCACGCATAACAAACCGGTAGCGACCTAGAGATATGGGAGATGCGCAAGGATACCAGGAATCAAATACTACTTTGTCCGTTTGCAAATATTTGTTTTTTTAGAGATTTCAACACGTGACTATATACTCCCCCGTCTGAAAATACTTGTCATCAAAATCAATAAAAAAGGATGTATCTAGATGTATTTTAGTTTTAGATACATCACTTTTTGTCCATTTTGATGACAAGTATTTTCGGACGGAGGGAGTATAAAGCAAAATAAGTGAGTCTATACTCTAAAATATGTCTACATACATTCGTATGTTGTAGTCCATCTGAAATGTCTAGGAAGGCAAATATTTGGGAACGGAGGAAGTAGGTGGCAAACGTGGGTGTGAAATAAGCTATGATGTGACTTGTTTCCGACTCATTTGTTCTCGCGGGTGTTGCTTGCGCGGCAGTGTTGCGGGCTCTTTCTGGCTCTGAGTTGTGGCGGCGTCGACTTCAACGATCCTCCATAGTGTCGCATGGTTGTGATGTCTTTCTGCGCAGTTCGGCGTGGTCCACTGTTGATGAATACGAATGGTGCCACGGCTCGGTCTCCAAGTGGCTAGACCCCTACTCAGGGTCTCTTGAGGTAGCGAGGAATAAGATTATGGAGGGAAGCTTTGATTCGATGATGGTCGTTACCAATGATGTTGGTGTTTGAGGGTGTCTTTCTCCTCCTTGAAGGCACTTTGAGAGTCCTTCATCAACATTGGACCGTGCCAGAAGCGTTGGAGGCTGTCGGCATGGCTGGATCATTTCCCACGATTTGATGGGGGCGGTCTAGAGAGGGTTTGGGCGGAATCTTTGTGACCAATGTCGGTCGATGACTACGTCCATAATTGTCATTATTCTTCTTGAAGGCGTCTCTAACGTTCTTGCTTTCAATCACTCTGGATGGTGGTGGCCGGTTTAAGTTGTCATCGGTGTTGTGTTTTTTCCTCTGTCTTTCTTTTCTTCTTTTTGTGGTGTGGTTTCCGACCTAGTTTTATTTACAAACCGGATCACCTTCTATAGTATCCTCTTTTTTGGAAATTCTATTTGGCTCCCGGGAGCACATGCTGTCGGGACGAAAAACAAATTTTCAAATGTTAAAAATATCAAGACAAAACAATTATGTGATCTCAGTTACATACAAATGCTGCCTGCAAAATTTGAGGCAAAAAAGTTAAGCATTTTGGTCTATGCAAAAAAACAAAAACAAATTGAAGACCAAATGTCACCCCAAATTTGTTTTTTCACCGACGAAACACTGCTGCTCTATTTGGCATGAAATTTGTCATGCATGCTTGCGGCACTAACACAAACATCTACAAAAAAACATTTTTTTGGATTTTTCACATTTTTTGGAATGTACTGTTCATCCAGGAGCATATCTATCCGGAAGCCAAAACGCCCCTTGCTACCTCTTGAGCTTGCGTTGTATTTCCTCGAAGAGGAAAGGGAGATGCAACACAGTAGCGTAAGTATTTCTCTCAGTTTTTGAAAACCAAGGTATCAATCCAGTAGGAGACCACGCGCGAGTCCCTCGCACCTGCACAAACAAATAAGAACTTCGCAGCCAACGCGATAAGGGGTTGTCAATCCCTTTACGGTCACTTGCGAAAGTGAGATCTGATAGAGATGATAGTTTATATTTTTGGTATTTTTAGTTTATAAGAACGAAAAATAAAAGCGGTAAAAGTAAAGTAGATGTACATTGATATGTTGAGAATAGACCCGGGAGCCATAGTTTTCTCTAGTAGCTTCTCTCATGATAGCGATACTCTACGGCGGGTAAACAAATTACTGTCGAGCAATTGATAGAAAAGTAAATAATTATGAGACTATCTAGGCATGATCATTGTATATAGACATCACGTCCGAGACAAGTAGACCGACTCCTGCCTGCATCTACTACTATTACTCCACACATCGACCGCTATCCAGCATGCATCTAGTGTATTGAGTTCATAAGAACAGAGTAAGGCCTTAAGCAAGATGACATGATGTAGAGGGATAAACTCAAGCAATATGACATAAACCCCATCTTTTTATCCTCGATGGAAACAATACAATATGTGCCTTGTTGCCCCTACTGTCACTGGGAAAGGACACCGCAAGATTGAACCCAAAACCAAGCACTTCTCCCATTGCAAGAACTATAGATCTAGCAGGCCAAACCAAACCAATAATTCGAAGAGACTTGCAAGGATATTATGAGCACACATAAAAAGTTCAGTGAAGAACCAAATATCTTTTATAGATAACCTTGATCGTAAACTCACAATTCATCAAATCTCGACAAACACACCGCAAAAGGAGATTACATCGAATAGATCTCCTCGAAGACCGAGGAGAACTTTGTATTGAGATCCGGAGAGAGAGAAGAAGCCATCTAGATATTAGCTATGGACCCAAAGGTCTGTGGTAACCTACTCACAACTCATGGTAAGGGCGATGATGATGATGATGAAGGCCTCCGTGATGGATCCCCCTCCGGTGGAGCTCCGGAACAGGCTCCAAGATAGGATCTCCATGGGAACAAAAGGTACGGCGATGGAATTAGGGTTTTCTCTCTGTTTATGGAGTTTCTGGGGTACGTGGACTTATATAGGAAGGAGGAGGGCACCAGGGGCCACTTGAGGAGGCCTCGAGGCAGTGGGGCGCGCCCTGGGAAGGGGAGCGCACCCCCACCCTCGAGGGCAGCTCCTCGATCCTCTGACGTGGTTCTCAAGCTTCCCGTGTATGATTTTCTCCAAAAACAGCAATCTGGACTGGGCCTTTGGGTTAGTAGGTTAGTCCCAAAAATGATATAAAAGTGAATGATAAAGCCCATTAAACATCCAAGACTTCATAAATAATAGCATGGAACAATAAAAAATTATAGATACGTTGGAGACGTATCAAGCATCCCCAAGCTTAATTCCTGCTCATCCTCGAGTAGGTAAATGATAAAGAAATAATTTTTGATGTGGAATGCTAACCAATATAGTTTTCAATGTAATTCTCTTAATTGTGGCATGAATGTTCAGATCTGAAAGATTCAAGATAAAAGTCTATATTGACATAAGAAATAATAATACTTCAAGCAATACTAACAAAGCAATCATGTCTTCTTAAAATACTATGGCTAAAGAAATTTATCCCTACAAAATCATATAGTGTTGGCTATGCTCCCTCGTTATCACATAAAAATATTCATATCATGCACAACCCCGATTTCAGCCAAGCATTTGTTTTCATACTCTATCTTTTCAAACCTTTCAACTTTCACGCAATACATGAGCGTGAGCCATGGATATAGCACTATGGGTGGAATAGAGGTGGTTGTGAAGAAGACAAAAAGGAAGGGAGATAGTCTCACATCGACTAGGCGTATCAACGGGCTATGGAGATGCTCATCAATAGATATCAATGTGAGTGAGTAGGGATTGCCATGCAACAGATGCACTAGAGCTAAATATGAATGAAAGCTCAACAAAAGAAACTAGTGGGTGTGCATACAACTTGCTTGCTCACGAAGACCTAGGGCATTTGAGGAAGCCAATCGTTGGAATATACAAGCCAAGTTCTATAACGAAAATTCCCACTAGTATATGAAAGTGACTAAACATGAGACTCTCTACAATGAAGAACACGGTGCTACTTTGAAGCACAAGTGTGGAAAAAGATAGTAGCAATTGTCCCTTTTTCTTTTCTTTTTTTTCCTTTTTTTATTGGGCCTTTCTTTTTTTCTTTGGCCTTTTTATTGCGGAGGGGCTTTATAGATTTAGCCTTTCCTCCCATGGGACAATGCTCTAATAATGATCATCATCACACTTTCATTACAACACGATATTACAACTCGATACTACAACAACAAAGTATGACTCTATATGAATGCCTCCGGCGGTGTACCGGTATGTGCAATGAAACAAGAGTGACATGTATAAAAATTATGCATGGTGGCCTTGCCACAAATACGATGTCAAGTACAATATCATGCAATGGTAATATGACAATATGATGCGTGGCATATGAACGGAACGGTGGAAAGTTGCATGGCAATATATCTCGGAATGGCTATGAAAATGCCATGATAGGTAGGTATGGTGGCTGTTTTGAGGAACAATATGGTGGCTATTTTGAGGAAGGATATATAGTGGGTTTATGGTATCGGCGAAAGTTGTGTGGTACAAGAGAGGCTAGCAATGGTGAAAGGGCGAGAGTGCGTATAATCCATGGACTCAACATTAGTCATAAGAACTCATATATTTATTGCAAAAATCTACGAGTCATCAAAACAAAGCACTCAACGCATGCTCCTAGGGGGGAGGTTGGTAGGAGTTAACCAGCGCGCGCCCCCGACCTCCACACAAAGGTTGACACTCTACAAATACCTCATGCTCTAACTTAGTCACATATCGGTTCACCATACGTGCATGATATGGGAATCACTAACCTTAACACAAGTATTTCTCAATTTCATAATAACTCCACTAGCATGACTCTAATATCACTATCCTCATGTCTCAAAACAATTATCAAGCATCCAACATCTCATTCTATTCAATGCACTTGGTGTGATTTTTTTTTACTACATTGACATTGGATGTCTATCATGTGAAGACTAGTTTATTTAGCCTAAACACATTACCATGCTGTTTTAATAGACTCCCAAATAGATATAAGTGAAGCATGAGAGTTCAACAATTTCTACAAAATATAACCACCACCGTGCTCTAAAAGATATAAGTGAAGCACTAGAGCAAAAACTATTCAACTCAAAAGATATAAGTGAAGCACATAGAGTGTTCTAACAATTTCTAGGCTATATTTAACTCTCTCAAATAGGTGTGTCCAGCAAGGATGATTGTGGCAAACTAACAAGCAAAGACTCAAATTATACAAGACGCTCCAAGCAAAACACATAACATGTTGCGAATAAAAATATAGCTCCAAGTATAGTTATCGATGGATGAAGACGAAAGAGGGGATGCCTTCCCGGGGCATCCCCAAGCTTAGGCTTTTGATTATCTTGAATTTACTTGGGGTGCCATGGGCATACCCAAGCTTAGGTCTTTCCTACTCCTTGTTCCATAGTCCATCAAAGCAATACTCAAAACTTGAAAACTTCACAACACAAAACTTAGACAAAAATTCTCGTGAGCTCCGTTAGTATAAGAAAGCAAACCACTACTCAAAGGTACATCAATGAATTCATTCTTTGTTTATATTAGTGTTAAACCTACTGTACTCCAACTTCTCTATGGTCCATATCCTCCAATACTACTCATAGATGCATCGGAATAAGCAAACAACACACGAAAAACAGAATCAGTCAAAGACAGAACAGTCTGTAGTAATCTGCAGGTTTCGCCTACTTCTGGAACTCCAAAAAATTCAAAATAAATTGGTAAATTTGCGGAATTTGTCTACCAATCATATGCAAAAAGAATCAACTAAAAAGCACGCTGCAGTAAAATATCACGACTACTTTAGCTGGCGCTAACGATTCTGTTTTTCACAGCAAGATCACATAAACTTCACGCAAGTCTTCCCAAAGGTTCTACTTGGCACAAACACTAAAAAAACATGAAACCACATCTAATCAGAGGCTAGATGCAATATTTATTACCTAACAGCAACAAAATCAAAAAACAAAAAATTGGGTTGCCCCCAACAAGCGCTATCGTTTTACGCCCCTAGCTAGGCACGATACAAGATAGACCTAGGTATTGCCATCTTTGATCTTCACTCTTTTAATGGTGTCAAGCTCAAATTCGGGAGGTTCTTTGTGTGTCCCTTCATATTCAGAAATCTTTAGATCTAAAGCGTTCAACCGCTTATTACAAAGAGTAATCAACATATTCATGCGGTGGAGATTCCCACTAACACTTTTAAGAGGTTCAAGAGATTTTTGTAATATTTTTGTTACTTCACAAATTTTCTCAAAAACTTGCGTCCCTTCCGGGGTTGAATTTGACTCCTTTTGGGGAGGTAGTGTTCCCACTATCCCCTCTATGATTTCATGCGCGATACTAGGATCAACTTCGATAAAATTCCCTTTGGCAACGCAATCCAAGAGTTGTCTATGAGACATATTCAATCCAACATAAAAATTGCGAAGCAAGATTCTAAAATTCACCTCTAAGGTGCACTTACGATAAGATTCCATCATCCTAAACCAAGCATCTTTTAAGTTTTCTCCTTGCCTTTGCTTGAAGTGAAGTACTTCAAACTCGGGAGACAAATGAGCGGATAAGGGGCTAGCCATAATGACAAGCAAGCACACAGCAAGCGAACGATAAACACACGGCGGAAGAAGGGCAAATAAAACGGCAAGGGTGAAGTGGGGAAGAGGAAAACGAGAGGCAAAAATGTAATGCGAAGGATAAGGGTTTGTGATAGGTACTTGGTATATGATTTTTGCGTAAGCCTCCCCGGCAACGGCGCCAGAAATTCTTCTTGCTACCTCTTGAGCTTGCGTTGTATTCCCTCGAAGAGGAAAGGGAGATGCAGCACAGTAGAGTAAGTATTTCCCTCAGTTTTTTAGAACCAAGATATCAATCCGGTAGGAGACCACGTGCGAGTCCCTCGCACCTGCACAAACAAATAAGAACTTCGCAGCCAACGCGATAAGGGGTTGTCAATCCCTTTACGGTCACTTACGAAAGTGAGATCTGATAGAGATGATAGTTTATATTTTTGGTATTTTTAGTTTATAAGAACAGAAAACAAAAGCGGTAAAAGTAAAGTAGATGTAGATTGATATGTTGAGAATAGACCCGGGGGCCATAGTTTTCTCTAGTGGCTTCTCTCATGATAGCGATATTCTAATGCCCAGGATGGGACTATATCTCCTACGTGTCGAGGCACGACTTAAAGATATAAGCCCATTCTGGAATGATCGCAAGTTCGGTATCTTTGCACATCTCATGTAAAAAAAATGGGGATGGAAAACATAAAAGATAGTTGGCTTACACTCGCCACGTCACACAAATTCATTAAATGTTCAAACATCATTCAAATAAACATCACAACCCATCTAAGGGTAAGATCCAAATGACAAGATACCAAACATAACATTAAACCACGGGTCTAGATCGAATCCTAGTAGAAGCTCTACTGATCAACCGGATAGTTCACATAGTAACGGCTACGCTCCTCGTCGTACTCCCAGTCTAGCTCAGTGCCAACGCCTTTGTAGCTCACCATCGTACCTACATCTGGTGTGTTGAAGTAACTGTGAGCCACAGAGGACTCAGCAATCCCGTTCCCGGGTAACAAGACTATCCCAGCCTTGGGTGTGGAACAAGGCTGAAGAAAGAACAAGAGTCTGCAGCAGCACTAGCCTAGCTTACGTAAAAGAGAGCGAGAAGAGAAGGTGCCTCGGTCGAGAGATGATCACGAAGTGATCCTAGCTAAAGCAAGTCAAACATAACCCCATCGTGTTCACTTCCCGAATCCCTTTCGGAAAATGACCGTCACGGTACACACGCTGGTAGTGTATTGGAACATGGTGTCAAGTTTTCTACAACCGAATATTAACAAGCTCCCATCTGCCACATAACCGCGGACACGGCTTTCGAAAATTCATAACCCTGCAGGGGTGTTCCAACTTGGCCCATGACAAGCCCACGATCCGCGGAATCGCAACTCCAAGGTGGGAAGGCCCGAGTATTCTCGGAATCCCGTGCTCAAGATACTCCGAACTAAGGTAAGGCTAATCCAGCAAATCCTCCCGGCGTGCCGACACCCTGACAGTAGCCGCGCGTATCTAGTCTCAGGCCACGACCGGATGGGTGAAGCTACGGGTTTTTACCAAACCTCGAGTTTCCTCGTGGTGGCCCCGCAGGCTCCCCGTTTCGGACCAACACTCATGTGGAGCACTGGCCCGGGGTTGTTGATTAAGTAGAGGGTTAATTACTCCCTATGCAAGTTTTTAGTTATTAGGCAAATAGTACCAATGTTGGGACTTGCTGGAAAAGACTTAGCACTTTGCGGTTTATCGAGGGGGTCCCATAACCCCAACCGTGTGAGGAACGCATAATCAAGGAACATAACACCGGTTTATACGGTTCCTAGCGGCATGAGTGGAACAAATCACCAAGCAAAAGGCTTAGCTTTCCACCCATTACCAATATATAGATGATTTCATTATTAATTAAAATAGTGTGATATCCCAACAAGCTTCAACAAGAAGCAAGAATCTTCAATCTTCTCCTGCAACTAACAATGCTATAAGAGGGGCTGAGCGAAGCCTACGTATAGCCAATCAATGGTTTGCATAGGTGGTGTGGTTAAACAGGTTCATGGTTACAATAGGAGGCTGACAGGAAAAACATGGGCATCGAGGCAAAACTATAGATCGGGACTCTAGCAATAGGCAAAGATAGTAATGTTATCGGGGTTCGGTCAACTTGCCTGAAGAGTCGTCGATGGGATCGTAAGAGGGGTCCTCGTTCTCAACCTCGGTAGTAACCTCGTGCTCGTACTCGTACTCGGTCTCAGCTTCCGGCTCTACTCAAACACAAGAACACAAGGCAACGAATCAAACAAGATGCAATGCGCAGAAAAATTACTGGATGCGTGACTGATGCACTATGGAAGCAAATCAGATGCACTATGGAAGCACAGAAAGTCTACTTAGGAAGCACAGTGTTACAGCACAACAATATGCATCAAGCAAAATGCTTCAAAACATGATAACAATAGGATTTTATGAATCTATATGCAAAATCACTCAAGTTACATATAGGACTTGCTCAAAACGGAGCAACGGGCTAAAAGTTACACCCGAAACAATAAACAAGCACAAGCTGAAAATAACAGCCACATAGCAACTTCGGGGCAAGAGATAAATGGCCTACAACACTCAAACATCATGGCAATGAGCATGGACATAAACTAGACATATCCTACAGCAAACTAATCCATTGGAGCATCCCCAAAGGAGCCATGGATCAATAGCAACAAGCTATGACATATTGAACTTGACAACAAAATCCTGACAGCAGTAATTTGTTGCAACTTGGGAGCAAGAGTTAAATATGCTACAGCCACTCAAATAAGCATGTGAGAGCATGAATGGATAGCCAACAACTTATACAACAAGGAATCATCAAGAGTCACCCCAAAACTAACATGGATTGTCCTAGAACAACAAGCAAACATGGCATCTGGAAATTACAGATTCCAGACTTAGTGAAATTTCACTAAGTGTTAAAACAGCAGTTTCATCATGGCATCTTTGAGAGCAAGTTTAAGTCACCTCGGAGCTAAACATGGCAAGTGGTAAGCACCACAGCAAAGTACACATGATGGTGAATCCAAAACACCTAAGCATGCATCAAGGGGACAAACACAACGATAGCAATGAGCTCCTCAAATTGACATATCATAACAAGTTTAACGACATAACAGCCACATAGCACTTTGCAAAGGAGATAAGCATGGCAAGATGAAATCTATCATGCAAGCTAAAGCACCCAACATGTAGAGCATTTCATGACGAACACGTGGACATATCATTTGCATCATTTCATGGGTGCTTTAGCTTGCATGATAGATTTCATCAGGCCTAGTACGTCTCCTTGGGGCTGTGGTGTCTTATTTGTCAAGAAGAAGGATGGCACGGAGCGCCTTTGCGTCGATTACCGGCCATTGAACGAGAAGACAATAAAGAACAAGTATCCGCTCCCCAACATCAACGAGTTGTTCGAGCAGCTCAAAGGAGCTAAAGTGTTCTCAAAGCTCGATCTCCGAATGGGCTATCACCAAATTCGCATTCGCGAGGCAGATATCCCCAAGACTGCCTTCAGAACGAGCTACGGCTCCTATGAGTATACAGTCATGTCCTTTGGTCTCGCCAATGCTCCACCTACCTTCTCGAGAATGATGCACTACATTTTCAACCCCTACACCGGCGAGTTTGTGCTTGTGTATCTGGATGACATTTTGGTATTTTCCAAGAATGAAGAAGATCACGAAAAGCACCTCCGTCTCGTTCTCGACAGACTCCGTGAACATAAGTTCTATGCCAAGTTCTCCAAGTGCGAATTTTGGCTCGATAAGGTCTTGTATCTGGGCCATATCATCTCCGCTGATGGTATTGCGGTAAACCCCGAGAAAGTTGAACCAATTGTCAACTAGGAAGCTCCTCAGAATGTCAAGCAACTCTGAAGCTTTCTTGGTCTTGCCAGCTATTGCAGAAGGTTCGTTGAGAACTTCTCCAAGATTGCCAAGCCTCTTTCCAACTTGCTGCAGAAGAATGTCAAGTACTACTGGTCTCCAGATTGTGAAGTGGCATTAAAAACTCTCAAAGAAAAGCTCGTCTCTGCTCCAGTTCTTACTCCTCCAGATGAGTCCAAGCCCTATGAAGTATTCTGTGATGCTTCTCTTCAAGGACTTGGTGGTGTGCTTATGCAGGACAAGAGAATTGTGGCATACACTTCTCGTCAGCTGAAGCCAAGTGAGAAGAACTACCCCACACATGATCTTGAACTAGCAGTTGTGGTACATGCTTTGATTACGTGGAGACACCTTCTGTTGGGCAGAAAAGTCGACATCTTCACCGATCACAAGATCTTGATGTACATCTTCACACAGCCGAATCTGAACCTCCGCCAGACTCGTTGGGTCGAAATGATCCAAGAGTATGATCCCAGCATCGAATACACACCTGGTAAGGCGAATGTGATTGCAGATGCTTTGAGCAGAAAGGCATATTGCAACAGCCTTCTTATCAAGCCGTTCTAGCCTGAGCTTTGTGAAGCATTCAGGAAACTCAACCTCCAAGTTGTTCCGCAAGGTTTTCTTGCAAATCTTCAAGTTGCTCCTACCTTGGAAGATCAGGTCCGTGAGGCCCAACTCAGTGATGCTATGGTGCAGAAAGTGAAACATGGTATTGCAAAGGGTACACCTAAATACAAGTGCTATCGCGTTGATGAGAGAGATACCTTGTTCTTCAAGGATAGACTCGTGGTTCCAAAAGGTGATCTCAGGAAGCTCATAATGGAAGAAGCACATGATTCCCTCCTTTCCATTCATCCTGGTAGTTCCAAGATGTACCAAGACCTCAAGCAATCTTACTGGTGGACACGCATGAAAAGGGTGATTGCCCAATTCGTGAATGAATGTGATGTCTGCAGAAGAGTGAAGGCAGAGCATCAACGTCCAGCCGGTCTTCTCCAACCTCTTCCTATTCCCGAGTGGAAATTCGACCACATTGAAATGGATTTCGTCACTGGCTTTCCTAAGTCCAAGAGAGGGAATGATTCTATCTTTGTGGTGATTGACAAGCTTACCAAAGTCGCTCACTTCCTTCCAGTCAAAGAATCCATCAATGCAGCTCAATTGGCAGAGTTGTACACTTCCAGAATTATGTCCTTACATGGCATTCCTCAAGTTATCTCCTCAGACCGTGGAAGTTTGTTCACTTCTAAGTTCTGGGACTCCTTTCAGTCTGCCATGGGCACTAAGATCAGGTTCAACACTGCTTTTCACCCTCAGACTAGTGGTCAAGTCGAGCGAGTGAATCAGATTCTAGAAGACATGCTCAGAGCCTGTGTCATATCTTTTGGCATGAAATGGGAAGATTGCCTTCCATTTGCCGAGTTCTCTTACAACAACAGCTTTCAAGCAAGCGCCGGCAAAGCTCCGTTTGAAATCCTCTATGGCAGAAAGTGTCGTACCCCTCTCAACTGGTCCGAGACTGGTGAACGTCAACTTCTTGGCAATGACTTGATCTCAGAAGCCGAAGAAATGTGCAAAGTCATACGTGAGAATCTCAAGGCCGCTCAGTCGCGTCAGAAGAGCTACTATGACGGCAAGCATCGTGATTTGGATTTCAACATTGGGGATCATGTCTATCTCCGTGTTTCTCCTATGAAAGACACCCAAAGATTCGGTATCAAAGGAAAGCTTGCTCCTAGATACGTCGGGCCTTTCAAGATCCTTGGCAAAAGAGGCGATCTAGCCTATCAACTTGAGCTCCCTTCCAACTTCGCCAATGTTCATGATGTGTTTCATGTGTCTCAACTCCGCAAATGCTTCAAGACTCCTGAACGCATGATTCCGTTTGAAGAGATTGATCTTCAACAGGACTTGTCTTACCGAGAGCATCCCGTTGCTATTCTCGAAGAAACCGACTGCAAGACCCGCAACAAGTCCATCAAATTCTTGAAAGTCAAGTGGTCACACCATACCGACCGAGAAGCTACGTGGGAACGAGAAGATCATCTTCGTTCCGAGTACCCTTCCTTTTTCCAGTCCTAGATCTCGGGACGAGATCTTTTTGTAGTAGAGGAGAGTCGTAATGCCCCGGATGTAATACTTTCCCTTTTGGGAAATATATATATCTCTGGCTTCATCAATTTCATTCCGGGTTCTTTGTCTTTCGGGTTTTCGTCGTTTTGTTGTGTGCGTGTGTGGCATTCATTCATATCATGTAGTCATGTGCATCGCATTGCATTTGTGTTGTTGTTTTCATCCGGTCCCACTCATTTCTTTCCGTTGTCCGTTTCGAGTTCCGGAGCTCCCTCACGTGTCTGTGGCATCCACGAGGCCTACTTTGGTGTTTGGCCGTGTAACGTTTCCGGTTTGGCGTGAGTCTTGTCATGTGTTGTTGTTTTGGTGTGTGTAACCCGCCTGTCGAATCTCGTCGCGTTTGGAGTTCGATTGGTGCTCCAACAGTTATTCTCGTGGGCTGAAAGTACCCCCCTCTTTGAGGCCCAAGACACCCCTCCAACAGCCCACCAAACCAACCCAAACCCCTCCCTTCATCTAGGCCATCTAATTGTGATCATGTGGCTGAAAACCTCACCTCATTTGGAAAACCCTAGCTCCTTGTGCCTATATAAACGTCCATCTCCCCCAAAATTTGCGTCCAGAAAACCCTATGCTTCCACGGTGCGCCGCCGGTGCTTCCACCGTTGATCCGCGGTGCTTCCACCGTTGAAAATTCGTGCTTCCGACGTCCAGAAAACCATGTTTCCATAGTTCGTCGCCCGCGCTTCCGACCTCCGCGCCCGTGCTTCCGTTCTGACAAGTGGGCCCCACTTCTTCTTCAACCTCCGGTCCGGCCGCCTTCGCCGGAGATCTCGCCGCCGCCGGAGCTTCTTCTCCCCGCCGCCTCTTCCTCCGCCGGCCAGGCCGCCGCCGGCCCCTCACCGCGCCTACCGCCGGCGACGCGCCCTCCCGCCGGGGACCGTCGCGCCGCCCCGGATCCCCCTCGCCGCCGGAGCTCCCGAGGGCCGCGCCCCTCCGCCCTTCCGCCGCCGCGCCGGCCGGGGCCCTTCCCGCCGCCGCCTCGCCGATCCGGTCGCCGGCCCGCCGCGGGATCGAGCCGGCCGCCGCCGCTTCGACCGATCGGGAGCAGGAGCTCCCCGATCCAGCTCTCTATCGGGCCGGGGCCCGACCCTCCAGCCGATCCGGCCCCAGCCGCCCGCGAGCCCGTTTGACCCCGCCGCCGCGTTGACTTTGACCAGATCTGACCCGAGGTAGCCCCTCGTTTTTTTCTAAGTCCCCAGAATTTTGATGTCTGATGTTGTTTTGCAACGTGGATAACTTTTTGTGTGATGGTCCGATTTGAGCAAATGATATGTCAAAATGATCGTGGAGACTTGTACTAAATTTTCTTCCATTGTGCCATGCATGTTTGAGGTCATCTAGATGTCTTAATCTTCATGAGAAGGGTGCTACTTGTTATAAACTGCTGTTAGTAGTAGTTTTCATGCCATCTTTGCAATGTGATAACTTGGTGCATGTTTATCCAAATGATGCAAATGATATGTCCACGCGTTCGTCATGAAATGCTCTACATGTTGGGTGCTTTAGCTTGCATGATAGATTTCATCTTGCCATGCTTATCTCCTTTGCAAAGTGCTATGTGGCTGTTATGTCGTTAAACTTGTTATGAGATGTCAATTTGAGGAGCTCATTGCTATCGTTGTGTTTGTCCCCTTGATGCATGCTTAGGTGTTTTGGATTCACCATCATGTGTACTTTGCTGTGGTGCTTACCACTTGCCATGTTTAGCTCTGAGGTGACTTAAACTTGCTCTCAAAGATGCCATGATGAAACTGCTGTTTAACACTTAGTGAAATTTCACTAAGTCTGGAATCTGTAATTTCCAGATGCCATGTTTGCTTGTTGTTCTAGGACAATCCATGTTAGTTTTGGGGTGACTCTTGATGATTCCTTGTTGTATAAGTTGTTGGCTATCCATTCATGCTCTCACATGCTTATTTGAGTGGCTGTAGCATATTTAACTCTTGCTCCCAAGTTGCAACAAATTACTGCTGTCAGGATTTTGTTGTCAAGTTCAATATGTCATAGCTTGTTGCTATTGATCCATGGCTCCTTTGGGGATGCTCCAATGGATTAGTTTGTTGTAGGATATGTCTAGTTTATGTCCATGATCATTGCCATGATGTTTGAGTGATGTAGGCCATTTATCTCTTGCCCCGAAGTTGCTATGTGGCTGTTATTTTCAGCTTGTGCTTGTTTATTGTTTCGGGTGTAACTTTTAGCCCGTTGCTCCGTTTTGAGCAAGTCCTATATGTAACTTGAGTGATTTTGCATGTAGATTCATAAAATCCTATTGTTACCATGTTTTGAAGCATTTTGCTTGATGCATATTGTTGTGCTGTAACACTGTGCTTCCTAAGTAGACATTCTGTGCTTCCATAGTGCATCTGATTTGCTTCCATAGTGCATCAGTCATGCATCCAGTAATTTTTCTGCGCATTGCATCTTGTTTGATTCGTTGCCTTGTGTTGTGTTTGAGTAGAGCCATAAGCTGAGACCGAGTACGAGTACGAGCACAAGGTTACTACCGAGGTTGAGAACGAGGACCCCTCTTACGATCCCATCGACAACTCTTCAGGCAAGATGACCGAACCCCGATAACATTACTATCTTTGCCTATTGCTAGAGTCCCGATCTATAGTTTTGCCTCGATGCCCATGTTTTTCCTGTCAGCCTCCTATTGTAACCATGAACCTGTTTAACCACCCCACCTATGCAAACCATTGATTGGCTATACGTAGGCTTCGCTCAACCCCTCTTATAGCATTGTTAGTTGCATGAGAAGATTGAAGATTCTCGCTTCTTGTTTAAGCTTGTTGGGATATCACACTATTTTAATTAATAATGAAATCATCTATATATTGGTAATGGGTGGAAGGCTAAGCCTTTTGCTTGGTGATTTGTTCCACTCATGCCGCTAGGAACCGTATAAACCGGTGTTATGTTCCTTGATTATGCGTTCCTCACACGGTTGGGGTTATGGGACCCCCTCGATAAACCGCTAAGTGCTAAGTCTTTTCCAGCAAGTCCCAACATTGGTACTATTTGCCTAATAACTAAAAACTTGCATAGGGAGTAATTAACCCTCTTCTTAATCAACAACCCTGGGCCAGTGCTCCACATGAGTGTTGGTCCGAAACAGGGAGCCTGCGGGGCCACCACGAGGAAACTCGAGGTTTGGTAAAAACACGTAGCTTCACCCATCTGGTCGTGGCCTGAGACTAGATACGCGCGGCTACTGTCAGGGTGTCGGCACGCCAGGAGGATTTGCTGGATTAGCCTTACCTTAGTTCGGAGTATCTTGAGCACGGGATTCCGAGAATACTCGGGCCTTCCCACCTTGGAGTTGCGACTCCGCGGATCGTGGGCTTGTCATGGGCCAAGTTGGAACACCCCTGCAGGGTTATGAACTTTCGAAAGCCGTGCCCGCGGTTATGTGGCAGATGGGAGCTTGTTAATATCCGGTTGTAGAAAACTTGACACCATGTTCCAATACACTACCAGCGTGTGTACCGTGACGGTCATTTTCCAAAAGGGATTCGGGAAGTGAACACGGTGGGGTTATGTTTGACTTGCTTTAGCTAGGATCACTTCATGATCATCTCTCGACCGAGGCACCTTCTCTTCTCGCTCTCTTTTACGTAAGCTAGGCTAGTGCTGCTGCAGACTCTTGTTCTTTCTTCAGACTTGTTCCACACCCAAGGCTGGGATAGTCTTGTTACCCGGGAACTGGATTGTTGAGTCCTCTGTGGCTCACAGTTACTTCAACACACGAGATGCAGGTACGATGGTGAGCTACACAGGTGTTGGCACTGAGCTAGACTGGGAGTACGACGAGGAGCGTAGCCGTTACTATGTGAACTATCCGGTTGATCAGTAGAGCTTCTACTAGGATTCGATCTAGACCCGTGGTTTAATGTTATGTTTGGTATCTTGTCATTTGGATCTTACCCTTAGATGGGTTGTGATGTTTGAACATTTAATGAATTTGTGTGACGTGGCGAGTGTAAGCCAACTATCTTTTATGTTTTCCATCCCCATTTTTTTACATGAGATGTGCAAAGATACCGAACTTGCGATCATTCCAGAATGGGCTTATATCTTTAAGTCGTGCCTCGACACGTAGGAGATATAGTCCCATCCTGGGCATTACAAGTTGGTATCAGAGCCTTCTCCGACCTAGAAGCCCCCACTGGTTGATCGAATCGTTGACGGTCGAGTCTAGGCACACACTAAAAATGTTTTGAGTCCTATATTTATATCGGAGAGTAGGATTTCTTTTCTTCTCATCCCCTTTCACTCTGGTGAGGACTCCTGACGACTACTCTTGCCTCTTCTACTTTAAAAAATTGCACCAAATTTTTTTAGGAATCTCGCGAGTATTGTTGGATTGTTTTGATGTCTTTGTGACGAGAATATTGTTCTCGATGCCTCCTGACATTAGGGGTTGTGGCAGTGTCCCGGGGAGTTGAGCTTCGGGGTATTGTCGTCACAAGCATATCGCGACAGTACTAGAATACTTAAGACGGCCGACATCGAAAACTCTCCTATACGGTTAGTGGCAAGATAACCCCGACATCACCCAGTACTGGGGAGGTAGTTCGGGAGTATTGCCATAGCTTTGTATAGTGGATGCTTTCGAAGGTCCGAGGTAGACGGTTTCCGAGAAAGACTGGTTATGTGTTGAAGGATGGATACAGCTGGATGTAGGATTAGAGTTGATTGCGCGGTGCTTCCCCTGTATCCCCAACACCTGATTGCATAACTGGAAACTTTCGGAGATTAATAGGTGGGCTTATCCAGTAGATCGTAGGCATTCTTCCAACAAATGCAGGTTAGTGAGTTCGGGGTTCTACATTGAGTGAAATGGTTTTATGGCCGATGTTCCGATCGGGAGTTGCATCTTAAAGGATCCTTGGCTATGCTGATCCGGGGATTGCAAAACCCTTTCGTAACGCGTTCATAAGCTTACAGCACAAAGATGTCGAACGAAGCTCCTATCTTGTGTTTGTTCTATCTGTACCTTGTGTTTTTCTTATTTACCTTTTGTCTCCCAGTGTCTTCTCGTGAAGATTGCTGTTATCATTAAACTGAGAATTTCATTCGTTCCTTTTGTTCGAATGATTCTTGTGAAGACTATGTTGCATTTCTATCCGTTGTTTCAGCTTATGCCTTCTTTCAATCAAATTGCTGATTGGTGGTCATCTCTTTCAGGATGGCTCCGAAACGGGTTCCCAACGCTAACCCAGAGGGTGAAGAGGTTCCTAACCGTCCTCCTTCCCCTCCTCCTCCGTCTGTGGCTTGGAGAGCGATTATGCAGACTACAAATCAGAACACCCAGATGTTGATGCAGATGATGCAGCAAATGCAAGAAAATCAAGCAAATCAGTGTGCTCCAGGGAACCAAGGCAATTTCTTCAACCAACAGCACCATGCTACACTCAACCAGTTCTTGGCCAATCAACCAAAGGCTTTCAGTTACTGTGTTGACCCTCTCGATGCTGAAGATTGGATTACCGATATCAAGAAGCATTTTGAGTGCAGCAACGTAAGGCCTGAGGACTATGTGAAATTTGCAGCCTTCCAACTCAAGGACCAAGAAGCTGACTGGTGGCAGCAGTACAAAGACTCCAGAGAAGGGCGTGTGATCTCTTGGGATGATTTCTGCAAGGACTTTCGCTCTCACCACATTCCAACAAGTGTCATCGAGGGTATGCGTGAGCAATTCCGCAACCTGAAGCAGGGCTCAATGACTGTCTATCAGTATAATGTCAAGTTCCAGAACCTCGCCCGCTATGCCAAGCAAGGAATACCAGATGCCAAGAGCAAGATCTATCAGTTCCGTGGAGGTCTCAAAGATGAACTTCAACTTGCTCTCACCTTGTTCGGGCCTGATGAGTTCGACAAATTCTATAACATGGCGCTTAAGCAAGAGGCAGCCCAGCTCAAGATGGAGGCTTCCAAAAAGAGGATTCGAGATGCCGTTCACTCCTCCTCATCTTCTCAAGTGGTCGTGAAACAACAGAAATTTTGGCTTCCACCTCCTCCTGTGATCCGAGCTCCCTACAACAGCAACAAGAACTCCGGTGGACGTGGTTTCTCCCACCCACCCAACCCGAGCAACCAGTCAAAGAATCAGTTTCAGTCTCAAGGTTCCAAGTCAAGTGGTTCTCATTTCCGTCCTCTCTCAGAAGTGGTCTGCAACAAGTGCACTCAGAAAGGTCACTATGCTAACAAGTGACCCAACCCAAGGCGCCTTCCGCCTCCTCCACCTGTCAGTACAGCTATTGTCAAGCATAATCCCAAGCAAGCAAGGGTGAATCTGATGAATGCAGCGCAAGCGGAGAATTCTTATGATGTCATATTGGGTAACCTTTCAGTTAACTCTTTTCCAGCTAAAGTGTTGTTTGATTCAGGTGCTTCATGTTCTTTCATGTCTCAACCATTCGCATCCAAGCATAATGTTGACGTCCAAAGTCTGCCTCAGAAGTTGCAAGTCATTTCTCCGGGGAGACGTATGACTTCTAATATTTTTGCTCCGGATGTTTCTATTCGTATGGGTGATTATCGCTTTCTGGCTAAACCGGTGGTTCTCGGTAATTCCGACATCGACCTCGTCCTCGGGATGGATTAGCTTTCTCAGCATGATGCTCAAATTGACTGTGCACAGAAGGAAGTCAAGATTACTCATCCTGATGAAGATGTGATTATCTTCGCCTCTAGGGATAACACAATCAGGCTTTTCTCTCTCAATGACAAGGGCGATATTACTGCCATATCACAAATTCTGGTGGTAAACGAATACGAAGACGTCTTTCATGAAGAACTTCCAGGCATGCCTCCACACCGTCAAGTGGAATTCATCATTGAACTCGAGCCGGGTACTGAGCCAGCATGTCGGCGTCCGTACAAGCTCTCTCCTAAAGAGTTGAAGGAGTTGAAGAAGCAGCTTGATGAACAGGAGCGTATGGGTCTGATCAGGCCTAGTACGTCTCCTTGGGGCTGTGGTGTCTTATTTGTCAAGAAGAAGGATGGCACGGAGCGCCTTTGCGTCGATTACCGGCCATTGAACAAGAAGACAATAAAGAACAAGTATCCGCTCCCCAACATCAACGAGTTGTTCGAGCAGCTCAAAGGAGCTAAAGTGTTCTCAAAGCTCGATCTCCGAATGGGCTATCACCAAATTCGCATTCGCGAGGAAGATATCCCCAAGACTGCCTTCAGAACGAGCTACGGCTCCTATGAGTATACAGTCATGTCCTTTGGTCTCGCCAATGCTCCACCTACCTTCTCGAGAATGATGCACTACATTTTCAACCCCTACACCGGCGAGTTTGTGCTTGTGTATCTGGATGACATTTTGGTATTTTCCAAGAATGAAGAAGATCACGAAAAGCACCTCCGTCTCGTTCTCGACAGACTCCGTGAACATAAGTTCTATGCCAAGTTCTCCAAGTGCGAATTTTGGCTCGATAAGGTCTTGTATCTGGGCCATATCATCTCCGTTGATGGTATTGCGGTAAACCCCGAGAAAGTTGAACCAATTGTCAACTAGGAAGCTCCTCAGAATGTCAAGCAACTCTGAAGCTTTCTTGGTCTTGCCAGCTATTGCAGAAGGTTCGTTGAGAACTTCTCCAAGATTGCCAAGCCTCTTTCCAACTTGCTGCAGAAGAATGTCAAGTACTACTGGTCTCCAGATTGTGAAGTGGCATTAAAAACTCTCAAAGAAAAGCTCGTCTCTGCTCCAGTTCTTACTCCTCCAGATGAGTCCAAGCCCTATGAAGTATTCTGTGATGCTTCTCTTCAAGGACTTGGTGGTGTGCTTATGCAGGACAAGAGAATTGTGGCATACACTTCTCGTCAGCTGAAGCCAAGTGAGAAGAACTACCCCACACATGATCTTGAACTAGCAGTTGTGGTACATGCTTTGATTACGTGGAGACACCTTCTGTTGGGCAGAAAAGTCGACATCTTCACCGATCACAAGATCTTGATGTACATCTTCACACAGCCGAATCTGAACCTCCGCCAGACTCGTTGGGTCGAAATGATCCAAGAGTATGATCCTAGCATCGAATACACACCTGGTAAGGCGAATGTGATTGCAGATGCTTTGAGCAGAAAGGCATATTGCAACAGCCTTCTTATCAAGCCGTTCCAGCCTGAGCTTTGTGAAGCATTCAGGAAACTCAACCTCCAAGTTGTTCCGCAAGGTTTTCTTGCAAATCTTCAAGTTGCTCCTACCTTGGAAGATCAGGTCCGTGAGGCCCAACTCAGTGATGCTATGGTGCAGAAAGTGAAACATGGTATTGCAAAGGGTACTCCTAAATACAAGTGCTATCGCGTTGATGAGAGAGATACCTTGTTCTTCAAGGATAGACTCGTGGTTCCAAAAGGTGATCTCAGGAAGCTCATAATGGAAGAAGCACATGATTCCCTCCTTTCCATTCATCCTGGTAGTTCCAAGATGTACCAAGACCTCAAGCAATCTTACTGGTGGACACGCATGAAAAGGGTGATTGCCCAATTCGTGAATGAATGTGATGTCTGCAGAAGAGTGAAGGCAGAGCATCAACGTCCAGCCGGTCTTCTCCAACCTCTTCCTATTCCCGAGTGGAAATTCGACCACATTGAAATGGATTTCGTCACTGGCTTTCCTAAGTCCAAGAGAGGGAATGATTCTATCTTTGTGGTGATTGACAAGCTTACCAAAGTCGCTCACTTCCTTCCAGTCAAAGAATCCATCAATGCAGCTCAATTGGCAGAGTTGTACACTTCCAGAATTGTGTCCTTACATGGCATTCCTCAAGTTATCTCCTCAGACCGTGGAAGTTTGTTCACTTCTAAGTTCTGGGACTCCTTTCAGTCTGCCATGGGCACTAAGATCAGGTTCAACACTGCTTTTCACCCTCAGACTAGTGGTCAAGTCGAGCGAGTGAATCAGATTCTAGAAGACATGCTCAGAGCCTGTGTCATATCTTTTGGCATGAAATGGGAAGATTGCCTTCCATTTTCCGAGTTCTCTTACAACAACAGCTTTCAAGCAAGCGCCGGCAAAGCTCCGTTTGCCTCTATGGCAGAAAGTGTCGTACCCCTCTCAACTGGTCCGAGACTGGTGAACGTCAACTTCTTGGCAATGACTTGATCTCAGAAGCCGAAGAAATATGCAAAGTCATACGTGAGAATCTCAAGGCCGCTCAGTCGCGTCAGAAGAGCTACTATGACGGCAAGCATCGTGATTTGGCTTTCAACATTGGGGATCATGTCTATCTCCGTGTTTCTCCTATGAAAGGCACCCAAAGATTCGGTATCAAAGTAAAGCTTTCTCCTAGATACGTCGGGCCTTTCAAGATCCTTGGCAAAAGAGGCGATCTAGCCAATCAACTTGAGCTCCCTTCCAACTTTGCCAATGTTCGTGATGTGTTTCATGTGTCTCAACTCCGCAAATGCTTCAAGACTCCTGAACGCATGATTCTGTTTGAAGAGATTGATCTTCAACAGGACTTGTCTTACCGAGAGCATCCCGTTGCTATTCTCGAAGAAACCGAGCGCAAGACCCGCAACAAGTCCATCAAATTCTTGAAAGTCAAGTGGTCACACCATACCGACCGAGAATCTACGTGGGAACGAGAAGATCATCTTCGTTCCGAGTACCCTTCCTTTTTCCAGTCCTAGATCTCGGGACGAGATCTTTTTGTAGTAGAGGAGAGTCGTAATGCCCCGGATGTAATACTTTCCCTTTTGGGCAATATATATATCTCTGGCTTCATCAATTCCATTCCGGGTTCTTTGTCTTTCGGGTTTTCGTCGTTTTGTTGTGTGCGTGTGTGGCATTCATTCATATCATGTAGTCATGTGCATCGCATTGCATTTGTGTTGTTGTTTGCATCCGGTCCCACTCGTTTCTTTCCATTGTCCGTTTCGAGTTCCGGAGCTCCCTCACGTGTCTGTGGCATCCCCGAGGCCTACTTTGGTGTTTGGCCGTGTAACGTTTCCGATTTGGCGTGAGTCTTGTCGTGTGTTGTTGTTTTGGTGTGTGTAACCCGCCTGTCGAATCTCGTCGCGTTTGGAGTTCGATTGGTGCTCCAACAGTTATTCTCGTGGGCTGAAAGTACCCCCTCTTTGAGGCCCAAGACACCCCTCCAACAGCCCACCAAACCAACCCAAACCCCTCCCTTCATCTAGGCCATCTAATTGTGATCATGTGGCTGAAAACCTCACCTCATTTGGAAAACCCTAGCTCCTTGTGCCTATATAAACGTCCATCTCCCCCAAAATTTGCGTCCAGAAAACCCTATGTTTCCACAGTGCGCCGCCGGTGCTTCCACCGTTGATCCGCGGTGCTTCCACCGTTGAAAATTCGTGCTTCCGACGTCCAGAAAACCATGTTTCCATAGTTCGTCGCCCGCGCTTCCGACCTCCGCGCCCGTGTTTCCGTTCTGACAAGTGGGCCCTGCTTCTTCTTCAACCTCCGGTCCGGCCGCCTTCGCCGGAGATCTCGCCGCCGCCGGAGCTTCTTCTCCCCGCCGCCTCTTCCTCCGCCGGCCAGGCCGCCGCCGGCCCCTCACCGTGCCTCCCGCCGGCGACGCGCCCTCCGGCCGGGGACCGCCGCGCCGCCCCGGATCCCCCTCGCCGCCGGAGCTCCCGAGGGCCGCTCCCCTCCGCCCTTCCGCCGTCGCGCCGGCCGGGGCCCTTCCCGCCGCCGCCTCGCCGATCCGGTCGCCGGCCCGCCGCGGGATCGAGCCGGCCGCCGCCGCTTCGACCGATCGAGAGCAGGAGCTCCCCGATCCAGATCTCTATCAGGCCGGGGCCTGATAACCCTCAACCGTAAGGGATCGAGATAGTCTTCGCGGGTAAGAATAACCCAATTTATTGATTCGACACACGGGGAGCCAAAGAGTATTTATAAGCTTTGACAGTTGAGTTGTCAATTCAACCGCACCTGAAATATACTTACTTGCAACAAAAGATAATTGGTAACAGTGATATGATAGTGATGATAGTAATAGTAAAAGTAAACAGCAAAAGTAAATAGCAGTAGTAAACGGCAAAAGTAGCAACTAGTGACAAGCAGGGTTTAAAACACTGTAGGCTAGGGAGATGGATGGTTGGGCGCTGCATGGATGAGATAGATTTAACTTGGGGCACGGCACACGGAAAAGTAATGATCATCTAGGCAAATATCAAACATTTGGCATGTATCCCGTAGGTAGTTGTACGTGCTTGCAATAAGAACTTGCACAACATCTTTTGTCCTATCATCCCGCTACGAACGGGGCCAAAAGGAACTTATGGATATTAAGGTGCTCCTGTCAAAGAGCACCGGAACAAAGCAATGAACTCAATGGATACATGTAATCCTCAAACTACGGACCATCCCCTTTGGTGTCCCAAGCAGTCACTTTTGGGATCGCCGGTTCCGAACCGTAACAGGTGCAAACAACTCATAGATAGGATCACGAACACAAATATATTCATGCAAACACATATGGTTCAGATCTGAAATCATGGCACTCGGGCCCTAAGTGTCAAGCATTAAGAGTAATAAGTTGAAGCAAAGATGATAAACACCATAGTAGATGATAGGCAACATGCCCCCAACGATCTGATAAACTATTACATGATCTAACTCATCCAATCCCTACCATCCCCTTCGCCTACAGCGGGGGAATTACTCACACATGGAGGGAGAAGTCATGGAGGGATGATGGAGTGGTGATGATGATGACGATGGCGACGATCTCCCCTCTCCGGAGGCCAATTCAGCCTCCAGATTAGCCCTCCCGAGGAAGAACAGAGGATGGCGGCGGCTCCGCGACGGAAAACTGCGAAAGAACTTCTGATCTGGGGTTTCTCCATCGGGAGTAAAAATACGGGATAAAGTAGGGTACCAGGGGGTGTGGGACCCACCCAGGCGGCCCCCCGGCGCGGCCCAGGGGGGGCGCGCCCACAGGGCGCCTGGGCACCCCCTGGCCCCCCTCTGGCCCCACTTCTGGCTCCTGGTTCCTTCTGGTGCGTCGATTTTCTGTGATTTTTCGTGGATTTTTCTGAGATACCTAAAAATCCGTTTTCCTGCACACAAATAAACCATACAGGCAGTTCTGCTGAAAACAGCGTCAGTCCGGGTTAGTTTAGTCCAAATCATGCAAGAATGAGGCCAAAACAATATCAAAAGTGTTTGGAAAAGTAGATACGTTTGAGATGTATCAACTCCCCCAAGCTTAGCATATTGCTTGTCCTCAAGCAATTCAGTTCAACGAACTGGACGCGACAAAGAAAACTTTGACAAACTCTTTTGCTTCATTAGATGTATATAAGCATGTACTACGAAAAGAGTTTAGCAAGTATTGAAAAAGTACTATGAGGACAATGCAAGGAGCAATCCTTCTTTCAAGTGACCAGTCACAAATACTTAAAAGTAAATAATCTATTACTGGAAATCAAGACAAGATTACATTGCGCATAGCTTGAGCATATTAGGGTGGTATCTCGCTAGCCTCCATGAGTGAAGCAAAACATAAATGCAGAGACTCCTCCAGAGTTTTAAAGGAGACTAGAACTAAGAATTTCAGAATAAATCATATCACAAGTATGCAGAAGACAATGTAATACTTTGGGACAATGCACATTACACTCAGAATGACAATTATGCTCTCATAGTTGGTGCTTTGAAGAAAGAAGGTGAGACTCTCGAACCGTGGCTTTTATTGGCAAGGTTGAAAACCCGTGGTCGGAAAAAAAAAACTAAACATGTACCAGAGCTCTTGGTTTTAAAAACATAAGTAAACATGTTTTGAGAAGTGCATATTTCGTCAACGAATGCTAGCAGATAACTCAATCACTTTTTGAGTGGACAAGTCTCGAGGAACGGCTCCCGCATGAGGACGATCACATCCTCTTAATCTCCTTTGTTTATCACTGCCAAAGTTTTCTGATTTCTCATGAACAAAGCGTGAAGGAGGGTTTGTTTGTTATATTATCTTTTTGAGTCGGACGCACTCAATGCCAATTCCTTTTCGTATTAGGGGTTTGCACATTAGACATACAATCCAGGGGTGAAACTTGTCCAACTTAAAAAGATCAGGAATTAACTACTACTTCCTCATGAGCTAAAACATAGGCACAAAAGAGAAATGCTTTTGATTAGTTTCGAGATGGTACATGAAAGTCTTCGTTAGGAATGGCAGGTAAATACCATGTATAGGAAGGTATAATGGACTCATATGGCATAACTGGTTTTAAGGATTTTGGATGCACAAGCAGTCAGTCCGCTTAGTACAGGTGGAGGTTTAGCAAAAGACTGGGAAGCGACCAACTAGAGAGCAATAACAGTCATAATCATGCAGAGCGACAAAGCAACATTGAATCGGGCATGAAAGTGATATAACTATTCTAAAACTCAAAGATCATCAAGGCAAGGTAGACTTTTTAGTCTTAAACATGTGTAAGCATGTGCCAAGTCAATCCAAAAATTATCTAAAGGGAAATACCACCTTAGTATACCAGACTATGAACAGTGCAATGCATGTAGATCATTTCAATAACACATTATATACTCTAGTTATTCGGGACTAGCCACAAGGAAAGCATGAACCACTGGAAGAGCATTGTAAACATAGCACTATGTCGCTACAAGCTGGTCTCTAGATCATAAGTACAGGCATATGTACAAAAGTAGAAACAATAAGAGTTCATACCGGTCTTCCTTGTTGCTTCCTTTCAGTCGATCTTCGTCATCACTGCTTGTCTCTTGCACGATCGAACATAGGAAATATAATCAAATGACATCACAGACTCGAGCTGATCTCTGAAAACAAAGCAAACTAAAGAGAGAAAGGAAATCTTTTTGGGTTTTTTCAAAGGTTGAATAAAAGCAAAAGAAAAAAAAATATTTTTGTTGTTTTTGCAAAGAGAGAAACAAAGAAGAACGGGCAAAAACTTTGAAAAGATCAAAGCGAATAAAACGGATAATACAATGGAAAAGTGAGAAGGGCACGTACTCCCCCAAGCTTAGGCTTTTGGCCTAAGTTGGTAGCAGCTACTGCCCCCAGGAGCCTCCTGCTCCAGGGGTATGGTGGTGAGTCCACGGGTCGTAGAAGGATGCTGGCGCGTACACCGAACTCCTCGGAGTCTCCCACGAGGAAGGTTCCGAACGCCAAACAGAGGAAGACCCTTCACCAAACTCGGTGGCGGTCTCTTCCTGAAAATGTGGTATCTCACCGTGCCTCTCCTCGTCGGGCACAACCCCCTCCATGGGGTTATGAAACTGATGCTGGACCATGAACTCATCGAACTGAACAACATCAAAGGACCATCCGTTCCTGCGAGAAAAATCAAACAAAAGAGGTGCAGGTAGACGGATCTCGCGTTCCGCGGCAGTTCCGAAACGCAAGATATAGATAAGATTATCAAGTTCAGAACCCATGGTAACAAACTTATGCCTTTTCATAGCAGCAAGATCAAAGCTTAAATAAGTAAAAGGAGTATCATCAGGGTGTGGGGTGCCTCCAAGATGCTCTAAGATAAGTGTGGCGTAAACGCCACCATATAAGTCCCCCTTGTTACCGTTCATAGCAAGGCGTCGAGCAATTAAGGTACCCAGATTATAATCAGACCCCCCCTAAGAGGGCTGCTGCCAGGATAGCAATATCCGGAGCAGAAATGCTGCTCGTGTTGTCACGAGCTAACACCCCTCTGGCAATATAATATGCAAAATACCTGAGGTGAGGAAATAAGATGCTGGAGATCTTCGACCGATGAATATCCCTCGTACCCATGCTGCAGAGAGAGTTGATGACGGTTTTCAGCTCGGAGGGCTGAGTGGCCATCCTAGCCGTCCTCCCAACGTTCGGCACACCTATTATTTCACAAAAATTTCCCAAAGTCATGGTGATAAGATCATTGTAAATTTTAAACTCAATAGCACCTGAATCAGGATTATATCTAAAACTGTTAATGAAACTGGAGGTGAGTTTTTGATACTGGGTAACACGGCTCGTGACGAGTCGTGTCAAACCTGCATTAGCACAAAGATTATAAAACTCATCCTTTATTCGCGCAGCTTCCATGAATTCATCACATGGAAATGTCATCGCACGTGCTGGACTTGTATCTTCCAACAACTCCAGGGGCACATGATCTTCATTATAGCTCACCCTAGCAGTTGATGGTGAAGCTGCGGCTCTAGTAACTCAATCGGAGTGTGCGGGCCTCCTCTTCTCAAGCCACCCTTTTGCCCCTCCTAACAAACTCATTTCTGAAAAAAAAATTACAATTTACAAAAACGAGTATTAAAACAAAGTGAGCTAAGGCAAACTACTCAACTCACTTGCCCAAGGCATAAACTTGCATCAAAACTTGAAAAATAACTTTCTACACATGCATGCAAGCTCATCTCTACAGCACCAAGAACTACTAAATACTCACAAATGAGGCCACCAATCAAAAATCTAATTGGAGGGGTGGAGGAGTCACATACCAGGGAGTATTTGCTCAAAATTTCAGCTCAAATGATGGGCTGTAGAGAGAGATCGAAGAATCGCCTCCAAGAACAGCAAGAAAACAAGAACAAAAGCAGAACTCGTGTTTTTGGAGAAAGAGAGAGAGGGAGGAAGAAGACATACCTGGAGGGGGGTCCCGTGGGCCCTAGGCGCCCTATGGGCGCGGCCAGGGGCTGGGCCGCACCAGCTGGCCGCCTGGGCCACTGGTGGCCCCCCCTGGCTGGCGCCAGGCCCCTCTGGGTTTCTCCCGACGTGGAAATTTTTATTCTATTTTTTTTGGAATTTTTCTGAAAACTTCACTGTTGAAATTTTTTCGAAGTTCAAAAAGCTGCGAAACTCTCTGAAAACTTGAAGCAGTTAGTAGTATGTGAAGCTTCAAAAACATAAATGCTAGGTACAGCAAGTAAGACAAAACTAAAAACAAGTGAAAATATAACAAGCTCAACTTTTTATCCATATAAAACATATTTGTTAATAAGGTTGATCAAGTCTTACCAACAAACAGGCGATATATAGAGCAAAAAGTCTCACCTCTCACGAAGTAATCACTGAACCTTTACCTTGATGGACATTGTCCCTACCATGATAGTTTTGTATTTGTGAGGCACATGTAGTGGACAATCCCATTCTCCAATCTTCACGGTCTCGATATTTTCTATAGAGTTGAGGCCATGCCTCCTGTCGATCTTCTTTGGAAAATATACCGTGTGTTCTTTATCATTCACATGGAAGGTAACCTTCCCTTTATTGCAATCAATAATAGCACCTGCGGTGTTAAGGAAAGGTCTACCAAGAATAATGGACATGCTCCCATCCTCAGGCATGTCAAGCACAACAAAATCAGTAAGAATTAAACAATTAGCAACTTCTACGGGAACATCCTCACAAATACCTATCGGAACAGCGGTTGACTTGTCAGCCATCTGAAGGGAGATATCTGTAGGGATTAGTTTTTCTAAACAAAGCCTCTCGTAAAGAGAGAGAGGCATAACACTCACTCCTGCCCCAAGATCACATAAAGCAGTTTTGACATAATTATTTTTTATGGAGCAAGGAATGGTGGGTATACCTGGATCACCGAGCTTCTCAGGAATCTTGCCACTGAAAGAGTAGTTAGCAAGCATAGTAGATATTGCATCATTAGGAACTTTTCTTTTATTAGTGACAATATCTTTCATATATTTTGAATAAGGAAGTAACTTAATAGCATCAGTCAAAGGGATTTGAAGAAAAAGAGGTTTAATCCACTCACAAAACTTATTATAATGCTCTTCTTCTTTAGATTTGATGGACTTACCTGGAAAGGGCATGGGTTTCTGTATCCATGGTTCTCTTTCCTTCCCATGTTTTCTTGCGTTGAAGTCTTCTTTAGTGTACCTCTTACGTTTGTCAGGTGCTTCTTCTTCTCGAACTTCAGGCGGATCATTCTTCTCATTATTATTACCTTCAGGTTCAGCATCGTCTTCAGTCTCAGCATCGGAGATAGATACACTGTTGGGATCAATAGCTGGTTCTTCATCTGCAATAGGATCATTAGAATTGTCAGCCTCCTTATGTTTCTTCTTTTTCTTTGGAGAGCCAACAATTTCTTCTTCCTGCATTTGAGAATCCTGCTCGATTCTCTTCGGATGCCCCTCTGGATAAAGAGGATCTTGAGTGCTAGTTCCTCCTCGGGTCTTAATCCCGAAAGCCTGCAAATTATCTTGTTTGGCATTGTTAGCAAGCAAATCTCTTTGCACATTAGAAATTTGATCAAGCTGAGTTTGAACCATATGAAAATGCTTCACAAGACATTGAACATCATTAACTGTTCTATCTAAAACATCAAGCAGTCTTTCGATAGCAAGGGAATTATCATGCAATTGACTTTCTATCCTCTCATTAAAATGATTTTGTTTCATAATAAAATTATCAAACTCATCTAAACATTGATCAGGAGACTTACCATGAGGGATGTCACTTGCGTTGAAATCTAAAAGAGAGTGTACCTCTACCATAGGAGGGTGAGTGGTAGGCTCACACAGCTTCTCAATAGGGGGTAGATTCTTCACGTCTTCAGCTTTAATACCTTTCTCTTTAATAGACTTCTTTGCTTCTCGCATATCCTCGGGGCTCAGCACAAACATGCCCCTCTTCTTTGTTGGTGGAGGTGGTTCAGGGACGGACCAATCTTCATGGTTCTTGGCAATCCTGCCCATTAAATCTTCCGCATCGTCCGGTGTTCTTTTCCTGAAAACACAACCAGCACAACTGTCCAAATAGGACCTGGATTCATCAGTTAGACCAGCATAGAATATATCGATTAATTCATTCTTAGGAATTTCATGTCCTGGTCTAGCCCGAATCAGACCGCAGTACCTCCCCCAAGCTTTAGGGAGGGACTCATCCTGCAACTGTTTAAAGTTATAAATTCTTTGTAAAGCAGCATGTTGCATGTGAGCAGGAAAGTACTTATCAACAAAAGAGTGAGCTAAGTCCTGAGGACTCTTAATGGAACCGCATGGGAGTGAATCATACCATGCTTTAGCACCCTCCTTCAAGGAGAAAGGAAGAAGCTTGGTCACATAAAAGTATCGTATCTTCTCATCTGTGGTAAACAGGCTACCCAACTCACCGAGTTTAGTCAGGTGTGCAATAGCATCATCATTTTCTCTGCCATAAAAGGAGTCAGCTTCAACCATAGGTATAAGTGAAAGATCAACAGAGAAATCATAATCGGGATCATCAATGCATATAGGGGATGTAGCAAATTCAGGATTAGGAACGGTTTTGTTCTTCAGAGAGTGTTTTTCAAAAAGTTTCTTAATAGCTTCAGGGTCAGAGCCAGAAAACTCTGTCAGTTCCCTGCATAAATCTTCATCTAGTATATAATAATCATCATCAAGGAGCCTCTCTTTGAGTTTACTCAAATAAGGATAATCATAAGTTTCACCAATAGGGTAGCGAGTAACAGGAAGTTCAATTCCAGACTTTTTAGCAGCAGCAGCAATTTGTTTCTCAAGAGCATAACCAAGCGAACTAATATCATCAAAAGTAGTAGAAGCATCATCAAGAGTATCAGACATAGTAACAGATTCGGCAGGAGCATCATGTGGTGGTGGTGAGGCAAACTTACTCATAACAGAAGGTGAATCTGAAGGAAATATGCCCTAGAGGCAATAATAAAGTTGTTATTTATATTTCCTTATATCATGATAAATGTTTATTATTCATGCTAGAATTGTATTAACCGAAAACTTAGTACATGTGTGAATACATAGACAAAACAGAGTGTCCCTAGTATGCCTCTACTAGACTAGCTCATTGATCAAAGATGGTTATGTTTCCTAACCATAGACATGAGTTGTCATTTGATCAACGGGATCACATCATTAGGAGAATGATGTGATGGACAAGACCCATCCGTTAGCATAGAACTATGATCGTTTAGTTTTACTGCTATTGCTTTCTTCATGACTTATACATGTTCCTATGACTATGAGATTATGCAACTCCCGAATACCGGAGGAACACTTTGTGTGCTACCAAACGTCACAACGTAACTGGGTGATTATAAAGGTACTCTACAGGTGTCTCCGAAGGTACTTGTTGGGTTGGCGTATTTCGAGATTAGGATTTGTCACTCCGATTGTCGGAGAGGTATCTCTGGGCCCACTCGGTAATGCACATCACTATAAGCCTTGCAAGCATTGCAGCTAATGAGTTAGTTGCAGGATGATGTATTACGGAACGAGTAAAGAGACTTGCCGGTAACGAGATTGAACTAGGTATAGAGATACCGACGATCGAATCTCGGGCAAGTAACATACCGTTGACAAAAGGAACAACGTATGTTGTTATGCGGTTCTGACCGATAATGGATCTTCGTAGAATATGTAGGAGCCAATATGAACATCCAGGTTCCGCTATTGGTTATTGACCGGAGATGAGTCTCGGTCATGTCTACATAGTTCTCGAACCCGTAGGGTCCGCACGCTTAACGTTTGATGACGATCGGTATTATGAGTTTATGAGTATTGATGTACCGAAGGTAGTTCGGAGTCCCGGATGAGATCACGGACATGACGAGGAGTCTCGGAATGTCCGAGACATAAAGATTGATATATTGGACGACTATATTCGGACACCGGAAGTGTTCCGGAAAAGTTTCGGATTTATCGGGATTGCCGGAGGGGGTTACCGGAACCCCCTACGAGAGGGGATGGTCCATAGTGGGCCTAAAGGGAAAGAGAGAGGCAGCCCATAGGGCTGGCCGGCGCCCCCACCTAGGGTTCCTAGTTGGACTAGGATTGGGGGGGGGGGGGGCGCCACCTCTCCTATTCCTTTCCCTCTTCTTTCTTTTGGTGAATCCTACTAGGAATAGGATTGCAATCCTATTCCTAGTAGGACTCCTTCCCTAGCCGCACCAGGAGAAGTTTGCCGGCCTCCCTCCCTTGCTCCTTTATATACGGGGGCAGGGGGGCACCCAAAGACACACAAGTTGAATTGTTTTAGTCGTGTGCGGTGCCCCCCTCCACAGAATCACACCTCGGTCATACCGTCGCGGAGCTTAGGCGAAGCCCTGCGCCGGTGAACACATCATATCCGTCACCACGCCGTCGTGCTGACGAAACTCTCCCGTGAAGCTCAACTGGATCAAGAGCTCGTGGGACGTCATCAAGCTGAACGTGTGCTGAACGCGGAGGTGCCGTACGTTCGGTGCTTGATCGGTTGGATCGCGAAGAAGTTCGACAACATCAACCGCGTCGCTTGACGCTTCCGCTCCCAGTCTACGAGGGTACGTAGACACGCTCTTCCCTCTCGTTGCTATACATCTGGTAGATAGATCTTGCGTGATCGTAGGAAAATTTTAAAATACTACGTTCCCCAACAGTGGCATCATGAGCCAGGTCTATGCGTAGATGATATGCACGAGTAGAACACAATGAGTTGTGGGCGATACTAGTCATACTGCTTACCAGCATGTCATACTTTGCTTCGGCGGTATTGTGAGATGCAGCGGCCCGGACCGACATTACGCGTACGCTTACGCGAGACTGGTTTCACCGTTACGAGCACTCGTTGCTTAAAGGTGACTGGCGGGTGTCTGTCTCTCTCACTTTAGCTGAATCAAGTGTGGCTACGCCCGGTCCTTGTGAAGGTTAAAAGAGCACATACTTGACGAAACATCGTTGTGGTTTTGTATGCGTAGGTAAGAACGGTTCTTGCTAAGCCCGTAGCAGCCACGTAAAACTTGCAACAACAAAGTAGAGGACGTCTAACTTGTTTTTGCAGGGCATGTTGTGATGTGATATGGTCAAGACATGATGAGTTATACGGTTTTGTATGAGATGATCATGTTTTTGTAAAGTTATCGGCAACTGGCAGGAGCCATATGGTTGTCGCTTTATTGTATGAAATGCAATCGCCATGTAATTGCTTTACTTTATCACTAAGCGGTAGCGATAGTTGAGGAAGCAATAGTTGGCGAGACGACAACGATGCTACGATGGAGATCAAAGTGTCGCGCCGGTGACGAAGGTGATCATGACGGTGCTTTGGAGATGGAGATCAAAAGCACAAGATGATGATGGCCATATCATGTCACATATTTTGATTACATGTGATGTTTATCTTATTATGCTTCTTATTTTGCTTAGATCGACGGTAGCATTATAAGATGATCCCTTACTAAATTTCAAGGTATAAGTGTTCTCCCTGAGTATGCACCGTTGCGAAAGTTCGTCGTGCCGAGACACCACGTGATGATCGGGTGTGATAAGCTCTACGTTCAAATACAACGGGTGTAAGCCAGTTTTGCACACGCAGAATACTCGGGTTAAACTTGACGAGCCTAGCATATGCAGATATGGCCTCGGAACACTGGAGACCGAAAGGTCGAGCGTGAATCATATAGTAGATATGATCAAACATAAGATGTTCACCATTGAAACTACTCCATCTCACGTGATGATCGGACATGGTTTAGTTGATTTGGATCACGTGATCATTTAGATGACCGGAGGGATGTCTATCTAAGTGGGAGTTCTTAAGTAATATGATTAAATTGAACTTTAATTTATCATGAACTTAGTCCTGGTAGTATTAGCATATCTATGTTGTAGATCAATAGCTCGCAATATTGCTCCCCGTTTATTTTTTGATATGTTCCTAGAGAAAACTAAGTTGAAAGATGTTAGTAGCAATGATGCGGAATTGTTCCGTGATCTGAGGATTATCCTCACTGCTGCACAGAAGAATTATGTCCTTGATGCACCGCTAGGTGACAGACCTATTGCAGGAGCTGATGCAGGCGTTATGAACGTTTAGATAAAAGATCGGTATGATGACTACTTGATAGTTTAAGTGCACCATGCTTTACGGCTTAGAACCGGGACTTCAAAAACGTTTTGAACGCCACGGAGCATATAAGATGTTCCAAGAGTTGAAATTAGTATTTCATACTCATGCCCGTGTCGAGAGGTATGAGACCTCTGACAGTACTTTGCCTACAAGATGGAGGAGAATAGCTCAACCAGTGAGCATGTGCTCAGATTGTCTGGGTACTGCAATTGCTTGAATCAAGTGGGAGTTAATCTTCCAGATAAGATAGTAATTGACAAAGTTCTCTAGTCACTATCACCAAGTTAGTAGAACTTCGTGATGAACTATAATATGCAAGGGATGACGAAAGTAATTCCCGAGCTCTTCGCGATGCTGAAATCGGCGAAGGTAGAAATCAAGAAAGAGCATCAAGTGTTGATGGTTAACAAGACCACTTGTTTCAAGTAAAGGGCAAAGGGATAGAAGGGGAACTTCAAGAAGAATGACAAGCAAGTTGTCACTCCCGTGAAGAAACCCAAAGCTAAACTCAAACCTGAAACAAGTGCTTCTACTGCAAAGGAAATGGTCACTGGAAGTGGAACTGCCCTAGATACTTAGCGGATAAGAAGGATGGCAAAGTGAACAAAGGTATATTTGATATACAGATTATTGATGTGTATTTTACTAGTGTTCATAGCAACCCCTCGGTATTTGATACTGGTTCAGTTGCTAAAGAGTAGTAACTCGAAATGGGAGTTGCATAATGAACAGAAACTAGTTAAAGGATGAAGTGACGATGTGTATTGGAAGCAGTTCCAAGATTGATATGATCATCATCGCACACTCCCTATACTTTCGGGATTAGTGTTGAACCTAAATAAGTGTTATTTGGTGTTTGTGTTGAGCATGAATATGATTTGATCATGTTTATTGCAATACGGTTATTCATGTAAGTTAGAGAATAATTGTTGTTCTGTTTACATGAATAAAACCTTTTATGGTCATACACCCAATGAAAATGGTTTGTTGGATCTCGATCGTGTGATACACATATTCATAATATTGAAGCCAAAAGATGCAAGGTTAATAATGATAGTGCAACTTATTTGTGGCACTGCCGTTTAGGTCATATTGGTGTAAAGCGCATGAAGAAACTCCATAATGATGGACTTTTGGAATCACTTGATTATGAATCACTTGGTGCTTGCGAACCATGCCTCATGGGCAAGATGACTAAAACTCCGTTCTCCGGAACTATGGAGCAAGCAACATATTTGTTGGAAATCATACATACTGATGTATGCGGACCAATGAGTGTTGAAGCTCGCGGCGGGTATCGTTATTTTCTGACCTTCACTGATGATTTGAGCAGATATGGGTATATCTACTTAATGAAACACAAGTCTGAAACATTTGAAAAGTTCAAAGAATTTCAGAGTGAAGTAGAGAATCATCGTAACAAGAAAATAAAGTTTCTACGATCTGATCGTGGAGGAGAATATTTGAGTTACGAGTTTGGTCTTCATTTGAAACAATGTGGAATAGTTTCACAACTCACGCCACCTGGAACACCACAGCGTAATGGTGTGTCCGAACGTCGTAACCGTACTTTATTAGATATGGTGCGATCTATGATGTCTCTTACCGATTTACCACTATCGTTTTGGGGTTATGCTTTAGAGACAGCTGCATTCACGTTAAATAGGGCACCATCTAAACCCGTTGATACGACACCTTATGAACTATGGTTTGGCAAGAAACCAAAGTTGTCGTTTCTTAAAGTTTGGGGCTGCGATGCTTATGTGAAAACACTTCAACCTGATAAGCTCGAACCCAAGTCGGAAAAATGTGTCTTCATAGGATACCCAAAAGAGACTGTTGGGTACACCTTCTATCACAGATCCGAAGGCAAAATATTCGTTGCTAAGAACGGATCCTTTCTAGAAAAAGAGTTTCTCTCGAAAGAAGTGAGTGGGAGGAAAGTAGAACTTGATGAGGTAATTGTACCTTCTCCCGGATTGGAAAGTAGTACATCACAGAAAATTGTTCCAGTGATTCCTACACCAATCAGTGAGGAAGTTAATGATAATGATCATGAAACTTCGGATCAAGTTTCTGCTGAACGTCGTAAGATCAACCAGAGTACGTTCCGCACCAGAGTGGTACGGCAACCCAGTTCTGGAAATCATGTTACTAGACCATGATGAACCTACGAACTATGAGGAAGCGATGATGAGCCCAGATTCCGCAAAATGGCTTGAAGCCATGAAATCTGAGATGGGATCCATGTATGAGAACAAAGTGTGGACTTTGGTTGACTTGCCCGATGATCGGCAAGCCATCGAAAATAAATGGATCTTCAAGAGGAAGACCGACGCAGACGGTAATATTACTGTTTACAAAGCTCGACTTGTTGCGAAAGGTTTTCGACAAGTTCAAGGAGTTGACTACGATGAGACTTTCTCACCTGTAGCGATGCTTAAGTCTGTCCGAATCATGTTAGCAATTGCCGCATTTTATGATTATGAAATCTGGCAAATGGATAACAAAACTGCATTCTTTAATGGATTTATTAAAGAAGACTTGTATATGATGCAACCAGAAGGTTTTGTCAATCCTAAAGGTGCTAACAAAATGTGCAAGCTCCAGCGATCCATCTATGGACTGGTGCAAGCATCTCGGAGTTGGAATATACGCTTTGATAAGTTGATCAAAGCATATAGATTTATACAGACTTACGGTGAAGCCTGTATTTACAAGAAGTGAGTGGGAGCACTACAACCTTTCTGATAAGTATATGTGAATGACATATTGTCGATCGGAAATAATGTAGAATTTTCTGGAAAGCATAAAGGAGTGTTTGAAAGGAGTTTTTCAAAGAAAGACCTTGGTGAAGCTGCTTACATATTGGGCATCAAGATCTATAGAGATAGATCAAGACGCTTGATAAGACTTTCGATAAGTACATACCTTGATAAGATTTTGAAGTAGTTCAAAATGGATCAGTCAAAGAAGGAGTTCTTGCCTGACTTGTAAGGTGTGAAGTTGAGTAAGACTCAAAGCCAGACCACGGCAGAAAAATATAGAGAGAATGAAAGTCATTCCCTATGCCTCAGCCATAGGTTCTATAAAGTATGCCATGCTGTGTACCAAACATGTTGTGTACCTTGCCATGAGTTTGTCAAGGGGGTACAATAGTGATCCAGGAGTAGATCACTGTACAGCGGTCAAAATTATCCTTAGTAACTGGAAATGTTTCTCGATTATGGAGGTGATAAAGAGTTCATCGTAAAGGGTTATGCCGATGCAAGCTTTGACACTAAAATCCAGATGACTCTAAGTATCAATCTGGATGCGTATTGAAAGTGGGAGCAATTAGCTAGAGTAGCTCTATGCAGAGCATTGTAGACATCGAAATTTGCAAAATACATACGGATCTGAATGTGACAGACCCGTTGACTAAACTTCTCTCACAAGCAAAACATGATCACACCTTATTACTCTTGGGTATTAATCACATAGCGATGTGAACTAGATTATTGACTCTAGTAAACCCTTTGGGTGTTGGTCACATGGCGATGTGAACTATGGGTGTTATTCACATAACGATGTGAACTATCGGTATTAAATCACATGGTGATGTGAGCTAGATTATTGACTCTAGTGCAAGTGGGAGACTGAAGGAAATATGCCCTAGAGGCAATAATAAAGTTGTTATTTATATTTCCTTATATCATGATAAATGTTTATTATTCATGCTAGAATTGTATTAACCGGAAACTTAGTACATGTGTGAATACATAGACAAAACAGAGTGTCCCTAGTATGCCTCTACTAGACTAGCTCGTTGATCAAAGATGGTTATGTTTCCTAACCATAGACATGAGTTGTCATTTGATCAACGGGATCACATCATTAGGAGAATGATGTGATGGACAAGACCCATCCGTTAGCATAGCACTATGATCGTTTAGTTTTACTGCTATTGCTTTCTTCATGACTTATACATGTTCCTATGACTATGAGATTATGCAACTCCCGAATACCGGAGGAACACTTTGTGTGCTACCAAACGTCACAACGTAACTGGGTGATTATAAAGGTACTCTACAGGTGTCTCCGAAGGTACTTGTTGGGTTGGCGTATTTCGAGATTAGGATTTGTCACTCCGATTGTCGGAGAGGTATCTCTGGGCCCACTCGGTAATGCACATCACTATAAGCCTTGCAAGCATTGCAGCTAATGAGTTAGTTGCAGGATGATGTATTACGGAACGAGTAAAGAGACTTGCCGGTAACGAGATTGAACTAGGTATAGAGATACCGACGATCGAATCTCGGGCAAGTAACATACCGTTGACAAAAGGAACAACGTATGTTGTTATGCGGTTCTGACCGATAATGGATCTTCGTAGAATATGTAGGAGCCAATATGAACATCCAGGTTCCGCTATTGGTTATTGACCGGAGATGAGTCTCGGTCATGTCTACATAGTTCTCGAACCCGTAGGGTCCGCACGCTTAACGTTTGATGACGATCGGTATTATGAGTTTATGAGTATTGATGTACCGAAGGTAGTTCGAAGTCCCGGATGAGATCACGGACATGACGAGGAGTCTCGGAATGTCCGAGACATAAAGATTGATATATTGGACGACTATATTCGGACACCGGAAGTGTTCGGAAAAGTTTCGGATTTATCGGGATTGCCGGAGGGGGTTACCGGAACCCCCTACGAGAGGGGATGGTCCATAGTGGGCCTAAAGGGAAAGAGAGAGGCAGCCCATAGGGCTGGCCGGCACCCCCACCTAGGGTTCCTAGTTGGACTAGGATTGGGGGGCGCCACCTCTCCTATTCCTTTCCCTCTTCTTTCTTTTGGTGAATCCTACTAGGAATAGGATTGCAATCCTATTCCTAGTAGGACTCCTTCCCTAGCCGCACCAGGAGAAGTTGGCCGGCCTCCCTCCCTTGCTCCTTTATATACGGGGGCAGGGGGGCACCCAAAGACACACAAGTTGAATTGTTTTAGCCGTGTGCGGTGCCCCCCTCCACAGAATCACACCTCGGTCATACCGTCGCGGAGCTTAGGCGAAGCCCTACGCCGGTGAACACATCATATCCGTCACCACGCCGTCGTGCTGACGAAACTCTCCCGTGAAGCTCAACTGGATCAAGAGCTCGTGGGACGTCATCAAGCTGAACGTGTGCTGAACGCGGAGGTGCCGTACGTTCGGTGCTTGATCGGTTGGATCGCGAAGAAGTTCGACAACATCAACCGCGTCGCTTGACGCTTCCGCTCCCGGTCTACGAGGGTACGTAGACACGCTCTTCCCTCTCGTTGCTATACATCTGGTAGATAGATCTTGCGTGATCGTAGGAAAATTTTAAAATACTACGTTCCCCAATAGAATCAAGTGTAGCACTAGTGCTCAGAGCAGTACCTCTTCTTGTAGTAGATAGTAAGATCGGAACCTTGGGGTCTCCTTTCTTACCCATAGTAGATAAAGTGCAGCAGGTAGGATACCTCAAGTAGACTTGTAAATATTGCTATGGTCCCCGGCAACGGTGCCAGAAAACGGTACTTGATAACCCTCAACCGTAAGGGATCAAGATAGTCTTCGCGGGTAAGAATAACCCAATTTATTGATTCGACACACGGGGAGCCAAAGAGTATTTATAAGCTTTGACAGTTGAGTTGTCAATTCAACCGCACCTGAAATATACTTACTTGCAACAAAAGATAAGTGGTAATAGTGATATGATAGTGATGATAATAATAGTAAAAGTAAACAGCAAAAGTAAATAGCAGTAGTAAACGGCAAAAGTAGCAAGTAGTGACAAGCAGGGTTTAAAACATTGTATGCTAGGGAGATGGATGGTTGGGCGCTGCATGGATGAGATAGATTTAACTTGGGGCACGGCACACGGAAAAGTAATGATCATCTAGGCAAATATCAAACATTAGGCATGTATCCCGTAGGTAGTTGTACGTGCTTGCAATAAGAACTTGCACAACATCTTTTGTCCTACCATCCCTCTACGAACGGGGCCAAAAGGAACTTATGGATATTAAGGTGCTCCTGTCAAAGAGCACCGGAACAAAGCAATGAACTCAATGGATACATGTAATCCTCAAACTACGGACCATCCCCTTTGGTGTCCCAAGCTGTCACTTTTGGGATCGCCGGTTCCGAACCGTAACAGGTGCAAACAACTCATAGATAGGATCACGAACACAAATATATTCATGCAAACACATATGGTTCAGATCTGAAATCATGGCACTCGGGCCCTAAGTGTCAAGCATTAAGAGTAATAAGTTGAAGCAAAGATGATAAACACCATAGTAGATGATAGGCAACATGCCCCCAACGATCTGATAAACTATTACATGATCTAACTCATCCAATCCCTACCATCCCCTTCGCCTACAGCGGAGGAATTACTCACACATGGAGGGAGAAGTCATGGAGGGATGATGGAGTGGTGATGATGATGACGATGGCGACGATCTCCCCTCTCCGGAGGCCAATTCAGCCTCCAGATTAGCCCTCCCGAGGAAGAACAGAGGGTGGCGGCGGCTCCGCGACGGAAAACTGCGAAAGAACTTCTGATCTGGGGTTTCTGCGTCGGGAGTAAAAATAGGGATAAAGTAGGGCACCAGGGGGTGTGGGACCCACCCAGGCGCCCCCCCCGGCGCGGCCCAGGGGGGCGCGCCCACAGGGCGCCTGGGCACCCCCTGGCCCCACTCTGGCCCCACTTCTGGCTCCTGGTTCCTTCGGGTGCGTGGATTTTCAGTGATTTTTCGTGGATTTTTCTGAGATACCTAAAAATCCGTTTTCCTGCACACAAATAAATCATACAGGCAGCTCTGCTGAAAACAGCGTCAGTCCGGGTTAGTTTAGTCCAAATCATGCAAGAATGAGGCCAAAACAATATCAAAAGTGTTTGGAAAAGTAGATACGTTTGAGACGTATCAGGGCCCGACCCGCCAGCCGATCCGGCCCGAGCCGCCCGCGAGCCCGTTTGACCCCGCCGCCGCGTTGACTTTGACCATATCTGACCCGAGGTAGCCCCTCGTTTTTTTCTTAGTCCCCAGAATTTTGATGTCTGATGCTGTTTTGCAACGTGGATAACTTTTTGGGTGATGGTCCGATTTGCGCAAATGATATGTCAAAATGATCGTGGAGACTTGTACTACATTTTGTTCCATTGTGCCATGCATGTTTGAGGTCATCTAGATGTCTTAATCTTCATGAGAAGGGTGCTACTTGTTATAAACTGCTGTTAGTAGTAGTTTTTATGCCATCTTTGCAATGTGATAACTTGGTGCATGTTTATCCAAATGATGCAAATGATATTTCCACGTGTTCGTCATGAAATGCTCTACATGTTGGGTGCTTTAGCTTGCATGATAGATTTCATCTTGCCATGCTTATCTCCTTTGCAAAGTGCTATGTGGCTGTTATATCGTTAAACTTGTTATGAGATGTCAATTTGAGGAGCTCATTGCTATCGTTGTGTTTGTCCCCTTGATGCATGCTTAGGTGTTTTGGATTCACCATCATGTGTACTTTGCTGTGGTGCTTACCACTTGCCATGTTTAGCTCTGAGGTGACTTAAACTTGCTCTCAAAGATGCCATGATGAAACTTCTGTTTTAACACTTAGTGAAATTTCACTTAGTCTGGAATCTGTAATTTCCAGATGCCATGTTTGCTTGTTGTTCTAGGACAATCCATGTTAGTTTTGGGGTGACTCTTGATGATTCCTTGTTGTATAAGTTGTTGGCTATCCATTCATGCTCTCACATGCTTATTTGAGTGGCTGTAGCATATTTAACTCTTGCTCCCAAGTTGCAACAAATTACTGCTGTCAGGATTTTGTTGTCAAGTTCAATATGTCATAGCTTGTTGCTATTGATCCATGGCTCCTTTGGGGATGCTCCAATGGATTAGTTTGTTGTAGGATATGTCTAGTTTATGTCCATGCTCATTGCCATGATGTTTGAGTGCTGTAGGCCATTTATCTCTTGCCCCGAAGTTGCTATGTGGCTGTTATTTTCAGCTTGTGCTTGTTTATTGTTTCGGGTGTAACTTTTAGCCCGTTGCTCCGTTTTGAGCAAGTCCTATATGTAACTTGAGTGATTTTGCATGTAGATTCATAAAATCCTATTGTTATCATGTTTTGAAGCATTTTGCTTGATGCATATTGTTGTGCTGTAACACTGTGCTTCCTAAGTAGACTTTCTGTGCTTCCATAGTGCATCTGATTTGCTTCCATAGTGCATCAGTCATGCATCCAGTAATTTTTCTGCGCATTGCATCTTGTTTGATTCGTTGCCTTGTGTTCTTGTGTTTGAGTAGAGCCGGAAGCTGAGACCGAGTACGAGTACGAGCACGAGGTTACTACCGAGGTTGAGAACGAGGACCCCTCTTACGATCCCATCAACGACTCTTCAGGCAAGATGACCGAACCCCGATAACATTACTATCTTTGCCTATTGCTAGAGTCCCGATCTATAGTTTTGCCTCGATGCCCATGTTTTTCTTGTCAGCCTCCTATTGTAACCATGAACCTGTTTAACCACCCCACCTATGCAAACCATTGATTGGCTATACGTAGGCTTCGCTCAGCCCCTCTTATAGCATTGTTAGTTGCAGGAGAAGATTGAAGATTCTTGCTTCTTGTTGAAGCTTGTTGGGATATCACACTATTTTAATTAATAATGAAATCATCTATATATTGGTAATGGGTGGAAGGCTAAGCCTTTTGCTTGGTGATTTGTTCCACTCATGCCGCTAGGAACCGTATAAACCGGTGTTATGTTCCTTGATTATGCGTTCCTCACACGGTTGGGGTTATGGGACCCCCTCGATAAACCGCTAAGTGCTAAGTCTTTTCCAGCAAGTCCCAACATTGGTACTATTTGCCTAATAACTAAAAACTTGCATAGGGAGTAATTAACCTTCTTCTTAATCAACAACCCTGGGCCAGTGCTCCACATGAGTGTTGGTCCGAAACGGGGAGCCTGCGGGGCCACCACGAGGAAACTCGAGGTTTGGTAAAAACACGTAGCTTCACCCATCCGGTCGTGGCCTGAGACTAGATACGCGCGGCTACTGTCAGGGTGTCGGCACGCCGGGAGGATTTGCTGGATTAGCCTTACCTTAGTTCGGAGTATCTTGAGCACGGGATTCCGAGAATACTCGGGCCTTTCCACCTTGGAGTTGCGACTCCGCGGATCGTGGGCTTGTCATGGGCCAAGTTGGAACACCCCTGCAGGGTTATGAACTTTCGAAAGCCTGATGTCTACACACGCTTCTACTCTTGTAGACTATGTTGGGCCTCCAAGCGCAGAGGTTTGTAGGACAGCAGCAATTTCCCTCAAGTGGATGACCTAAGGTTTATCGAACTCAGGGAAGTAGAGGTTGAAGATGGTCTCTCTCAAGGAACCCTGCAACTAAGATACAAGAAGTCTCTTGTGTCCCCAACACACCTAATACACTTGTTAGATGTATAGGTGCACTAGTTCGGCGAAGAGATGTTAAATGGCAAGTGATATGGATGGCAAAACAAAGTAATATAAATCTGTAATAAAAAGTGCAGCAAGCAAACAAGTGGTAAACGTGAGCACAAATGGTATTGCAATGGTGGAAACAAGGCCTAGGGATCATACTTTCACTAGAGGCAACTCCCAACAACATTAACATAATCGAATCACATGATATTTCCCATAAAACATGTAATGGAGATGCACCCGGAGGTCATTCCTCCGTGGTCAAAAGAGGACGAGAATTATGTAGGTCTACAAAAGCACACCTCAAAGTCCGTAGTTCTCAATCTAAGGATTTCCCAATGTCACCGCGGCCATCCAAAGAGAGTCCCACAATCACCACAACATATCTAAAGGATAGTCAAAGACAAGCACCAAGAGACTCTCAATCTTCAATCAACACACAAGAGAGGAAATCACTCATGAAAATATTTTTCTAATCCATGTCCAATAGACCGCTGTCACCTTGGTCTCGGGGATTATACTAGATAAAGACAAGTGAGTACATCAATCCAATACATAGAGGAAGAGGAAACATCATGGGATCACCCTAGATTAACATAGCCTATGATCACAACGAAGATCACATCATGGGAGAGAGAGATAACCACATAGCTACACGTACGAGCCCTCGGCCCCGGAGAAGACTACTCACGCATGGACATGGTGAGGAGGATGTTGATGATGGTGTTGATGGAGAGGTGCAGCCCCGCGAGGAGGAGATGGCCGGCGGCAGCCACGGAGGCGGCGGCGGCGGCCCTAGGGGGCAGCGGCTCCTTGGCCCCCCTTCTTCCTTGTGGATGGTGCTGCAATGGTGCTGGTCCTCCCCTCCAAGACGGCGGCTCGGGAGGAGGAAAATTCGTGGCCCTTGGTGACCTAGGTTTCCTCTCTTTATATAGACTCTCGGATTCCCGTCATCAGATTTTGGGCCTCAGTAAAACGGGCTTTACTCGGTCGTCCGGACTCCGATTTGGACGAATTTTATATCCAGAAGCATCGCCTCGAAATTCCCCACAACTTTCGCGACTAGACTCTTTCCGTTTGACGTCGTCTATGGGCCGGAACGTGACCATCTTTAAAAAACGTTCTCAGACAGATTTCAGGAAAGTCAGAGTCCTACTCCAATACGACTCCTTTTGCGTTTTTGTCAATTTCCAAGTAATTCCTACACAATAAAGTGTAAAACAAGAACATTGTGCACTTTTGCAACCATTAGTAGGTTAGTCCAAATATGATCAAAAAGTGTATGGAAGTGCATAAATATTATAGCAATATCACACAAAAGAGGCATGGAGCAAGCAGAAATTATAGATACGTTTTGGACGTATCAACATCCCCAAGCTTAATTCCTGCTCGTCCTCGAGTAGGTAAATGATAACAAGCATAATTTCTGTGGTGACATGCTATTAACCATATAAGGACTTTTCACAATCACATGACAAAAGCTTACTGAGACAATGAATCTGTAGTAATTGAGTTGCCTCATGAGAAAATCACAAAGAACTGAAAGTTTTACAATATGATACTGAAACATCAAATAGATTTGCAATGAGCATGGTGTGCAAATATGACAAAGTGATATCTTGCTTGCCCCCTTTAGTGAAGCAAAACATAAATGCAGGGGCACCTCCAAAGTTTAAGTGACGACTAGATACAATGATTTCAGAATAAACGATATCATAATCATGCAAAAGACAATGGTACTTTGGGACAATGCACATTACACTCAGAATGACAATCATGCTCTCAATAGTTGGTGCTTTAAAGAAGGTGGAGACTCTCGAACGGTGGCTTTTGTTGGCAAGGTTGAAAACCCGTGGTCGGAAACAAAAACTAAACATGTACCAGAGCTCTTGGTTTTTAAAAACAGAGGTAATAAATTATTTTTTAGAATATGCATATTTCGTCAACGAATGCTAGCAGATAACTCAATCACTTCTTGAGCTGGACAAGTTTCGAGGAACGGCTCCCGAATGAGGACGATCACATCCTCTTAATCTCCTTTGTTTATCACTGCCAAAGTTTTCTGATTTCTCATGAACAAAGCGTGAAGGAGGGTTTCTTTGTTGTATAATTTTTTAATGAGCCGGGCACACTCTATGCCAGTTCCTTCTCGTATTATGGGTTTGCACATTAGACATGCAATCCCGGGGTGAAGCTTGTCCAACTTAAAAAGATCATGAATTAACTACTACTTCCTCATGAGCTAAAACAGAGGCACAAAAGAGATATGTTTTTTTTTTGAATAATTTCGAGATGGTACATGAAAGTCTTTGTTAGGAATGGCAGGTAAATACCATGTATAGGAAGGTATGATGGACTCATATGGCATAACTGGTTTAAAGGATTTTGGATGCACAAGCAGTCAGTCCGCTTAGTACACGCGAAGGTTAGCAAAAGACTGGGAGCGACCAACTAAAAGAGCAATGACGGTCATAATCATGCAGAGCGACAAAGCAACATTGAATCAGGCATGGAAGTTATATCGCTACTCAGAAACTAAAGATCATCAAGGCTTGATAGACTTTCTTTACAGTCTTAAATATGCGTGAGCATACGCCAAGTCAATCAAAATAAATTCCTGGAGGAAGATATCACTAAACCATACCACATCATAGACAAACAAATCATGTTGGTACTTTAATAACACATTGAGAACCCCCCAGCTATTTGAGACTAACCATAAGAAAACATGAACTACTAAGCATCATTATGCACATAGCATTTTTATCATAGACATATCGACCAGTGCAACAGAAGCCAACTCTCCTAATAAGATAAGCATGATAACTAAAGAGAGTTCCAGCGACCAACTAAACAAAAGCTCTTTAAAAAGATAAGCATGAAAACTAAGAGCTGAACATGATAGTAGTTATTGAAAGACAAAGAACACACACAGCAAGGATAGACATGAAAATTGTATGTTATGTTCTAGGTTGAAGTGGAGCGTGTTTCTCTCCCACACAAAGAAAGCTGAGTTCCGACTCGTTATGAAAAGCTAAAGAAAACTAAAAAGGAAACTAAAAGCAAGACGCTCCAAGCATAGCACATAACACATGAAGTGATAAAAATATAGTGGAACAAAAGACGAACTGATAATGTTGATGGAGAAGGGGATGCACGGGGGCATCCCCAAGCTTAGACGCTTGAGTCTTCTTGAATATTTCTTGGGGGTGCATGGGGGCATCCCCAAGCTTGAGCGTTTGACACTCCTGAATCTTTTTATCATCTTCCCTCGCACACTTGAAAACTCCCTTCATACATAACTCATCATAATCTGATTAGCGAGGTTAGTACCCATAATAAAATAATTGTTCCTTGCTGGAAATAAAGATATTCTTGAAGGTCTACTGTTTCTCAAGATTGCCAAAAGGTTTTTGCAAAGAAAAAGCAAGCTCAAGGTTTGCAAAACGAAGGAAAGGCAAAACAGGACAGAATCTGTGAAAAACAGACCAGCAGGTAGTAAATGATTTTTTCGGGGCACTTCTGCAACTCAAATCAAAAAACTCAGAACAGACGCCCGAAAGTCAATTGTATAGAGCACACTGTCGAAAAAATTCAGACCAAAAATATGATCTGGTGATTTTATACGAATTTTTCTGTCCAATGACAGAATCTGTTTCCTAGACAGCACGTCACAACTTTTGAACTTTCTTGTAATCAGAGGCTACACTTGGCACAAAGCTGAAAAGTAAAGATACAATGATGATGCTACTGTAGTAACAACATCAAGACACAACAAAAGCAAAATAAAATTTTATTCATTGTGGGCTGCCTCCCAAAAGCGCTTTCTTTTATGCCTTTAAGCTAGGCATAAGACTTTAATGATGCTCTCGTAGGAATAAGAGTTGAAGAACAAAAGAGAGCATCAAGAAGCAAATACCAAACACATTTAAGCCTAACATGCTTCCTATGCATAGGAATATTGCAATAGAATAATTCACTGAAGCACAAAGCAATAAGCATAGGAAGGCAAAACAAGCATAACTTCAAAATATTCACCATAAAAAGAGGAAACTTCTTATTATTAAGATATTTAGAACCATGTCTCCCTCTCTCATTATAAATTTCAGTGGCATCATGGATGAGCTCAACAATATAACTATCACATAAGGCATTATTTCCATGATCCAAAAGCATAAAAGTGTCATTACTCTTCATATAAGCAAAATCTTTCTTATTAGGAATAGTGAGAGTAAGACTATCATAACCATCATGGTAATCATCGTATTTAGGAGGCATATCATAATCATAATAAATTTTATCCTCAATAGTAGGTGGACTGAAAATATCATATTCATCATTGTAATCATCATATATAGGAGGCATAGTATCATCAAAGTAAATTTTCTCCTCAAAAGTTGGGGGACTAAAAATATCATGTTCATCAAACATGTCATCCCCAAGCTTAGAGCTTTCCATGTCATTAGCAATATTGATATTAAATAAAAACATACTAATAACATCACCACCATCATGATTGTTATGCAAATAATAAAGTTCCAAAGGTTTTTTAATTTTCTCTTCGAACACATCATGTCCAAGTTCAAGGTAGAGCTTATAAAGCTCTCTCATATTTTTGTTGTTTTCCATTAAGCAAAACTAGTGAAAATAAAAACAAGAAACAAAAAGATTTAATTGCAAGATCTAAAGATATACCTTCAAGCACTCACCTCCCTGGCAACGGCGCCAGAAATAGCTTGATGTCTACACACGCTTCTACTCTTGTAGACTATGTTGGGCCTCCAAGCGCAGAGGTTTGTAGGACAGCAACAATTTCCCTCAAGTGGATGACCTAAGGTTTATCGAACTCAGGGAAGTAGAGGTTGAAGATGGTCTCTCTCAAGCAACCCTGCAACTAAGATACAAGAAGTCTCTTGTGTCCCCAACACACCTAATACACTTGTTAGATGTATAGGTGCACTAGTTCGGCGAAGAGATGTTAAATGGCAAGTGATATGGATGGCAAAACAAAGTAATATAAATCTGTAATAAAAAGTGCAGCAAGCAAACAAGTGGTAAACGTGAGCACAAATGGTATTGCAATGGTGGAAACAAGGCCTAGGGATCATACTTTCACTAGAGGCAACTCCCAACAACATTAACATAATCGAATCACATGATATTTCCCATAAAACATGCAATGGAGACGCACCCGGAGGTCATTCCTCCGTGGTCAAGAGAGGACGAGAATTATGTAGGGCTACAAAAGCACACCTCAAAGTTCGTAGTTCTCAATCTAAGGATTTCCCAATGTCACCGCGGCCATCCAAAGAGAGTCCCACAATCACCACAACATATTTAAAGGATAGTCAAAGACAAGCACCAAGAGACTCTCAATCTTCAATCAACACATAAGAGAGGAAATCACTCATGAAAATATTTTTCTAATCCATGTCCAATAGACCGCTGTCACCTTGGTCTCCGGAATTATACTAGATAAAGACAAGTGAGTATATCAATCCAATACATAGAGAAAGAGGAAACATCATGGGATCACCCTAGATTAACATAGCCTATGATCACAACGAAGATCACATCATGGGAGAGAGAGATAACCACATAGCTACACGTACGATCCCTCGGCCCCGGAGAAGACTACTCACGCATGGACATGGTGAGGAGGATGTTGATGATGGTGTTGATGGAGAGGTGCAGCCCCGCGAGGAGGAGATGGCCGGCGGCAGCCACGGAGGCGGCGGCGGCGGCCCTTGGGGGCGCGGCGGCGGGGGCGGCCCTCCGGGCGGCGGCGGCCCTAGGGGGCAGCGGCTCCTTGGCCCCCCTTCTTCCTTGTGGATGGTGCTGCAATGGTGCTGGTCCTCCCCTCCAAGACGGCGGCTCGAAAGGAGGAAAATTCGTGGCCCTTGGTGACCTAGGTTTCCTCTCTTTATATAGATTCTCGGATTCCCGTCATCAGATTTTGGACCTCAGTAAAACGGGCTTTACTCGGCCGTCCGGACTCCGATTTGGACGAATTTTATATCCAGAAGCATCGCCTCGAAATTCCCCACAACTTTCGCAACTAGACTTTTTCCGTTTGACGTCGTCTTCGGGCTGGAACGTGACCATCTTTAAAAAACGTTCTCAGACAGATTTCAGGAAAGTCAGAGTCCTACTCCAATACGACTCCTTTTGCGTTTCTGTCAATTTCCAAGTAATTCCTACACAACAAAGTGTAAAACAAGAACATTGTGCACTTTTGCAACCATTAGTAGGTTAGTCCAAATATGATCAAAAAGTGTATGGAAGTGCATAAATATCATAGCAATATCACACAAAAGAGGCATGGAGCAAGCAGAAATTATAGATACGTTTTGGACGTATCAAAGCCGTGCCCGCGGTTATGTGGCAGATGGGAGCTTGTTAATATCCGGTTGTAGAAAAATTGACACCATGTTCCAATACTCTACCAGCGTGTGTACTGTGACGGTCATTTTCCGAAAGGGATTCGGGAAGTGAACACGGTGGGGTTATGTTTGACTTGCTTTAGCTAGGATCACTTCGTGATCATCTCTCGACCGAGGCACCTTCTCTTCTCGCTCTCTTTTACGTAAGCTAGGCTAGTGCTGCTGCAGACTCATGTTCTTTGTTCAGCCTTGTTCCACACCCAAGGCTGGGATAGTCTTGTTACCCGGGAACGGGATTGCTGAGTCCTCTGTGGCTCACAGTTACCTCAACACACCAGATGCAGGTACGATGGTGAGCTACACAGGCGTTGGCACTGAGCTAGACTAGGAGTACGACGAGGAGCGTAGCCGTTACTATGTGAACTATCTGGTTGATCAGTAGAGCTTCTACTAGGATTTGATCTAGACCCGTGGTTTAATGTTATGTTTGGTATCTTGTCATTTGGATCTTACCCTTAGATGGGCTGTGATGTTTATTTGAATGATGTTTGAACATTTAATGAATTTGTGTGACGTGCCGAGTGTAAGCCAACTATCTTTTATGTTTTCCATCCCCATTTTTTTACATGAGATGTGCAAAGATACTGAACTTGCGATCATTCCAGAATGGGCTTATATCTTTAAGTCGTGCCTCGACACGTAGGAGATATAGTCCCATCCTGGGCATTACAGATATTCTACGGCGGGTAAACAAATTACTGTCGAGCAATTGATAGAAAAGCGAATAATTATGAGACTATCTAGGCATGATCATTGTATATAGGCATCACGTCCGAGACAAGTAGACCGACTCCTGCCTGCATCTACTACTATTACTCCACACATCGACCGCTATCCAGCATGCATCTAGTGTATTGAGTTCATAAGAACAGAGTAACGCCTTAAGCAAGATGACATGATGTAGAGGGATAAACTCAAGCAATATGACATAAACCCATCTTTTTATCCTCGATGGCAACAATAAAATACATGCCTTGCTACCCCTACTATCACTGGAAAAGGACACCGCAAGATTGAACCCAAAGCCAAGCACTCCTCCCATTGTAAGAACTATAGATCTAGCAGGCCAAACCAAACCAATAATTCGAAGAGACTTGCAAGGATATTATGAGCACACATAAAATGTTCAGAGAAGAACCAAATATCTTTCATAGATAACCTTGATCATAAACTCATAATTCAACGGATCTCGACAAACACACCGCAAAAAGAGATTACATCGAATAGATCTCCTCGAAGACCGAGGAGAACTTTGTATTGAGATCCAGAGAGAGAGATCTTGATACTAGCTATGGACCCGAAGGTCTGTGGTAAACTAATCACTACTCATGGTGAGGGCGATGATGATGATGATGAAGGCCTCCGTGATGGATCCCCCTCCGGTGGAGCTCCGGAACAGGCTCCAAGATGGGATCTCCACGGGAACAGAAGGTACGGCGGTAGAATTAGGGTTTTCTCTCTGTTCACGGAGTTTTTGGGGTACGTGGACTTATATAGGAAGAAGGAGGGCACCGGGGGCCACTTGAGGAGGCCTCAAGGCAGGGGCGCGCCCTGGGAAGGGGGGCGCGCCCCCCACCCTCGAGGGCAGCTCCTCGATCCTCTGACGTGGTTCTCAAGCTTCATGTGCGTGATTTTCTCCAAAAATATCTCTCGCGATGGTTTCATTCGGTTTGGACTCCGTTTGGCAATTAAAACACCGACAATTTCCTCCGCACATGCGTGCCTCTGTGAGTTTCCGACGACATTTAGGGTTTCCCGCCACTCCAAGTGAGGTGCGGCGCTTTGCTCACTCCGCCCGCACCCTCAAGATCCTTTCTCCTCCTCCTCCTATTCTCAAAACCTTTGGGGCGGCGGTGATGGGGGACCGGCGAGCTGACAAGCGCTCCATGGAGGCTTCTGATCCGGAAGCGGAGCGCCAGCGAGAGCGAGAGCTCCGCGACAAGGCGAAGCGGGTGATGCACGAGTGCTCGGGCGGGCGCGACGAACGTGCTGAGCGTGGTGGCTCACGCGAACAGGGCGGGAGCGAGGGGGATTGGGGTCCTCCTCCCCCATGGTGGATTCAACAACAAGAGCGCAAGAAGAAGAAGAAGAAGAAGATCATGCAGCGGCGCCGGGACCTAGAGAAAAATCCGGAGGCCCAGATCTACGGTGGGGGGGGCAAGGATATCCCGCTGCCCAAGAAGCCTCGGGCGTCCTCAGATCCGCTGGCGGTGGCGCTCCCTTCCTCGTCCAAGGGAACGGCGGAGGAGCCCATTCCGGTGGAAGAAGCCCCCGACGTAGAGTGCTTCAAGTGTGGTCGCCTTGGGCATTACCAATCCAAGTGTAAGTACAAGCCTCTCTGCGTGCTCTGCAAGGAAGAAGGACACGCCTCGGCCAACTGCCCGACGAGGGGTCGGCAGTTGCATCTACAAATCATGGGCAGTGCCATCTCGGGGGAAGGTTTCTTCTGCCTAGAGTTTGACGACGACGACGAGACAGAAGCCCCCATCGATGCACGGATCAAGAACGCGCCCATCCTCTCTGCTGAGCCTGGGAAGCTCACCCTCCGCATCCTCAAACAAGAGCTGAAGCATATGGTGGCCAGTGATTGGGATTGGCAGGTGACGCAAGTTGGTGATGATGATTTTCTGGTGGTGTTCCCGTCTGCTGACCTTCTTCACATGGCAAAATCAAGTGGGAAATTGTTCTTATCCATTCACGACATAACCGCGCGGGTGCGGGACATGTTGCATGAGGAGATTCAACCAATGGTGATGCCTGAGACATGGGTCCATCTCTACGGCATACCTAAGAAACACCGGCGTGAGGACAGCATCAAGGAAGGGCTCCAGATGCTGGGACGGCCGATTGTGGTCGACAAGCTCTCTCTCATCAGGTTGGGACCGGTGTGGATGAAGCTTGCTTGTCGCTCTCCAGAGAAGCTCAATGGGGTGGTAGAGGTGTGGTTTAACCATGAAGGATATCAAATCAAAGTGGAAAGAGAAACCCTGCCTAAGCGGGGCGGAGAGCGGCCGATTCAAACGGCGGTCATCTCCAACCCTCCCCCCAAGGGCCCTGTCCTGGACAAGGGACAACGTCCTCCAGAGCCAGCCAAACAGGGCAGGGCGGCCCCTGGCTCAGATCTTCCTGGTGGTGCGCATGACCAAGCAGTTGCTGCGGGGCACGACTCCAAGATGCCCGACTTGGGGGAGGACCTCGACGATAGCATTCATGACACCTCCATCGACACAGAAACATGGGAAAAGTTGGGCGCGCTGACCACTGAGGCTGGGGCCATAGGGTTGGCGACAAAAGACACAGCGGTGAGTGTGCCGCCGCTGGCTAGGTCGCTGGAACTAACCTTCAACGAATACGGGTCCAACATGGCAGCGTCGATCTCATCGGCGGTGCCCCTGACGGCTAGAGATGGGGCAGGCTCGTCCCTCCCCCTGCTCCTTCATCTCCCGCGGCCAAGGGCGTGGATCTGGACGTGATGGTGCTGGTGGATGGCGACCAGACGCCTGCTCCACATCGAGGCTCTAACAGCTCGGGCCCCCAGCCCAAGAAGATGGCGGGGAGGAAGCCGGCCAACAAGTAGGTCTCTAGCGCGGCTGCCGTGGTTTCGTCTAAGCTCGGTGGGGAGTTGGGGGCGGCATTGGGGGCGACTGGCGTGAACAGCAAGGCTAAATGCTCCAAGGCGATGCCGGTGGTTCAGCGAGCCCCAAGTGCACGGGCCAAGGCTAAGCTGGGAGAAATGTCATCCATGGAAAGCGCCAAGCTCCGCATTGCTGACAAGAACCTGGAAGCTGCTGGTAATCCCCTGCCTTCTTTTTGCATTCTCAATGCTTTCTCCGATGAATACCTTGCTAGTGTCCTTGATAATAGTGGCGTAGCTATCCCCGCTCCTCATAGTGATATTATCTCACTTGTGCGTGCTCGGGAAGAGGCGCAAGCTGCCTTGGCTGAGGCGGCGGTGCGCTGCTCGGCCACGGATCAACTAGCCATCGTCCCAATAGGGGCTGGACACGATGATGCTCCCGATGAAGAGACACACGCTAGGGAAGCTTGTTCTCTTCCTTATGCTAGTCGAGCTCCGACGAGTCGGGTTACGACGAAGAAGAGAGTGGCGAAAGCGGTAACCTCCAGAGGAGTGCGCCTCCATAATCGTGTTATCTAGATGCGCTATCTTTTCTGGAACATTCGTGGGTGTGGCCACGTGGGGCGGCGCACCCAGCTTAGGGAATACATAGCGAAGGAGCAGATTGACATCGTGGCGCTCCAAGAAACGATTAAGGCCGACTTTTCTTACCGAGAGCTTCTCGCTTATGATCCCTTGCAGCGTTTTGTCTGGCACTGGATGCCCTCTTCGGGTCATTCTGGTGGTATTTTGATGGGTTGTAACCGTGATATTTGTGATGTACTGCAGTGGGATGTAGGGGTTTTCTTTTTGTCTGCTACTATTAAACATCGTGGGTCTGGGTTGTCTTGGGTTATCATATGCGTTTATGGCCCTGCCGATCACTCTAGATCCCATGCTTTCCTGCTAGAATTAACTTCGTTGGTTGGTTCGAAGCGGGCCCTCAACTTGCCAGTGATGGTGGGAGGCGATTTCAATTTGATCCGCTCGGGAGCGGACAAGAACAACGATCACATTGACTGGACTAGGGTGTCCATGTTCAATCAAGCCATTGCGGCTGCGGCTCTCCACGAGGCGGCACGTACTGGGGCCAGATATACATGGACCAACAAACAAGCCCAGCCGGTGCAGAGTGTTTTGGATAGGGTCCTCTTTACGCCTCAATGGGAGGTTCTGTTCCCCCTATGCTCTCTAGTAGCTGAGACGCGTATTGGGTCGGACCATGTGCCTTTAATTTTTTCCTCTGGGGAGGATTCCATTCGGCGAAGCCAGCGTTTCTACTTTGAAACAGCCTGGTTTGAGGCTGTGAGCTTTGCACAAATGGTGGTGGATCGTTGGGGAATGATCTACGGCCATCTGGGTCCTCAACGAGGGCCTGCTGAGTTGTGGACCGCGGCGGCGGGCAAGCTGCGTGCTTTCCTAAGGGGATGTGGAGCAAACCACGGTAGCGAGTCCAAGAAGGAGCGAGCCAGAATTACGGAGGAAATCTCCAGGCTTGACCACGAGGCTGATCTCCGCCCCTTTTCGGAGGCTGAGTGGTCACACAGATATGCCTTGGAAAACCACATCCTTGCAATTCTGCGTGCTGAGGAGGAATACTGGCGTCGCAGGGGCGGAGTAAAATGGGTGACGAAAGGAGACGCAAACACCGGTTACTTCCACGCGTATGCCAACGGAAGGAAACGGAAATGCACCATCCTGCGCCTCCAATCCGACAATGGTCTTTTGCTAACTCAGGAACACATTTCGACCCACATATATGAGTTTTTCATGGGCCTTTTGGGGACTGCCGACAAAAAGCCACTATGCCTGCGTGAGGATCTGTGGGATCTTGCAGAAAGGGTCTCTCCGGCTGAGAACGACAGCATTGCTCTCTCTTTCTTGCCGGAGGAGATTGACAAGGCTGTGAATGACATGAAGACTGACACGGCGCCCGGCCCTGACGGGTGGCCTGTCGAGTTCTTTAAACGTTTCTGGCCTTGCCTCAAGCATCTGTTCTACGATATCTCGAATGGTTTTGCCATGGGTATGGTAGACCTTTCCTGCTTAAATTACGGGGCTATTAGCCTTATCCCAAAGGTCAAAGGGGCAGACAACATCAAACTCTTATGTCCCATTACTCTGATTAATGTGCCGTTTAAGATCTGTGCGAAAGATTTTGCCTCACGTTTGGCACCAATTGCGCAGCGTGTCATCAGCCCTAGTCAGACTGGTTTTCTCAAAAACAGAAACATCCTTGAAGGCCCAATTGCGCTGCTAGAAATAGTACACGAACTTAGACGTACCAAGGCGCAGGGCGTGCTTCTCAAACTAGATTTTGAGAAAGCATATGACCGCGTAAACTGGGAGTTTGTGCGGGAGGTCCTCCTCAAAAAGGGTTTTGAGGGGGGCTTTGTTCATCGTATAATGCATCTCGTGTGCAGTGGGCACACGACTGTCACCATCAATGGTTCTATGGGCAGTTTCTTTCGCAACAAACGTGGCCTTAGACAGGGAGACCCTAGTCACCGCTTATTTTTAACTTTGTTGCGGATGCCTTGGCGGCAATGATTAATCGAGCGCGGGCAGCGAGCCACATTAGAGGTTTGGTCACCCACTTATCCTTGGCGGTGTGACTCACCTTCAATACGCGGATGATACAATGCTGATGTTCGAGCCCAACGAACACAACATTGCTTCGGTTAAGCTCCTCCTACTCGCTTTCGAGATTCTATCGGGGCTTAAGATCAACTTCTTGAAGAGTGAAGTGATCACCATAGGGATGGACGATCTCGAGAGCTGTAGGATAGCTAACCTGCTAAACTGTAAACAAGGGCGTTTCCCGATTAAATATCTTGGATTGCCTATCTCGTCCAAGAATTTAACCATTGCAGAGTGGGAATCTCTCTACGGCAAAGTGGCCAATAGGGTTACCCGTGGCGGGGAAGGTACATGTCCTCGACGGCAAGGCTCATCTTAACTAACACGAGCCTATCTTCCCTCCCACTCTTCACAATGGGGATGTACCTTTTGGCAGATGGTGTTCATGCCAAATTTGACACCCCGCGCTCCCGCTTCTTTTGGGAAGGAACTGGGACCAAACGCAAATACCATCTGGTTAAATGGGCAGCTGTGTGTAGACCCAAAAAAGCTGATGGGTTAGGTGTCACGAACTCTAAGCTCATGAATGTAGCCTTGCTATCTAAGTGGTGGTGGCGTCTTGCCCAAAACGAGTCGGGACTCTGGGCGAACATCCTTCGGGCCAAATATTTCCCGGATGGCAATGTCTTCAAGGCACAAACCCGTGGATCGGTGTTCTGGAATGGGATCCAAGCCGTACGTCCAGCCTTTACGTTAGGTGCCCAGTTTTGTGCCAATAATGGCAAGTCCATTCGCTTTTGGCTCGACCATTGGTGGGGACTCGAACCACTATGGCAGTCCCATCCGGACTTATACCAACTAGCCACGGACACTAACATCATGGTGTCCGACGCTCTTAGAGTTCAGCCGCCCGCGATTTCCTTTATTAGGAATCTAGGGACGGACGAGACTGCTCGCTGGGAAATCTTGGTGGAAGCCTGGGCGGATCGTCGGCTTAACAACGAGGCAGACACCATCTCTTGGAAGCTTACATCTTCCAAAAAAATTACGGTTAAATCTCTTTATGACAAGTTGTCTGAGAGCAATGTGTTGGACATAGCCAGTGGGCTTTGGAAGGCCGGCCTACCACTTAAAATCAAGATTTTCATGTGGCAAATGTTTCGCAACCGCCTACCTACTTCTGGTAATGTGGCCAAACGTAACGGGCCGGCGGACGGGTCGTGCACCACTTGTGGGTTAGGGGAAAACGTGAACCATGTCTTCTTTGGATGTGTCTTGGCTAGATTTGCATGGAGCGTTGCCCGCAAAGCTTTTAAACAAAACTGGAATCCGCATTCGAGCAATGATCTTCTATCCATACTCTCGGCCCAAAGAGGGGCCAATGCGCGAATTGTGTGGAGATGCGTTGGGGCGCTTCTTTGGGCCCTGTGGACGGTCCGAAACAAAATCACGATCGAACACAAGTTCCCGACACACCCGGCTGACATCATCTTCAAATGTCATCTGTTTTTACAGGTCTGGATGTCGTTGGAGAAACCGCGTGACGAGCTACTCATGTCCGCTGACTATGGAGCAGATCAAGGTTGCGATGGTGAAGGCGCGCCACGACTGAAGCCCGCATTGCTTGTTATCTCCCTTGTCACTGTTAGATCTGCCCCTCTTTTGGTGATTGGACCCAACGCTTGTTGTTTTGTTATCTTATTTCTCTTGGGTCCAACGATGCTAGAACTCTTGTTGTCGCGCATCTTTATTTTGGTTCTGTAAAACTCTTTAAGTGTGATCTGGATACTGTCTTAGTGGCTTTATTAATTTAAAGCCGGACGCTCCCGGCGTCTACGTTTCAAAAAAAAAGTTTCCGCCAACATAATAAAGCTAACAAAGTCCAATAGTAGTACTAGTACATATCACCCCTTTTCCAGGAAAGACAAACCAGTGGGTATGAATAGGTGAGCCCTCAATTTTCAGCTGCGTGATCACCTCCCGAAGTTTCATGGAACTGCCTCCACATTCTCTCCTATCCTTTTCCGAAAAGGTTTGGTGTCGCCATTAGGAGGGTCCCCAGTTAATCCCCCCGAGAAATGATGGGAGATGAGAAATGGGGTGCGGTGTCTTCTTCTCATGGGGTTGGGGTTGCATGCAATGCAAGTGAAGTGAAGCCTCTTTTTTCCATGAGCTTTCTATGCGTGTGGTCTTGTCCATTTTGGCTTAATTCCCTTGGGTGGGTTCGTGTCATGCATAACTGCTCAACCAGCGTGGAATCTCATGATGGATGGGTTCTTTTCCTTATCTTTTGCAACCACTGTGGTTCGCCACGTACCGTAGCTTCAAAGCCAAAATTTCAACCGGATTGCTGTGATCATACACCGTTTCATTCTCTTATTAGTGTAGCTAGACCAAGTTGGTAACAAAGCAGTGACATATAGCTTAGAATTATCCACATTCTAAAAGGATGCGGATCGACTATCTGCTCTTGAGCTCAAATGCTACACGATGAACAGTGATTTTTTCTTAAAAAAAGAAAGAGAATTAAACAAATATAAATTATTCGACAACAAAAGTGATGAATATTTTCATGGAGAAAAACACATTTTTAAATGCTCTGATCGAAAAAAAATCAATGCCCAAAAAGATTATTTTGGAAAGCATGTTGGAGCGCTGATATTTTTTCCAGAGCACCGGGGTGTTTTTCCTTCATGGAAAATTGCACATATGTAAAATATTCAACTATGTTTACTGCAAAAAAAATATCATTTTTTTATTTCATTGCTCATGACAGGTGCATTCGAGCTCGGGAGAAGAATGATACTTTCAGATACCGGTTATTTCCTTATGTACGTCATCCAAAAAAGATAATTTAGCATTGATTCAAACATGAAATCATTTTCTTTATTTTGAGATACTCTCTGACGGCAACCAAGCATTAGTGATGTATTTTTATTTTATTGTTTGCATAAGGCCTCAGATCTATTGGTCAAACCAATAGAATAGACATCCTGGGAAAAAAGAGAAAAAAAATCTTATGGCCCCATGGCGGCCGATTATCTTCTTCGTCCTGAACGTGTCTACTACGCCTCGCCACTTCCAATCATTGCTTATCTTGGGCGAGAAACCATCAAGGCCAAGGTCTTGTTGGACCAGTGCCCTGAAATATAAACCTTTGAAGTTTCGTTGCCGAGAGATCACGAACCCAACCTCCAAAAACATCTCACAAGCCTCACGTCGATACCGGAGGGCGGAGGCCTCACCAACATGACGGAGTGGAGGCTGGTGGATCAAACTGCAAAGCAAAGTTGTCACCGCCTCCACGCTGGCAAATCATGCAAACCTCCTAACATCTTCGGCCAGATAGCCCAACAATAGTCTACACTAACGATCCATTATCGACTCAGTTGACACATCAAAATGTTAAAGATTTAGGAAGTTTTCTTTGTTATATCGGTGTTGCCGCCGCCATGAACGAAGCGATGTTGTGCAACCCCAGTAAAAGCCCTAAAGCGGGAGAAAAATAGAGCATCATCCAGTACATCAGGGTCCTTCTTGCACAGTTGCACTCCCACACCAATATAGTCAATGGATTAGGAGGGGACAACGACATACCAGTAGAGGAGGGACGCATTTCTCTATGATCGGAGAGTAGAGAGGTATACACCGAGTGGAACAGATGATGAGGACATCGATGACCTAATTGACCAAAGGAAAGAGAGAAAAAAGAGCTTCGACTTCCTAGTGGAGTTTCACATATTGTCATGCTTGGACCTTCTGCACACTCCTCATACGACAACAGTAAAAGTTTTTTTTTCCTGCTTACTTTTCATTGGCTATAAAAATTACTAGTAGGTACTATAAATTTTTCAAGGAATCACCTAATGTAGGTTGCTTTCGGTTAGGCTTCAAATTATCAACCGTAAATGTGCTATTAAGGACAAATCACCCACTCTTCCTTTTCTTGCCTTTTTGTGTATTAACTAAGCCGACGTGGAAATGTACAGTGGAGTGTTAAGTTGGTTTGATCTCTCTAGAGTACGAGTTGCTCCTTTTTATCTCTTTTCTTTTGGGAAAGAGTACAAGTTGCTCTCGTGACAGGAGGTTGAGTAAACCTCAAGTCTCCAAGCATTGGGGCAATGCGTTAACTGTTACATGTGGGCGTGGGGTGTGTCTGGTACGGCCACGGCCATCGCGTGTTATGTTTAGTGAGACATGGCTGGGCCATCACTCTGGTCAGTAGTACTGCTCTTGGGCCTTGGACATCCTTTGAACATGCACTGTATGATTTTTTTTACAGTTTTTTTTTTTTTGACAGCGTGATTTTTTTACAGTTACTCATTGTGTGTAGTGGTACATGCTCCAGGGTGTACCTCATACAAACTATGATGGAGGCATTATTTGCCTTTCTTCTTTAATATACATAATATGCACATTGGAGTATATTCGAGATTTTTTTTTTCCAAAAATACAAGGGGTATCGTGGGCCCTGATGCAGCACTGCACCGCACGAAGCGGAACCCTCCCGTGTGGGGGCCACCGTATTGGAAGAGACAAAAAACAAAATAATTAAACCTTCCGATGCACGAAGCTCAACAAGTTTAAAAAATAAGAGTAAGAAAAATAGTCTACACTGCACTCCAACAAGCTTACTAGTCTCTGGTCAAATGTCAGAAAGTACTGCTGTATTTGCAGCGGTACAAATAGCAGTACAGGTGTACAGGTACTACCAGTAGGAGCAGCAGCATTTTTTTTTACCCGTTTAATAAACCGGAAAAAAGAAGAAGCATTTCTGCACAGTGTCAAGTACTAGTAGTAGGATAACATAACAATAATAAGTTGATAAAAGAAGAAGAGAGAGAGAGAGGAAGGGTTGGAGTATCTCAGTCTTGAGCCTTGAAGTCCACCACTCTATCATGCAGATGCAGGCATAGGGAAGAGAGCCAGAGAGCCAGAGAGGAGAGGATAGGCAAGGAAGGAGAGGAGAGGAGAGTGACTTGAGCTGCCTGGGCGGGAAAGGAAACTGGACTACTACTGGAGAAGGAGGAGGAGGGAGGCCCAACCCAATGCGCATGCTGGTGAAGTGGTGAGAGAAAAAGGGGAAGGACAAAGGAAAAGGAGCAGATTTCTGTATCCTATCGCCGATTCCCACGCGCCCTCCCACGCTCCGAGCCCGCCGCTTTTCTTCCTTCCACATTGCGACGCCGCCGCGGCCCTGGTACAGTCCCCTTCTTCTTCCTCCTCCTCTCTCTCCTGCTCCTCCTCCCCCCTCGCCGCGTCGATCTGCGCCGGCGTCCGGGCGGTTGGGCAATGCGATTCCCGTTCTTTTGCCGGGCCTAGTCCGCCAAATTTCGTTTCTGGAGGGGACGGGGGTGGGGAACGAGGGACCGACGGTGGGGGAGCGAGCTCACAGTTCACACGGTTCATGTGAGTGAGTGAGTGAGTGATGGCTTGCCCTTCTCCGCCACGCCGAGGGTTTAATTGCGCCCCCAGGTAGGCGTTAATGCTGCCCCGATTTCGTCCCCTCCCTTCCCTTCACCCCCCTTTCTTCTTCTAATGGCGTCTTGAGTTCTTCTCTTCCATTCATTTCCCGTGTGGGCCTGCCTGGGAAAGGGGAGAGATGTTCTCCTGCTCCTTCCTCCTGGCCCTCTTCGGCGGGGTTCTGCAGATTATGCTCTGCGTCCTGCCCCCGGTGTGGGATTTCGAGCAGATTCTCTATGGGATTTAGGTGTCTAAAATATAGGGCCAGGGTTTTCTCCCTGCTGCAATCGACTGCTCCTGGATTTGGTTTCTTGGTTGGATTTCGAGGTAAAATCTCCGCCGGCTCCTTAGGGTTCTCGGTTGATGCGAGGTGCTAGGATTCAGGGGTTCTATAGCGGATTTCTAGACAAGTTTCGATTGAAAAGGTTGCAAAAAAAAGTTTCTGTTGTAGGATTTGGATTTCTTTTATCGAAAAAAAAAAGGATTTGGATTTCTATGCAGAGGCTGGGGGGTGATCCTCCTTTTCTAAAGAAGGATTTGGATAGTGGCAATGTTGTTTTCTGCAGTAAACATACAATTTTCTGCAGACTCATCGCTTGTTTTGGTTTCGTACCTTGTTAAAAATTTGTTGCTACGAATTTGGCACTTGCAGTTGAAAGTCGGGTCTGATTTTGGTATAATAAGCCGGTTGCTGTAAAGATTTTAGGAATCCCATCCTTAAATATCATCTCTTCTTTCTTACTCAAGAGTGATTTTTTTAGTGCCTGGTACGCTGGTAATCTGCAAGGAGGTGTGTACTAAAGGCATATCTCTCCGTTCCTTTCTGTTTCAGTGTTGGTACCTGAACCCTGCCTTTGGTGGTCTCCAACAAACCAAAGGAACAATTGTGGATGCTTCGATGGTGTGGTGGGTGTGAGATGGATTGCCGGAATCCGGTCTGGAGGCGCAAATCGTCGGAGAGGAGCCCTGGGGAGAGTGAGAGCTTCAGTTTGATGTCATCACATCCTGTGGCCAGGTTCTGCTCCATAAGCCATATGTTAATTTTGTTGCTTAGATGGGATTGCATGTCTTATATTCTTGTTTGCTTGAGTTTTTAAGACTTTAAATACAGCGAAACATGTGTAGTAGAGAGAAACATCATGGTGATAGTTCAGGTGTTACTTTCAGATTATGGAAAGCAACTTTGGAGCTTCTAGTGAAAACTAAGCAACGGGTTACTATTATTGGCATCTCCAAGCAAGATCTTGCTGTCTTGGACAGGTTTATGGAACTTTCAGCTTTACTTTGACCTGTTTCTGGTGGGACATAATCAGACGTTACTATACTGTTTGATGAAAACATTCTTACAAACCGGACTTGTAAGTAGGATGCTAAATTGCTAATAAGTAATAACAATGTCTTGTTGGATGTTACATAGCAATACACTGCAGTAGCTGTACTGTGTTTGAGTGCTCCTGTTTATATGGTGTTAGAAGGTTGCAATGTATTTTTCTTCTGAACCATGATTACACTAATACATGACGCATCTAGTAGAGTATAGTAGTTATAGGAATTTTCTTTTAGTCGTATGCTTTTCCTAATTAGAGCAAAAATAGGTTGTGAGTTGAGCGTTTCTCGGTACTTGTCTTAGTTTTACATGAGTTCGGTATAATTTATCCATTGCCTTTTCTACATGTTTTAAGCTGTTTGACCGAGACCTTGTTGGAGCAACAACCAGCTTTTGATTTATGTTTCACCATAAAGAGAGAGAGAGAAAGAACTAGCTGGACACTAGTAACATTACTAGCTTGAAATGAAAACCTTGATCCCTTGAGGTTTTCGGATTGAAGTCCAACTGCTTTTGTTCCTTTCATCCTAATGAGGTTTGCATTTTAACTCAACAAGCAGGGGCATTAACGAAGGAGTGGCAATCTTGAACTCTTGATGAACTATGTTAACTTAATAATGAATCTGCTTCCTCCATTTCATTTTATAAGGCATATTTTGTTCTGTAGCGGAATCAAGGACACTAAGAGAATATGAGATAGATTACTTACCATGTATGTTATCTTGAAATTATGATGGCCATCATAGCCATGGTGTTGTTATCTTGAGATTATCAATGATTACTATCTGCTTCCTCTATCTCATTTCTTATAGTAGAGGGAAATGGCCACAATAGCCATGGTGTTATTATCTTGAGATTATCAGATAGATTAGTTACCATGTATGTTTAGCCATAAATGATGAAGAGATATAAATGTGGGCAAAAGAGAAAAGGGGTTATCAATTCTACATGCAGGTGTCATATTCTGTTAGAAGATTGCAAAAACTGTAGGCCTTCTATTTTTAAATGGGGGAAGGGCCGGAGTATCTTTAAGCTGTCATGCAATATCTGATTTTGATTACTATATCAGGCAGTGATACTTTTTATGAAAGTTTATCATATAACTGACAGAAATTAATACGACCAATTATATAATTTTAATTTTTGAAGGTCTTGTTTCCTATCTTTTGGTCCTAGATAGTTAGAATCCTCAATACATTTGTAGAAAAAAGGAAAACATCTCCTATATATACAGGACCAAAGTTGTGTTACGCGTGAATACTGAGGTTACAATTTAAACTGTTACTTGTTAGATAATAACGAGATAAAGTGAGACACGAGAGACACGGATTTAACGTGGAAACCCTTGCGGGAGAAAACCACGGACGCACGAAGGCGCAATCACTATGAGGAGGAGTATTACAAGCACGAGACGACAGACAGTCTTAGCTGCGACTACGTGGGGTATATAAGAGGGCAATACATGAGAGTCCTTGGAGGACAAGTAAACGAGTTGTACTCGTACACGTCGACGTCAACGGAAAAGGCCCACACCTGTTGTACTATGTCTAGTCCAACATGGTATAATTTGGATCACAATTTAACATTACTTGTCAAAACTGTATGGTTTAGTTGAAACATTTGCATGACTATCAATGACTTATGCCGCGCTGAATGAATTCCATACTGCTTTTTTCATGATGGAGCTGAATGTGTAGAATTTGCTTCAGATTCATTTATTATCTCAGTTTTAAGATAATTGCTGGTTATGTAACAGGTCTCAAGCTTGATTTCCACTACGCTGGTTTAGAAGATTACCATTGCCTAGCTCAACTTCTCGAAAAGGGGAGCTGGGAGCTGGGAGGAATGACTCATCTGGTACAGTGATTAGATGATGCCTTGAGGCTTTTGTAGACTATTCGTAAATTTAAATTTCTTTGGCAAATGCTTTGCAGACAACATACCCACTTTGTTCACTTTTGGAAAATACAGGATACCAAACCTATCTCCATTGGTGGTTCCCCAAATCATAGCCAATCACCTGAAGCGCACTCAAGAATTAGAGACGATGAAACCCAAGAAACCGAAGCAGGAAAATCATTGGATGAGAAGCTAACATGTGCAAATGGGCCAAATGATTCTTCCCCACAGCATGGTGAACTACCACCGCGAGAGGTCTTTACAAGTGTAGGAGATGCTGATATGCAGGATTCTGTGAAGAGTTTAAGTGAGAAGCTCTCTGCTGCTCTTTTGACTATCAGTGCTAAAGAGGACTTGGTGAAGCAGCATGCAAAAGTTGCAGAAGATGCTGTTGCAGGTATTTTCTTTTCATGTTAGATTGCATGCATTCATGCTAGATCAGTAGTTTCCTCTCTTTATTAAGAATCACTATTGCATCTGGGGAAATTAAGAAAGAGTAAACTCATAGATGATTTTAAATGTTGCATGCTCTTTGAGCAAATTTGGAATGGTATGAGCAAGAAATTTATTTATTATATTGTACTAACCAGAAATTTAGAATGCGTAGTAGTAGTTAACTCATACTTGTGATTTATTTGTAGGTTGGGAGCATGCTGAAGCTGAAGTTAGTAACCTGAAGCGGCTACTTGATGCTTCATCTCTGAAGAATGGCTCTCTGGAGGATCAAGTCAGCCACTTGGATGGTGCTCTCAAGGAATGCGTCAGGCAGCTTCGCCAGGCACGAGAAGAACAAGAGGAGAAGATCCGTGATGCAGTTGCTAAGAAGTCCCAGGAATTGGAGTTTGAGATGTCTGAGCTCCAGAACAATATCGTGGACCTGAAGCAGCAGCTTGAAGCCTCTGATCTGCGGGAAAAACTTCAGATAGCAGAGAAAGAATGCAAGGATCTCAAGATCGAGTTGCTCATGCTATCCAAGGAATTGAAGATGCTTGCACTGGAAAGAGACTTGAGCAGCCAAGCAGCAGAGACAGCGAGCAAACAACACTTGGAAAGTGTGAAGAAAATTACAAGAGTCGAGGCAGAATGCCGTAGGTTGCGCCATGTGACACGTAGAACCTCCTTAGCCAATGATTCTTCTAGGCCTGTTCCAAACAATGCTTGCATGGAATCTCTGACTGACAGCCAGTCTGACAGTGGGGAGCATATGCTAGCTATTGACAGTGAAGTAAAAAATTCTGATCTGTGGGCCTCAGCTCTTATAGCAGAACTCGATCAGTTCAAAAACGGCAATGAGGGCACAAGAGATCTTGTAAATAATCCTGTTGAAATTGACCTAATGGATGATTTTCTCGAGATGGAAAAGCTGGCCGCATTGCCTGAAGCAGATCACACGAGCTCTAGCTTTGGAACAGAAACTGATTCTGACCGGGCTGTGACCAGAGATATCTCAAGAGGCGAAACTGAAGCCCTACAGCACCAGGTTATGGATTTGCAAGCAAAGGTTGAAAAGATCGAACATGAGAAAAGAGAGCTTGAAATGGCCCTTGCAGAGGCTAGAAATCAGCTTGACACGTCTTGTGACACTCTCATGGCAGCTGACAGCAAGCTTGTTGACCTGCAGATGCAGTTAAACTTGGCAAACGAGTCCAAAGATGCTGCTTTAGGACAAGCTGAGCGGTTAGATGGTGAGAGGAAGTCATTGACATTGCAGTTGGAATCAAAGTCAGCAGAAGTTGAGAAGCTTCAGGGTGTCGTGACTTCATTAGAAGAAAGTGGGGATAGCAAGGATTTGGAGTCGCAGTTAGAATCAACTACTGCAGAGGTAGCAAATCTTCGGAAGATGGTGGCATCCTTGGAAGAGAAGATTGATGCAGAGAAAACCCTGTCTGCACAACACAAAGCAGATGCAGACATGGCAAAAGCAGCTAAAGACACGTTAGAGGCACAGCTGCGATCTGCAAACACAGAAATTGGCCAACTAAGAGGAGTTATTAAAACACTGGAGAGTGAGGTGCAAAAGGGGAAGATGTCTCAGAAAGAGCTCGTGGCAAAAATAGAGGCTATGAAGACTGAATCAGAGAGAACACTTGCGGTGGAGTCCGCCAAAGAATCGCTAGAGGCTCAGCTCCTGGCGGCAAACTCAGAAATCTCAAAGCTGCACTTAACGGTGAATGCACTGGAGTCTGATGCGGCAAAGGAGAGGGAATATTCTTCAGAGGTCAAGATGCAATTGGAGGCAGTTGAGGGCATTAGAAAGGTTTTGGGGTCTGAGCTTGAGTCTGCGCACCAGGAGAGCATGAAGCTCCAGGAGAAGGTGTTGTCATTGGAAGTGAGGCTTAAAGAGCAGAGTGTGTTGCTGGTAGAATTCACTGCCAAGGCAGAGGATGCAGTGTCAGGGAGAAAGGCAATGGGGAGTCGACTTGAAGAGGCAAATCTGGAACTCGCGAAACTGACAAACAAGGTGAGCTTGCTACAAGGGAAGATTGAGCAGGAGAAGCTGCTCTCAGAAGAGTATGAAGCAAAATGCCGCAAATTGGAAGCTCAGCTGTCAAGGGACAGTCGCGAGGCAAAGCTTTGGCGACTCGCCAACACAAATGGAGACCTGAAGTTCAAGCAGGTAAACTTTTTAGAAGTTTACAACATTGGGCCAAAATAACATGGGTGGTAGTACTTTGCTACTAGCCTAGGTTCTAAGCACCCCTCTCAAGGCATATGCTCTAATCACTCCTGAAACTTGAGAAGTCCCTGTATAACAATTATCATCATCTTCATCGCAGGAGAAGGAGGTCGCCAGTGCTGCAGGGAAGCTCGCGGAGTGCCAGAGGACGATCGCAAACCTCGGGCTTCAGCTGAAATCGCTGACGGACCTTGACAGCGTGATGGCCGAGCCTGGCAAGCTGGAATCCAAGGACACGCTGCTGGACTTCAGAGAAGATGGCACCGAGCCGCTCACCGATGAATCGTACGGTCTGCACCTCCCAATGAGCAACGGCGGCTGCGCCGCCTCGCCTGTTCCTCGGGCGCAGTCGCCGTCGTCGCGGCGCTCGGTGTTCTCGGGTTATCGTCGATCGGTAGCTACAGGAGCAGAGCAAGGGAGTGAGATGTGATGGAAGGGATTGTGCATAGGCCATAGGGTTATCTAACTGTTCCTGGATGTTGTTGTCAGTTTGTCACCTGGTGGTAGATGATCGGTGTGCATTTACAGGAAGTTGATGGTTCGCTTGGATTTGTGCTCTCTGTCATGTTCGGTCCTGTCTGAGTCTGTCATTAGATGACCGGTGTTTCGCCAGATGCAGATGCTAGTAGTGCACTTGCACTAAAATGTTACCCAGGACAAAAAGACCAAGCAGGAAAACTGCAATTGCAGTGCCCTTTTTACTTTGAAAATTAGGGTGACATCCAGCCTCTTATCATTCGTGGCGCACTCAACAGTTTTCATTGGGTTCTTGGAAAAGGCGATGACCCTTGACCTCACACCACCACTCTTCTTGGGTTCTTGGGTTCCATTCGATCCAATCATTGGCTTGATTTTTGCTTTTCGCTCTTGTTTTCTTGGTGTTTCGATGTTCATTGGTTGCTGCAGATGCACACGCTATTTGCAATTAAAACCACATTTAAGAAAAAACCCGTAAAAAAACATTTTAGAAACTACGTTTTCACTTGTCAGTGCAAGGGCCATGGTCCTTGCGGTAAAAGTCACCTCAGAGCATTTATTTACACGGGCTTGCCACGTTTCACGGCAGATGTCATTTTGCCCATCGATTTGTACTCCCTTCGTTCTTAAATACAACTCTTTTTAAACATTTCAAATGGATGCCAGAAAGACTTATATTTGAGAACGGAGGGAGTACATCATAACTTAAAGTCTGAAGTACAAGTATATTTGATCAGGAACCTAGTACTAATAATCCCGGTTAAGCCATGTAGATGATGGTGGCCTTTGTCTACATTATTGACTTGCCCGTGCCTGGACTCTAAAATATGAATCTGCAGCAACCAATGAACACGGAAACATCGAGAAACACAACAATGAGAAGCATACATTTCTAAATATATAGACGTATTTTAGAGTGTAGATTTATTTATTTTGCTTCGTATGTCCTTCATATTAAAACCTAAAAAAGCTTATACGTATTTAGAAATGGAGGGAGTGCTATTTTAGTGATCTAAATCATTTTATGTTTGTTTACGGAGGAAGTACCTTCTCACTTTTCTCACCAATGGCCGGGCTTGCCACACATTTCACGGTAGAAGATGTCACTTTGCGCCGAACCCATCAATCGGCACAACATAACTTAAAGTCCAAAGTACAAGTATATTTGGTGAGTTACCTAGCAATAATAATGCCAATCAAGCCATGTACGGTAGATGATGATGGCGGCCATTTTCTACATTATTGACTTGCCTCTTCCTGGACTCTAAAACGACCTACGCCGCAACACAAGCGAGCACATAAACAGCAACGCACACTAGTAGTACTAGTACGAGCCCGTGCTCCACTGCTCCCACAGCCAGCCAGCCAGCTTCTCCCACCTCCATTCCAACTCCATCACCGGAACCAGAAGGCTCATCCATGGGTCTCGCCATCTCGGCTCCCAAGGTGTACAAGCCGGCGGCCGAGGTCGACCTCGGCCCCGACAGCGACGAGCACTACATCAGCCCCAACGTCAAAGGTTCCTCCTCGATTTCAGACTCGCATTTCGATCGCCGAAAGGCGATTTTCTGTGCTCCTGTCCTGCTGAATCCTTTTTCGTTTCTTGTGTCTGTGTAATGTGTTCTTCAGCTCCTCGGGTGGCCGGGCTGCCGGTGAAGATGTTCGCGTGGGTCCTGGAGACGCCCGTCCTCGGCCCCGTCGTCCTCTACATCCTCAAGAAAGACAACCTCGTCAACAAGGTGGTGATCAAATCAAACAAACGTCTTCACATTTCGGTTGCCATGCGAAGCCGCCTCAGGAACGACTAGAGCTTGACACTGAATTTGATTTGACGCTGCAGCTCGTCTCCGACGCCGACATCCCGGAGCCGCCATTGTTCACTCCGACTCACATCTGGCATGGTGAGCTCCGGCCGTTTCCTCATTACCGACAATCTGTTCCTGCATAAGAAGTTATTTTGTTACGGTGGGTTTAACTCAGTCATGTTCTGTGTTGCTGCAGACATCCCTGAGCAGAACGTGAGCCTGGCCAAGCCGGGGTGGTTGCCGGCGGAGCGCGTCCAGGAGGCCGTCGGCTGCCTCCCCGGCCTCGCCGACCCGTCGTCGCCGGGCTTCCGGCGCTGGACGATCCGGGACTTCACCAGGGCCTACAGTTCAGGAGAGATCACTCCCGTCATGGTAAGCATTTTGCAATCCTAGCAGGAAGGAACCCAGCTCTGTTCCGCGTCGCACCACGCACTGACAGCCACCACCTGATCATGGCCGCGTGATTGCAACTGCACATGATGATTGTTGATTGATCGGCGACGTGTCCCTGTTGGATTCGCAGGTGGCGAGGAGGTTTCTGGCGGCGGTGGAGGAGTGCTCGGGCCCTGACCTGAACATGGCCCTGTTCATCAGCTGCGACCCGGAAGACATCGTGAGGCAGGCCGAGGAGTCCGCCCTCAGATACCAGCAAGGTAAACCTCAGCTTACCAAAACGGATGCCTCGTTTCTCCGGTCCAATCGATCAATCATCCTCAGACACGTACGCCGCCGCGCCGGGCCGGTGACAGCGAAGCGATCGCCGTGACATTTAACCAGTAGGGCCGTCGCCGACTCGAGGGTGGCAGTGGCACCGCCATTACGGACGGGACCAAGATATGCCCCGCTGTCTTGGCCTTTCACACCTCCTCCGTGGTCCCGCTCAACTAATCACAGTGTGAATAGTTAGGTGGGCAGTGCAGCAGAGCCGCCATTACCAGGGCTTGACTGCTCTGCTCGTGAGGTCTCCGAAGATCAGAGGAGCACGTTGCCCGTCGAGTCGTTGCAGATTCAGCAAGTCTCGAAGCGGGCAGGAAATTCACTAATTCAGACGTTCACCGGGAAAACCCAGCCCAATGCGGTGCCCATGCATGCATGAATGGTCGATCTGGAGATGCTGGTGCGTACGCGTCCATGGTCCTGAATCCTGCGGAGCAGAGCAGTGATTGCTCGGAGCAGAGGAGTGCTCAACGTGACGTACGGCGCGGGCCGTTGCTGCTGTTGTATCTTGGAGACGGAGGCGAAAGCAGTCGGCACTGATCTGTAGAATTCATGGCGCATTCAGGCAGTGATGCGTATTCATTGCTCTCAATTTTTGTTGTTGGCATGACTGTATATGACTATATGCATAAAATGAAAAGAAAAATGGTGGTAGTACTATATGCGTGCGTCATTTCTGTTATTGTACGTCTGTGCATTGCAGGGGCGCCTCTGTCTGCCATGGATGGGGTGCTGGTGGCAGTCAAGGACGAGATCGATTGCCTGCCCTACCAAACAACTGGTAAACATTAAACGCAAGTTTTTGTTTTGTTTTGTTTTTTAGCTCAACGTATGCTGGTACTGTGTTGCACAGAGGAGTGTCAAGTTGCACTGCATGCACGCATGTACTGATCAACTCACCCGATAGTCATGTTTGATGCCAAGATACGAATGGTCGATCGCTTGCTCCTGGCTCTCTTCTTACAAGAATGCTAGGATCGCATACTCCATATTAACTGAAATGAGTGAACACACACACAAAAAAATATGTTCATATACATCCGAACCAGAAAATGTTAGTACAACATCTTGTAATAGTGAAAGGAGGGAGTAGGTTTTCAATCAAATATGTCTATGCTTGACAAAGTTTATAGGGAAAACAATACTACATAAAATAAAAAAAATAAATATGATTAGATTAATCATTAAGTGTATTTTACATTTCTTTCCCAAAAAAGAGAGAGTGTATTTTACATTTTATTTATTTCGGTAATTCAGAGGTCAATAATTTGTTATATAAACTTGGTCAAACTTAGATATGTTTGACATTTGAAAAAAGAAATACACACTACTGTATATTGTTGTGGAAATGAAGGAAGCAGAACACAGAATGGAAAATTAGTTCTTTGCCGTCCATGCTGGAGAGGGAAATTACAAAACAAAACAAAGTGTTTTACTAAGTAAATGGCGCGCATGCATGCAAGATGCAGGAGGCACGAGTTGGCTGGGAAAGATGAGGCCGTGCGTGGCGGACGCAGCGTGCGTGGCGCAGCTGCGAGCCTGCGGCGCTGTCCTGGCCGGCAAGACCAACATGCACGAGCTCGGCGCCGGCACCAGCGGCATCAACCCGCACCACGGCTCCACCAGGAACCCCTACCACACCGGCAGGGTGTCGGGCGGCTCGTCCAGCGGCTCCGCCGCCGCGGTCTGCGCCGGCCTCTGCCCCGTCGCCCTCGGCGCCGACGGAGGCGGTGCGTCTGCTCCCTCTAGTACCTCACTTTCAAGTTTCAGTGATCTGCACGCAAACTGTAGCTGAATCGTGTCCCGTCGTGGCTGTGATGCCTACTCCGTTATCTGCAGGATCCGTTCGCATGCCCGCGGCGCTCTGCGGCGTCGTCGGCTTCAAGCCCACCGCGGGGCGGCTCTCCAACTCCGGGTGCCGTAGCTAACACATGGCCTAGCTGCTTCCACATGCGCTTGACCTGTGTACTGACGACTCGCTGCTCTTTTAACTCAGGCTTCTGCCATTGAACTGGACGGTGGGGATGCCCGGGATCTTGGCGGCGACGGTCGAGGACGCAGTTATCGCGTCAGTGGCTCCGCCATTCTTTCTTGCACAAGCTACCTTTTGTCATTACTTCCTGAACATCAAAACCAGTCCCGTTTCATTTCAAGGTCCCGCTGCATCTGTGTCTGTCTGCTGATATATCCTACCCTATGATCAACTTTCAGCTACGCGGCCATGGTTGATCAGTCTAGACCAAGCCACTCTCAGGTGATCTTGTTATGCTACGTACGCTACATTGCCACCGCGAGCCTTGCCTTGTTTGATTGGCGGCCCACTGAAACTGACGTTTTTCTGCGGATTGATTTGCAGCCTCAGCTGAATCTGCCGTTGCTGACATCCACCCAGTCCATGCCTAACATCAGGCTAGCAAGATACGGAAAGGTGAGCGAGCGTCTCCATCTTCAGATACAAAACTGATTCAAGCCTGATGATGAACACATGCAGCATAGTAGTACGTAATAACGAGTGGCATTTTGAACGCATGCAGTGGTTCAACGACAGCTCCGACGACATCCGAGGCTGCTGCGACAAGGCTCTGCAGATGCTGCGCGCGCACTACGGGTGGGAGGTAATTGACAGATTCTGGCTGGAAATGAAAATGGGATTTGATCCATTTCTCTGAAATACCAATAACATTTTCGTCGATGGCACTGCAAGACCGTGGATGTGACGGTGCCTGAGGTGGAGGAGATGCGGCTGGCGCACTACGTGACCATGGGCTCCGAGTGCTCCGCTTCCCTAGCCACCAAATACCTCGACAAACTGTGAGTGATCTTGGAGACGTCACCAGCTTGTTTCCATCAATGATCATCAACTTTGAGTGGTGACCGGATTTACCCGTGCAAATGAAGGGACAAGTCTGAGATCGGGTGGGATGTGAGGATCGCGCTGAGCGCCTACGGCTCCTTCAGCAGCAGGGCGTACCTCAACGCGCAGCGGATTCGGTCAGTATGATTCACACCACGTTTTTGTTCTGTTGTGTAGTACTGTAGTACTCACTCCGTCCCATAATGTAAGACGGTTTTTGACACTACAGTAGTGTGAAAAAACGCCTTATATATATTATAGGACAAAGGGAGTAGAATTTTTCTGAATGGATGGTATGATCTTGAGAGCTTTGTAAACGTGCGTGCTTCACAGGAACCGTCAGATGTACTTCCACAACAAGATCTTCGAGACGGCCGACGCCATCGTCACGCCCATGACTGGGTGAGTGCGTGGGTCTTCATCTGCCGTCATTTGTCCCCTTGGCCGTGCAGTTCAGCTAGCTGTTCACATCACTCGTCGTTTCTTCGTGGCATTCTTACTTACCACCACCGCATTTTTCCCGTGGGTGCAGTGTGACCGCGTACGCGCTGCAGGACGACGCGCTGCGCACCGGAGAACTCGACTACATAAACGCAGGTACCATCGTCCTCCACGTTTCCCCTGAAACTCGTGTGTCTCAGAGCTGCAGCAAATCCAATGGGCAGCTGCAACAATGTCTGTGCTAATATAACCCGTGGTCTTTGTTGCTGGAATGAAAATCAGCCGCGATCTCGAGGTACTCCATAGCAGGCAACTTCCTCGGCTTACCGGCCATCACCGTCACGGTGCGCATCCATCCACTCAGCCTGTCGGGGTGCTTCATACATGCAGCTTGCGCAAAGAGGGACTGACAAGATTTTTTTTTTTTAATTTGTTGGCGAAATGTATAGGTCGGGTACGACAAGGGAGGCCTCCCCGTGGGGCTCCAGTTCATCGGCCGGCCGTGGGCGGAGGCGACGCTGCTGCATTTAGCCTACGCTATGCAGGTCAGTCTCGCGACATGCGTCGTCACGCCAAGAACAGACACAAATGACAGGATGAATTTCCTGCGCAATTTCATGGCGGAGGACCTCTTTTTCTCTCTATCTCAACAGACTGGTGTTGTGGTCGTTTGTGCAGGAAGCGTGCTCCAAGAGCTGCAGGAAACCAATGGTGTCCTTTGATCTCCTCAATAAGAAGGACTAGATTCGGTTACGACGACGGAATGAGAAGCTACACCCTTGATTTGGACGCGAGAGCTATGGACGACATTAGTTTGTAAGCTTCAGAAACATTCTAGTTGTATGATACACTAAAACAGTGGTACAGTACATTTGGACCAGTTGGAGCGAGAGGAATGCACGAGCGTTCCGTCAAAAGAGTGCTCCACCGATGGCCCTAGTCGCCAACATTAAGAAGGAGGCCACGCTTTGGGTATCTGCGGGTGCTAGAAAGTTGGGATACTTGATGACGCAAGAGTAGTTGGTCACCTTTATTTTGGTTGTTGCGGCCTGTCTATGTTGTAACATGAACATAAACTTTATTCCTCTTATTTAATAAATGAGGCAAATATTTTGCCTCTCATAAAAAAAAGAATCTGTTTGCAGACGAGTTGTCTCGGAACATGCGATGAATCGGCAGGAGCAGTCATTCCGGAAGGGCAAAGACATTAAAGCATCTGGACCCTTTATAACCGCCTGCCCATTTAATTTAGGCGACTATACAGGTTTGACCCCTTTTTTGGCCAAACCATACCATGTATAGTCACCCCGACCCGTAAAAAGTTTACAATGGTCCGGAAAAAACCGTGCAACGTATATTCGGGTCCGCGACCGCGGTACAGGTCGAAACCCTATCCCCCGTCGCAGCGATTCCCCATTTCCTCCTTTGATTTCTCGCCGCCGGTGACCTAAATCCGCCGCTCCGCCGACAGGTCCGCCATGATGTTTGGTGGGATGTGGACCACTGGCCGACGCGGTGAGGAAGCGGTCCGTCCGGTGGTACACCAACCAGGGACTTGAGCCAGAGGAGTACGACCAGCGACCGGCTCGGCTGTCCTACGACGCGGGCAGCTCCGACGTCGCGGGTAGCTCCTCCGGCACGCGCATCCCGACGGTGAAGAGGGAGGCGGAGGGCGAGCTCTAGGCCGTCAAGAAGGAGGAGGAGGCCCCGTGCCGCGGCGTCATCGGTCCCGAGGACTACGTCAGCAAGGAAGAAGAGGCGGTCGTCGCAGCGATAGCCACTCGCAGCTTGCGGGAGGTGGAAGAGATCATGAAGCGGCGACACCGGGATAAGGAGATCGACGTGATACTACTCGAGCAAGGGGTCGCCGCCAACCTCGCGTGGCAGGAGAAGGGCGAAGAATGGCGGCACGCATGCGAGGAGCAGGCGAGCAAGTTCATCAATCTCAGCTCTGACGACGACGAGTGACCACAGCCGCCGGTCGCCACCATAACTCATCGCCGCCGCTAGGTTTTTTTATGTATGAACCGTGATCGTATCTATCTACATTTTCGCTATGAACTAGGATGAACTTGCTCTTAACATCTGGCGCACATGACGCTTTTTAAATTATGCAGTTTCGTTTAAGGTGTCTATTCTACGTGACGATTTTCTAGCCCTTATAATAGGGAAAGTGTGAACTGTAAACCCCTTATAGGAGCTAGCCTTATGAGGGGTCTGCTAGAGATGCACTTGGGGCGCAACCCGCAAATTTCCTTTCCCATATGTCCGTGGACACAGATGCGGAAGGCCGTCATCCAACGCTATCTTGTATATGTCCGCTTGTAAAGAATAATTTCAAATTTAAATTTAGTCTGACCCACACTGCGCGCCGGACCACAACGACACCGGATGGCATGTCCGATCACAACCAAAAAGAGCCAAGTATACTTAGTTTTTACATGCCCAAATCCAAAAGAACATCAGTCTGGTAGTCCGTGCAATTTTCTGCCATGTCGGACCGGCAATCCCAGCCATCTGCTCCCCGATCAAGGCGTCGTCGCCGCCGCATAGACAACCTCCGCCTCCTCATCCGTCACATCCGCCGCGTCATCTTTCTCTGCCGCCGCCAACTGAGCCACTGCAACATCTGGTAGCGGACGGATTGCACGATCATTCTTGGGTCGGCATTCAAAGCGTCCACATTCAAGGTCAACATCTTGGCATCCTACGCATTGGTGGTGATCTTTAACTTCCTTTCCTCGAGCGCGCCGTTCATGTCTTCGATCAAGGTCCGCCTCTCATCAAGCTTTACCTTCTTGTCCATCAACTCCATCAACAATTTAAACCTCTCGGCCTTTTTCTCCTTCTTGAGGTCCGAGCGCGTCACGCATGCCTACTCCTTCTTCGGCAAGATGTCCTTGAACCTCTCTATCATCTTGGCCGCTGCACCTTCTCGCTTCGCCCTCTCCTTCACCCACTTGTTCCCTGTAAATTTCTTCTAACCTTCTTCGACAGTTCTTGGGTTGGATCAGTAGGGTCACCGGTTTCATCCTCATTGGCTTGGGCGGCAGTCTTGGCTATGAAAAGGTTCCACTTCTGTTACCCATTCAACTTCAACCAATAATGCATGACGGTGAAGTTTTTATTCTCCACCTTCTTGTACACCAAACAAGCACAAGAAGGCTACAAAACAATGCATATCGGCTAGTGAGAAACAAAATAAATACATATCGAGCTATTTATCAACAAAACTATGCATCTCCGGCTAGTGATCAACAAAACTATGCATATTCGGCAAGGGAGCAACACAAGAATGCATGTCCGGCTAGTGATCAACTTACTTGCTCGATGATTTGTGAACCTCTAGGTCACCGTGCGATGAGATACTTCAAGTGCCCGCGATACTTGGACACGACATCTTGGATGGTGTTGTTGGGAAACATAGTAGAAAACAAAAAAATGCACCTACGATCACCAAGATCATTATGAAGATGCATAACGGGTTGGGATCAACTATTGTTACCGACTCTGGAGTACAGAGGAAGAAGAGTCGATGTAGATTGTGCTTGAAGTCCCTCGAACGTCGATGATGATCCCGCGAACCGTCCTTGAACGATCCCTCGAGCAGAAGATTGAAACCACAACCTCTCTACTTGGTTGCAAGCATACGGTCTTCACGATCCGCCAACGCTTTGCTGTCCAGAGCTAATCATTGCCGGAGAACTAGAGGGAGGAGATTAGAACCACACTAGACTGACTTCTAATTATGAGGATTAGAGGTGGCTAGGGCTACCCCTAATTAGTCTAGGAGCAACTGGAACTAGAACTAGATCAACTAGAGGAGGCTCCCAAAACTTGTATTCAATAGGGTGAAAAACCTCTAGTATATATAGGTTTAGGGAGGAGGAGAGGGTAGACACCAAGAGAGAAAAGCCTCCCTTGGTGCACCGGCCAGGGGGGAAAGCCTCCCTTGGTCCTACTCCCACCCCTAGTCCAATTCGGCCCCCTTCCTTAGGGAAGGGTGGCACTTTCCCACTTGGGCCTTTATGGCCCAAGTTGTCTTCCACCTCTTGGCCTTTTAAGACCCATTGATATTTAAACTATATATAAAATACTTTAAACATTTTTAGAGCATTATATATATATATATATATATATATATATATATATATATATATATATATATATATATATATATATATATATATATATATTAACATCCCCGGAAAACATTTTCCACCTATATATAATTAATTGGTAATACCCGGTATTACCCGATATTCACTGAAACCCTTCCGGTGACCCCCGAAACGCTTCCGGAACCTCTCGGAACTATTCCGGATATTAATGAAACTATTTCACAAATATATTCTCGTCACTCCCATTCCACTAACACTCAGCATATAGTGATTACCTTAAGCTTGTGACCCCGTAGGTTCGGTAAAGCATAGACATGAACGAAACCCTTTTGCTCAATGACCGATAGCGGAACCGTGGACATCCATATTGGTCCCTATGATTACACGAATGATATTCGAGTGAACTAGGTTATTATGTGACATTCCCTTTGCTTCGCGATACTTTACAAAACTCGGTGTGCATCGGTATCCTCTTGAGTCATCACCATGCTCACTTATACCGTTGATCATGTTACTAGTTTTGTTCTTCTTTCTCGTTGACATATTCCGGCATCCCCGTGACGTAGTCACCTGTGTCTGGCCAGGCGATGACATATGCATCCACACTGAGAGGGCCCTAAGAATGTCTCCCCATCGTCGGAGGAGCAAATCCCACTCTCGAGTTGTTTGGTCACTTATGAAATTTTTCGGCGAACCTGAAGGTTGTCGTTATGATCACCTTGTTACAGATGATGTTTCAACAACTCCAAAGTGCACCGTCTGGTTGGAAGTAACCAAGACACTCTCATGGTCCGAGGAACTAAAGAACACATGCTAACACTCCATGTTATAACAGATGATTTCAGATGACATGGTCACAAAGTATACCATACAAATTTAGGTCGAGTCAATATGATCGTTCTTCTAACGTCATACCCTCAATGTTGTTTTAGGACTATTGTTATACCTAACGATGTCCTAAGTTCCAGAAAACATGATCACCAACAACACTTGAGCCAGTCCTAGAGGCTAGACTGGGAATCTATTGTTTGACCATTTATCATTTCACACGTGCATATGAGTTTTGCTCTTAATCGCATATTCCAGGATCATAGCAGTAATAGCATGAAATATAATCTCTTAATTATGAATAATGGGAATATAATAATACAAAATTGTTCCATCTAGGGCATATTCCCAAGGGATTTTTATTTCTGTGCCCCTGGTTCCTTAGCTCTAGTCATTCATCCCAACTCTATTAACTTTTGCTCACTTTTCCCCACTCCCTTGCCCGAAACCCTCAGAACAAGTTATAACGGACGTTATCGTTGGGTCAATGCCTTTGACCGTTAACTCTGACGAGTGGGGCCGTGTAAACGTGGGCGCATGCAAGAGCGCAGTCGTGGGGTAGCACGTGTCCATGGACATGCCCGAAACGTCCCATCATATAAAGAAGGGCAACCACCTCCATCGCCCCTACCATTTCCCCCAAATCCCCTCCCTGCTGCATCGTCTTCCTCTCCCCCACCGGCGTCGTCTCGATCTCCTCCACTGCCTCCACCGCACCGTCTCGCTCTTCCCCACTACATCCTCTTCATCACCTTCATCGCCTCCATCTATCCGATGGACAAAGCTCATGGCGATGCGGGTGCAGCGGCCGGAGAAGTGGTGAAGCAGTAGGGCACGGTGACCGAGGATGTCGGCGGCGTCCACGGCGGTGCGAGGAAACTCACAACCGCTGCAGATGTGGGGAAGGAGGTGACGGGATCCGCCTGAGCGCAGAACGTGACGGCGATGAGCGGCGCAGTCCATCCCGATACCCCCCATGCGCAACCCGGCGAGGAGCAGGAGGTATTTGCACTTGCTTTGCTTTAGGATATTAGCTTGAAGAGTTAGTCGCATTAGTTAGATGGGATCCCTAGTTAGATAGTGGATTCATATGGTAGTTCAGATGGTTAGAGTAGTTGGTTTGACGGATGGGCCGGGGTGATGGGGGTTTTTGTACTAGGGTTTGTTGGATAAATTCGTTGCAAAAAGATAGATCTGTTTATTAGATGTGCTTCAATGCTACACATATGTATGCTTATTAGAGTTGTTTTTAATGCTCACATATTGGGTTTTTAATGCTACAGACATGTATGCTTATTAGATTGGGAGATTTGGTCCCTATTAGATTTTTTTGAATGCTACTCACATTGGGGTCTTGAATGTCATATGCCCAAATGGAATCCATTGACTAAGAAGTTATTTGATTCATTAGTATATAAATTTGTCCACAATATGTAGTTATATTAGCTCTGTTCTTCGATGTGTGTGCATGACCAATGATCAAGGGATGTGTTATTTGAATGTCATATCTAAATTTTCAATTGGCTTCCGTATTTACTAGTGATGGATGTAATTGTATGTTCAGGAGGATGATGGTTGGGGGGATATAAAGAGGAAGCTGGCCCAGTACAACCCGTATGATCCAGAGGAATGTGATGAAGATGAATATGAGGTAAGCCTACTTGAAATTTAGATTGTTCATTTAGTTCCTTTGACATAGTGTATCCATGAACCTATAATGTATTAACGTAAGTCATTCATGTGTGTAGTATGATTCTGAAGAAGAAGTGTACAGGGGCAACGTCGCATCCTTCACAGCCAAGGAGGTGGAGAAGATCAAGGCCAAGGGAGTTGCTTCCTTCTACAACCGCAGGTTCAAGAAGTGGCGCTGCCCCTACTACACCACCAAGCCAAAGCCCAAGGATGGCCGCTTCGATCACCTGCTGTCTCATACAGAGGATTTAGCGATCCGCGGGGAGGACTACATGACCAGGGGGCAGCATGCTGCGCTCACGAAGGCCCTGACTCCGGCGTGAATTGATGAGATGATGTGTGATGCTGTGATGGTGTGTACTTTGGGTCTGGTTACTTTTGGGTACTTTGATGCTTTGAACTGAATCATAATCTTAATCTTTGCTGTGTGGCTGTTTATTATTTTATCTATATTTGTCTGTCTTTATATTTGCCTGTGGTGTATGGTTAGTTCTGTTTAGATGTTGTGAACTATGAGTTTAGGTGCTGCAATGATCACACATATTGTTTCAGTGTTGCTTCACTGATCATATATATTGTTTCAGTGTTGCTTCACTGATCACTTCAGTGTTGCTTCACTGATCACACATGTTGTTTTAGTGTTGCTTCACTTATCACACATGTTATTGGTCCCATGTTTATTAATCAAATCAAATGCATGCTTTTTCCCACCAGCAAATTATCTAGGGTTCCCAATTATCTATGTTTCTTTGTGTAAATTCAAGTGATTTAGAGGAGATCATGTTTGTGTAGGAGGTAATGTGTGTGTAGGAGGTCATGTGTGTAAGAAAATGCAAAAAAAAACTTGGCAAACTATCTATGTTTGTGTAGGAGATCATGTGTGCAAAATTTGAAGTGATTTAGAGGAGGTCAAATAAATTTGAATTTGAGAAAATGTGCTCCCAGGCTAGGGTAAACAACCCATTTGTAATCAAGTTTTTTTGAACCTACTGTAAATGAGCCAAATGTTTTTTTATTAACACATATTCACTTTCCATAGTGTAGATTCGAAGTCTCACTATTTTTTGAAATAATAATCATATTTTTACATTTTCTTTTGAAAACATATGCTTTAATATAAAAACTATTAAAAACACATTTTGAAATATGAAAATGGAAAACTAACTTCAGATCCCTCTTATTCACTTTAAAATAAAGCTTTAGTGATTTTTTTGAATTTTTCAAAAACACAAGTTAACACCACCTCCTCTCCTTGAACTCTATGAAATCATGTACATGATAGCTCATATGTGTGAAGGTTTTCTCATGAAAATGACCATAGACCAAGTTTATGATTTTTTGTTGGTAACATGTCACACAAGACAACATTGTGCGCAGGTTTTATATTTTTTAAATTAATGGTGCTCATTTGACCTCGATCGTGCTAGCTAGGTTTTTTCATTAAAATGACCATAGACTAAGTTTAGTATTTTTTTTCCTCGTTAGTTTGTCTTATAAAACGACGAACGTCGAAGGTTTCCTATTTTTTGATTTTTTTAAATTAGTTATGCTCAGTCAAAGCCTTCGAAACCCCGTTGACCAGCCTAAAACCCCTCTAAACCCCGCGGGGTTTCGCCTAACCCTAGCTACCAACGTCAGCCGTCCGATCATACCCTCGCGCCAAGCGACAACCCTCATATATGGCCTTCTAGAAGGAACTACGTGGGCTGGCAGTGTGCAGGCTCCGCGCCGTTGGATCACAAGGATGGCTCTGCATCGTTGGATCATGGGGCGATCCGCGAGTGGTGATCCTATTGGTTGTGCTCGGCTGCTCGCCCACCACTGACTCCGTGAAACAATGTTGTTACTGGGCCCAAAAGGAAACCAAGCTCTAGTTGGGCCGTCGAATTGCGTCTTTTTTTTGCATCGTTTGCTCTGTTTTTTGCGAACGTGCTAGCTCTGTATTTTTGCATTGTTTGAAATCCATTGACATTGCATAGCAAATGACCAATTTTAAGGGCCAAATTTATTTATCATGCAAAACGGCCACAGTCTATACAAAAATTGTCTCCTTTTGCTCATATAATATATATGACCACGGATTCCCAGGCGTGCAATTAGCTTCTTTTACTTCTTCTTTTTCAAACCACCGTTTCCCACGCGTGTACACTCCCGATGTTGCGGTGGGTTTGAAAACGGGTTACTTCACATTTGATCCCGTTATTGCCACGGCCAAATAACACGTAGCACTATGGCTATTTAAGCCACCCTCTACCTCTGCCATCCCTCATCCATCTCCCATCCTCTCTGCCATCTGCCCTTCTTGCTCTTCGACCACTTCTCCTTCTTCTAGCACATCCTCAGCCATGCAGCACATCGGACCAACCTACCACTTCCCACCCACCATGCCGGAGAGGCTCTACCCTCCTGGCGTGTACGTTGAGCGCACACTACGTGTGTGGGCAATATCAAGGTGGAGGACCGCAAGGAACTTCACTGAGTTCTTCCTCACATCCGGCTACCACCACCTCCCGCGGGGATATCCAAGGATGTTCTGTGTCGAGGAGGTCATCCAAAATGGGGTGGTGGTTGCTCTCCTTGCCCACTTCACCAACACATTCGACACCTTCTACCTCCTCGGCCGGGTGTTTTGGTGTGGCTGCGAGTTCATCGCTTTCACCACCCACAACATGTTCACGGAGTACACCAACATCTTCCCCACCGCGTCCCGCATGCACACTTGCTACTTCTCGAGCTTGCGTTGTATTCCCTCGAAGAGGAAAGGGTAATGAAACATAGTAGCGTAAGTATTTCCCTCAGTTTTTGAGAACCAAGGTATCAATCTAGTAGGAGACCACGCGCGAGTCCCTCGCACCTGCACAAACAAATAAGAACCTCACAACCAACGCGATAAGGGGTTGTCAATCCCTTCATGGTCACTTACGAGAGTGAGATCTGATAGATAGGATAGGATAATATTTTTGGTATTTTTGGTATAGAAACAGAAAGTAAATAAAGCAAAGTAAAGTAGATGGAAAATTAATATGATGAGAATAGACCCGGGGGCCATAGGTTTCACTAGTGGCTTCTCTCATGATAGCAGATTTCTACGGTGGGTGAACAAATTACTGTCGAGCAATTGATAGAAAAGCGCATAGTTATGAGAATATTTAGGCATGATCATTGTATATAGGCATCACGTCCATGACAAGTAGACCGAAACGATTCTGCATCTACTACTATTACTCCACACATCGACCGTTATCCAGCATGCATCTAGAGTATTAAGTTCATAAGAACAGAGTAACGCATTAAGGAAGATGACATGATGTAGAGAGATAAACTGAAGAAATATGATATAAACCCCATATTTTTATCCTCGATGGCAACAATACTATGCGTGCCTTGCTGCCCCTAGCTAATAACTTTGTATTGAGATCCAAAGAGAGAGAAGAAGCAATCTAGCTAATAACTATGGACCCGAAGGTCTGTGGTACACTACTCACAACTCATCGGAGGGGCTATGGTGTTGATGTAGAAGCCCTCCGTGATTGATGCTCCCTCCGGCGGAGCTCCGGAACAGGCCCCAAGATGGGATCTCATAGGAACAGAAGTTTATGACGGTGGAATTAGGGTTTCTTCATGTTGTCCGATGTTTTTAGGGTATATGGGTATATATAGGAGGAAAAAGTACGTCGGTGGAGCAACGTGGGGCCCACGAGGGTGGGGGCGCGCCTACCCCCTGGGCGAGCCCTACCCCCTCATGGGCACCTCGTTTCTTCTCTGACTTGTACTCCAAGTCTCTCGTGAAGACATTGTTCCAAAAATAACTCTCCCGAAGGTTTCATTCCGTTTGGACTTCGTTTGATATTCCTTTTCTGCGAAACACTGAAATAGGCAAAAAACAGCAATTTGCACTGGGCCTTGGGTTAGTAGGTTAGTCTCAAAAATAATATAAAAGTGTATAATAAAGCCCATTAAACATCCAAAACAGAATATATAATAGCATGTAACAATCACAAATTATAAATACGTTGGAGACGCATCAAGCATCCCCAAGCTTAATTCCCGCTCGTCCTCGAGTAGGTAAATGATAAAAATAGAATTTTTGATGTGGAATGCTAACCAACATAATTCTCAATGTAATTCTCTTTATTGTGTCATGAATGTTCAGATCTGAAAGATTCAAGACAAAAGTCTATATTGACATAAGAATAATAATACTTCAAGCATACTAACAAAGCAATCGTGTCTTATCAAAATAACATGGCCAAAAAAAGTTATCCCTACAAAATCATATAGTCTGGCTATGCTCTATCTTCATCACACAAAATATTCAAATCGTGCACAACCCCGGTTTCAGCCAAGCAATTGTTTCGCACTTTAATTCTTTCAAACCTTTCAACTTTCACGCAATACATGAGCGTGAGCCATGGATATAGCACTATGTGGAATAGAGTGGTGGTTGTGGAGAAGACAGAAGAAGAAGATAGTCTCACATCAACTAGGCGTATCAATGGGCTATGGAGATGCCCATCAATAGATATCAATGTGAGTGAGTAGGGATTGCCATGCAACGGATGCACTAGAGCTATAAGTGTATGAAAGCTCAACAAAAGAAACTAAGTGGGTGTGCATCCAACTTGATTGCTCATGAATACCTAGGGCATTTGAGGAAGCCCATCGTTGGAATATACAAGCCAAGTTCTATAATGAAAATTCCCACTAGTATTTGAAAGTGACAAAACAAGAGACTCTCTATCATGAATATTATGGTGCTACTTTGAAGCCCAAGTGTGGAAAAGGATAGTAGCATTGCCCCTTCTCTCTTTTTTGGCGGGGCTTTTCTTTTTCTTTTTCTTTTTAGCCACCCTCGCTTTTTTTGGGCCATCTCTTTTTTTATTTGGCCTTTCTCTTTTTTTTTCTGTTTCCTCACACAAGACAATGCTCTAATAATGAAGATCATCACACTTTTATTTACTTACAACTCAAAGATTGCAACCAGAAGCTAGAACAAAATATGACTCTTTGTGAATGATAATGATGAAGCAAGTCATATGAATGGAACGGTGGAAAGTTGCATGGAAATATATCTCGGAATGGCTATGGAAATACCATGATAGGTAGGTATGGTGGCTGTTTTGAAGAAGGTATATGGTGGGTGTATGGTACCGGCGAAAGTTGCGCGGTACAAGAGAGGCTAGCAATGGTGGAAGGGTGAGAGTGCGTATAATCCATGGACTCAACATTAGTCATAAAGAACTCATATACTTATTGCAAAAATCTACGAGTTATCAAAACAAAGTATTCAACGCATGCTCCTAGGGGAAGGGTTGGTAGGATTTAACCATCGCGCGATCCCGACCTCCACACAAAGGATGACACTCAATAAATAAATCATGCTCCAACTTCATCACATAACGGTTCACCATATGTCCATGCTACGGGAATCACAAACTTTAACAGAAGTGTTTCTCAAATTCACAATTACTCCACTAGCATGACTCTAATATCACCATCCTCACATCTCAAAACAATCATCAAGTATCAAACTTCTCATAGTATCCAATGCACTTGTATGAAAGTTTTTTACTATACTCATCTTGGATGCCTATCATATTAGGACTAATTTTATAACCGAAGCACATTACCATGCTGTTTTAAGAGACTCTCAAATAGATATAAGTGAAGCATGAGATATCGATAATTTCTACAAAATAAAACCACCACCGTGCTCTAAAAGATATAAGTGAAGCACTAGAGCAAAACTATCTAGCTCAAAAGATATAAGTGAAGCACATAGAGTATTCTAATAAATTCCAAATCATATTTATATCTCTCAAATGGTGTGTCCAGCAAGGATGATTATGGCAAACTAAAAATCAAAGACTCAAATTATACATGACGCTCCAAGCAAAACACATATCATGTAGTGAATAAAAATATAGTCTCAAGTAAAGTTACCGATAGATGAAGACGAAAGAGGGGATGCCTTCCCGGGGCATCCCCAAGCTTAGGCTTTTGGTTGTCCTTGAATTTTACCGTGGGGTGCCTTGGGAATCCCCAAGCTTAGGCTTTTTCCACTCTTTGTTCCATTGTCCATCAAATGCATACTCAAAACTTGAAAACTTCACAACACAAAACTTAGCCAAAAATCTCGTGAGCTCCGTTAGTATAAGAAAACAAACCACCACTCAAAGATACTGTAATGAACTCATTCTTTATTTATATTGGTGTTAAACCTACTTTATTCCAACTTCTCAATGATTCATACCCGCCGATACTACTCATAGATTCATCAAAATAAGCAAACAACACCCGAAAAACAGAATCTGTCAAAAACAGAACAGTCTGTAGTAATCTGTAACTTTAGAATACTTCTGTAACTCTAAAAAAATTGAAATAAATTGGTGGACATGAGGAATTTGTCTATTAATCATTTGCAAAAAGAATCAACTAAAAATCAATCTCCAGTAAAAAATGACAACCAATCTCGTGAGCGCTAAAGTTTCAGTTTTTTACAGCATGATCACATAAACTTCACACAAGTCGTCCCAAAGGTTCTACATGGCAAAAACAGTAATTAAAACACAAAACCACATCTAAACAGAAGCTAGGTGCAATATTTTTTCCTAAACAGAAGAAAAAACAAAGAAAATAAAATTGGGTTTCTTTCCAACAAGCTCTTTCTTTATAGCCATTAAGATAGGCTTGAGAATTCAATGATGCTCACATGGAAGATAAGAATTGAAGCTCAAAAAGAGCATCATATAACATGTGAAAATCACATCTAAGTCTAACATACTTCCTATGCATAGGCATTTTGTAGGAAAACAAATTAGCAAGGCAAGCAAGATCTAACATTTGCAAGGAAGAAGAAAGAAACAAGATCAATCTTATCATGAGGAGAGGCAATTTAGTAACATGAAGATTTCAACAACCATATTTTCCTCTCTCATAATAATTTCATGTAGGATCATAAGCAAATTCAACAATAAAGCTATCACAAAAGATATTCTCAACACGATCCAAATGCATACGAAGTTGACACTCTTCCAAAATAGTGGGACCAACATTAACTAAAGTCATGACCTCTCCAAAGCCACTTTTATCAAAAAATTCATAAGATTGAACATTCTCCAAATATGTGGGATCTAAGGTTGACACTCTTCCAAACCCACTTTCAATATTATTGCAAACAATATTATCAATCTCGTATTCATCATGGGGATTAAATAATTTTTTAAGATCATAAGAAGAATTACCCCAATCATGATCATTGCAACAAGTAGTGGACATAGCAATACTAGAATCCCCAAGCTTAAGGTTTTGCATATCATTAGCACAATTGACATTAATAGAATTTATAATAACATCATTGCAATCATCCTTTTTATTCAAGGAGCTATCGTGAATCTCTTTAGACACTTCATCACAATTTTCAGATTCACGAATTTCAAGCAAAACCTCATAAAGATAATCTAGTGCACTCGACTCACTAGCAATTAGTTCATCATAGTTGGATCTCTTAACAAGATTAGCAAGTGGATGAGGATCCATAATTTAGCAAGCGAAGATGCAAGCTGATAGAGAGCACATGGCAACACAAGCAAACAAAAAGGCAAACGGAAAAAGGCAAATAAAATGGCAAAGGTGAAGTGGGGGAGAGGAAAACGAGAGGCAAATAATGTAATGCGAGGGATAAGGGTTTGTGATAGGTACTTGGTATATGAATTTTGCGTAGATCTCCCCGGCAACGGTGCCAGAAATTCTTCTTGCTACTTCTCGAGCTTGCGTTGTATTCCCTCGAAGAGGAAAGGGTGATGCAGCAGAGTAGCGTAAGTATTTCCCTCGGTTTTTGAGAAACAAGGTATCAATCCAGTAGGAGACCACGCACGAGTCCCTCGCACCTGCACAAACAAATAAGAACCTCGCAGCCAACACGATAAGGGGTTGTCAATCCCTTCACGGTCACTTACGAGAGTGAGATCTGATAGATAGGATAGGATAATATTTTTGATATTTTTGGTATATAAACAGAAAGTAAATAAAGCAAAGTAAAGTAGATGGAAGATTAATATGATGAGAATAGACTTGGGGGCCATAGGTTTCACTAGTGGCTTCTCTCATGATAGCAGAATTCTACAATGGGTGAACAAATTACTGTCGAGCAATTGATAGAAAAGCGCATAGTTATGAGAATATCTAGGCATGATCATTGTATATAGGCATCACGTCCATGACAAGTAGTCCGAAACGATTCTGCATCTACTACTATTACTCCACACATCGACCGCTATCCAACATGCGTCTAGAGTATTAAGTTCATAAGAACAGAGTAACGCCTTAAGCAAGATGACATGATGTAGAGAGATAAACTCAAGCAATATGATATAAACCCCATCTTTTTATCCTCGATGGCAACAATACTATGCATGCCTTGCTGCCCCTACTGTCACTAGGAAAGGACACCACAAGATTGAACCTAAAGCCAATCAGTTCTCCCATTGCAAGAACTATAGATCTAGTAGGCCAAACCAAACCAATAATTCGAAGAGACTTGCAAGGATATTATAATCATACATAAAAGATTTCAGAAAAGAATCTAATATTGTTCATAGATAATCTTGATCATAAACCACAATTCATTGGATCTCGACAAACACAACGCAAAAAGATTACATCGAATAGATCTCCTCGAAGATCGAGGAGAACTTTTGTAAGGGCATATTTCTCCCTAAGTAGTTTTGGTGATTGATGACAATGCATTTGCGAACTGATCGTGTGCTCTAAGCTCATACAGGTATATCTCCCTTAGGCACAAGACGATTGTTTGCCCCTCGGATTCTATGGAAGACGGTGTTTTCTTTTTGCTCCCTGTCGGTGGCTTTGAGTAATAGGAAAGCCGTACTATTAAGAGGGGGTCCGCGTCAGAAAGGTTTGGGTAGAATCAACACGTACACATCCTACTCTCGCACCACCTTTCCTTGCTTCTCTGGAGGTCCAACCGGTTATTTTTCGTATATGCAAAACTGTGACTTCTTAACTGATCATCTGCCTGGCAAGCGGTAGTACCGCTCAACCAAGCGGTAGTACCGCGTAGTTACACGGTAGTACCGCCTGCCGACACGGTAGTACCGCTCCCACAGTAGTACCGCGTCCCCAGAGCGGTAGTACCGTGTATCTGGCCCAGGCGCTGATTCTAAGTACAGAAGTTGATGCGGAAGTAAATTTTTACTTCCGCATCCAATGCGGTAGTACCGCTTAACCCAAGCGGTAGTACCGTGTCGCATTTTGCTACTACCGTTTTCCCTGCGGATGTAGCCACGGATGTAATTTATTTCATCCGTGGTTGTCCATCATGTCGCACTCTTTTGCCTAAGCGGTAGTACCGCTCTCAAAGCGGTAGTACCGCTCAGCCAGCGGTAGTACCGCAACTCATGCGCGGTACTACCGCTCTCTGCGGGCTGAAAACTCTAAATAACGGTTGGATTTGTTCCCCCACTATATATAGGGGGTCTTCTTCTCCAAGAAGACTTACCTCTTCCCCCACTACTCCATTGTTGCTCCAAAAGCTCCATTTCCGCCCGATCTCTCTCCCTAGCCAATCAAACTTGTTGATTTGCTCGGGATTGCTTGAGGAGGCATCGATCTACACTTCCACCAAGAGATATTTGATTCTCCCCACTAATCCCTTGCGGATCTTGTTACTCTTGGGTGTTTGAGCACCCTAGACGGTTGAGGTCACCTCGAAGCCATATTCCATTGTGGTGAAGCTTCGTGGTTTGTTGGGAGCCTCCAAGTTGTGGAGATAGTCCCAACCTTGTTTGTAAAGGTTCGGTTGCCGCCTTCAAGGGCACCACTAGTGGAATCACGACACCTTGCATCGTGTGAGGGCGTGAGGAGAATACGGTGGCCCTAGTGGCTTCTTGGGGAGCATTGTGCCTCCACACCGCTCCAACGGAGACGTACTTCCCCTCAAAGGGAAGGAACTTCGGAAACACATCCTCGTCTCCACCGGTTCCACTTGTGGTTATTTCTTACCTTTACTTTTGCATGCTTTACTTGTTCAACTCCTATAGCATGCATGTGTAGTTGTTGTCCTTCTTTCTCTTAGTTGTCATCCTAGTAGAATATCTAGACAACTTATTTTTTCGCTTAATTTAAAGTGGTTAAGAAAAGCTAAAAATTGTTAGTTGCCTATTCACCCCCCTCTAGTCAACCATATCGATCCTTTCAATTGGTATCAGAGCCTCATCTCTTTTTAAGGACTTTACCGTCCGAAGAGTATGGGTGACAACATAGTCGAGACGGAGGACCATTCCGGTGGAAATCCGTCCTTGCCTACGTCAGATGGGGGAGCCTCGGTCTCTCGTGAGGAGTTCAATGTGGCCTTGACCACATTGAAAGAATCACTAGCGAGCAAGGTCAAAGGCATGTTTAAAGAATTGCTTGAGGGGCTTAAATTATCCACCTCACCGTTGGAAGTGGGTCGTCCCGCTACCAACATGTCGGAGGCTAATCCCGATAAGGGAGAAGCTAGTAGTGAGCAAGCCCCGGTCACTAAGAATGGGAGTGGGAAATTTGCCCAATCAGCTCCTCCTACACACTATGGAGGACCCGTTCCCACACCGCATTTAAATTCTGTTGGGCCCCCTCCCAAGTTTGTTAAAAATACTGATTTTGCTACTTGTGTTTTTCGCTTCAAACGTCATATCAATCATTGTTCCACTAACCTTTGGAGAATCATTGAGCAAGGTTTTTATCCGTATGATCCCGACAACATGACTCCAAGAGAGACTGCAGATCATCAGTTCAACGAGTCCGCTCTTTGCATTCTTCAAGATTCCATCCCTCCTGAAGACATTGCACACCTTCGACCCTTCACTGTTGCCAAGGAAGCTTGGGAACATGTCGGCACGATGTACAAGGGAAGCACCAGTATTCAACGCTCCAACTATGAAGTGGTGCAAGATGAAGCTGATGAGTTTGCTATGATCGAAGATGAAGATCCTCGTGAACTTTATCGAAGATTAACTATTCTTGCAGTGTCTCTTCGAGATCATGGCAGTAAGGATACGGATGACAATTGGATCAAGCGCAAGTTCCTCAAGGCCATGATGCCCTATCATAAGGCCATGTCCTCTGTCATTCGTCAGAGACCGGACTTCCACACTTTATCCTCAAATGAAGTGTTGGATGAATTTGTTGCCATGAGGATCCTGGACGTGACCGCCGACAATGCGGTCTTAAGAGCTGAACGATCCAAGAAGCCTAATCTTGCTCTGAAGGCCAAGGCTTGTGTGGAAGAGGAGGAAGTGGAAGATGATGATGTGTGTTGCCCCGAGGACACCAAATATGCCTATCATGAGCACATGGCTCTTGCTTCAAGGCAATTCTGGGGCAAGAAGAACACAAGATCCAACTTTAACAGGAACAACTCTAGTGGGAACAAAGGGAAGCAAAGAGTAAGGACATGCTTCAACTGTGGAAATGTAAGTCACTTCGTTGTGGATTGCCCATATGAGAAGAGAGAAGACTTTGGAGGCAAGCTTATTCGGAAGGACAAGTCAAAGTCCTATCCCAACAAGAACAACTTCATCAAGAAGACTCCTCCAAAAGTGTTGGTGGCTCAAGAAGAATATGTGGAGGATGATGATAATGATGAAGACGATGAGGTGACCACTATGGCCACAATTGCAATTGCTACCACTACGCACTCATCTCTCTTCAACTCACCAAACGAGAACATCACCGCCAAGTGTCTCATGGCCAAGGCCACCAACAAGGTAACCCCAAACATCAATACTACTATACCTTCTAATCCTTCATTGACTAATTGTATTGATGAGGGTGAGGGTATTAAGGAGGGAGAAAATGAATTTGATTTGTTCATAAAGAATCTCAAGGGCAAACCCAAGAAGCATTTTGTTGCTCTCTTGGAACAACTCGGTGAGGCCAATGACATGATCGAGGCTCACGAGGAAACCATTACTAAAATGGAAGGACATAGTCGAGACTATGCCGATGAGATATCGGATCTCTCTAACGCCCTAGAAGAAGAGCGTGGTCTTCGTTTGACTCTTGAGGAGTCACACAACGATGATCATGCTAAATTAAAGAAAGATCTTGATCATGCTTTAGTTGTCTCTCGTGTCCTTAACTCCGAGAAGGCAAAACTTGAGGTTGACCATGCTAAACTCAAAGAGGAGTTTGACATACTTGACAAGGCTCACAAAGCCTTGAAAGGAATGCATGCTACTCTCAAGGAGTCTCATGATCAACTCCAAGTTTCGCTAACCAAGGAAAAGGCTATCTTTCCTCGCATGGTTTTAATTGATAATGCAAATGCTACTAACCCATGTTGTGAGCATGTGCATCTTGTTGAAGAGAATGCCGAATTGAAGAAGCAACTTGAGAAAGGCCTTGTGACTTGCATACAAGGTGAGAAGAACCTCAATGACCTTTTGAGTAATCAAAAGGAAGTTGTGGCAAAGGAAGGAATTGGGTTTGTTCCTAAGCCCAAGAAGAAGAAGAATGACAAGACCAAGCAACCACCCCCTCTCCGACAATCGTTTGTGAAAGAAGGAGAGGGCACGTCGACCAAGAAGAAAAGTGGTGGTGTCAAGAAAAACTCCACCATACCATCAAACATGGCCGGCGATTTTAATCCTTCATATGTTTTATGCCGTGCCAGTGATGGCCATGTGTTTGCTAAATTTGTTGGTTCTTCTTACGAATACATTGAATGGTCCATTTGGGTTCCTAAGACACTTGTTACTAACCTCAAAGGACCCATTACCAAATGGGTACCTAAATCCAAGCATTGATCTATTGTAGGAGTTTGTTTCCGGTGGGGGATCATGGTTGCTCGATAGCGGAGCTACAAATCATATGACCGGAAGCAAAGACTTGGTGGTGGACGTGCATCTCAGCTCATCTATGGCCACCAACGTCGAATGGGGTGATGCTTCATCTTCTAAGGTATTGGGACTTGGCAAGGTTGTTGTCTCTCATGATCTCACGATCGAGAAAGTCATGCTTGTTGAGTCCCTTGCATACAATTTACTTTCTGTTCGCCAACTTGCACTCATGGGCTTTGCTACATTCTTTGATATTGATACTGTGGCCCTCTTGTGGAGCAAGACTCTTAAAGTAGCTTATGTTGGGCATGTTGAAAACGGCCTTTATGTGGTTAACTTCTCGAAGCAAACCACTAAGGTCGCGACATGCCTAATGGCTAAAGTTGATGTGGGATGGCTTTGGCATCGCCGTTTGGCCCACGTCAATATGAGATCTTTGCAAAGTCTTCTCAAGGGGGACCATGTCCGAGGACTAACTAATGTTACCTTTGCCAAAGATCGTGCTTGCAGGGCGTGCATTGAAGGAAATTTACATGAGAAGGCTCACCCTCCCACGACTATCATCTATTCAAAGAGACCCCTAGAGCTCCTCCACATGGACCTCTTTGGGCCTCCTACTTTTGATAGTATTGGGGGTAGGAAGTATTGCTTGGTGATTGTGGATGATTACTCAAGATATACCTGGGTATACTTCTTCAAGAAGAAGAGTGAGACCCAACAAACCGTCATCAACTTTGCAAATGAAGCTCAACGACAACATGAAGCAAAGATTTTGATGATCATAAGTGACAATGGCACCGAGTTCAAGAACTACACCTTGGATGAGTTTCTTGGTGATGAGGGGATCAAACATCAATATGCTGCCCCGTATACCCCTCAACAAAACAGTGTTGCGGAGAGAAAGAACCGAACTTTAATAGATGCTGCAAGAACCATGATGGCTGAATTCAACTCTCCATACAACTTTTGGGCCGAAGCCATCAACACCGCTTGCCATGCTTCAAATCGTCTCTATCTCCGCAAAGGCTTGAACAAAACTCTGTATGAGATTCTTACCGGTAACAAGCCCAATCTCAAGTACTTCCGGATGTTCGGGTGTAAGTGTTTCATTCTCAAGAAAGGTGTTCGTTTGTCTAAATTTGAATCTAGAGCTCATGAGGGCATATTTGTTGGTTGTGCTACAAACTCTCATGCTTACCGTGTCCTCAACAAGTCCACTGGACTCATAGAGGAGACGAGTAACGTAGAGTTTGATGAAAATAACGGCTCCCAAGTGGAGCAAAGTGGTACTTGTGATGCAGGTGATGAAATTCCTCCTCAAGCCATAAGAAGAATGGGTGTTGGATATATCCTACCCGTTGAGGAACCCCTTGAGGCCGAAGGAGAAGGACAATGTTCCACTCAAGTGGAACCATCACCAACCCAAGACCCACACGCTTCCGAAGAACAAAGTGAAGGCCCTCAACCTGATGAACAAGGCCAAGTGCAAGATCAATCTCAAGTTGGTGAAGAACCACCAATTGATGCACAAGGCCAAGTTCAGTCCCCCGAGCAAGATCAAGGTCAAGAGGAAGCTCAAGATCAAGATCTAGCTCCTGATGACGCTCAAGATGATCAACTCAGTGCTTCTCAGTTACCACTTGAAGAGCAATTAGAGCGTCGTGCTGCAAAAGTTGCCTCCAGGCTTGCTTCCAACGAGCATCACATCGAGAACATTTTAGGAAGCATCAAAAGGGGGGTAAGCACTCGTAGACAATTAGCAAACTATTGTGCTCATCAAGCTTTTGTCTCCTTTGTTGAACCTAAGAAGGTTTATAAGACGCTCGAAGACCCTGACTGGCTCAATGCCATGCATGAAGAACTCAATAACTTCGAGCGCAACAAAGTGTGGCGTCTGGTGCCAAGACCAAAGGAGAACCATAATGTCATTGGAACCAAATGGATCTTTAAGAATAAGCAAGATGCCCATGGCATTGTCATCCGCAACAAGGCACGTATGGTGGCTCAAGGCTACTCCCAAGTCGAGGGCATCGACTACGGTGAAACCTTTGCCCCCGTTGCTCGTCTTGAATCCATTCGTTTGTTGCTTGCCTATGCTTCCCATCATAACTTTAAATTGCAACAAATGGATGTGAAAAGTGCATTTCTTAATGGTCCCATTAATGAGTTGGTGTATGTTAAACAACCCCCGGGGTTCGAGGATCCTAAGTTCCCCAATCATGTGTATCAACTTGATAAGGCACTCTATGGCCTTAAACAAGCCCCACGAGCGTGGTATGAGCACCTTACCGAGTTGTTACAAGATCGTGGGTTTGAAATTGGGAAAATCGACCCCACTCTTTTTACTAAGAAGGTCAAAGGGGAGTTGTTTGTATGCCAACTATATGTTGATGATATTATCTTTGGTTCTCCTAACAAAGCTTTCAATGATGAGTTTGCCGCACTCATGACCACACATTTTGAGATGTCCATGATGGGAGAGTTGAAGTACTTCCTTGGGTTTGAGATCAAACAACGAAGAGAAGGCATCTTCATCAAACAATCCAAGTATACTCAAGACATGCTCAAGAGGTTCAATCTTAGTGATGTCAAGCCGGCTACTACTCCGATGCCAACCAAATGCCAACTTGACATTGATCCCAATGGTAAAGCGGTGGATCAAAAGGTATATCGCTCTATGATCGGATCCTTGCTTTACCTTTGTGCATCTAGACCGGATATTATGTTGAGTGTGGGAATTTGTGCACGGTTTCAAGCCTCACCTAAGGAAAGTCACTTTGTGGCTGTCAAGCGAATCTTTCGATATTTGGCTCATACCCCAAACTTTGGCTTATGGTACCCAAGAGGAGCAAATTTCAACCTTGTTGGTTTCTCTGATTCTGACTGGGCGGGAGACAAAGTGGATAGGAAGTCCACCTCGGGAGGGTGCAAATTTCTTGGTTGCTCTCTTGTTAGTTGGTCTTCCAAAAAGCAAAGTTGTGTATCTCTCTCGTCCACCGAAGCAGAATATGTGGCCGCTGGCAGTTGCTGTGCTCAACTCTTATGGATGAGGCAAACTTTAAAGGATTACGGTGTCACTTGTGACAAAGTGCCTCTTTGGTGTGACAATGAAAGTGCCATCAAGATTTCTCTCAACCCGGTGCTTCACTTCAAGACAAAGCATATTGAGATTCGGTATCACTTCATCCAGGATCACATAGAGCAAGGAGAAATCGAGCTTCACTACGGCAACACTCATGATAACCTTGCAGATATCTTCACGAAGCCTCTGGATGAAGCAAGATTTCGCGAGTTAAGGCATGAGCTAAATATCATCGATTTGAGCAATGTGGTTTGAATCTGTGCACACACTCCTCACACTCGAGATAGCTATCTTGTCTAGATGTAGGCATGGACTTAGGGGGGGTATTGTTCTCTCAATGAACTATTCCTCCCCCTATTATGCATAAACTAACCAGATCTTTATCATTTGCCATACATAGTTGGCTTAAATGCTTCAAGTCGAGTATTGATCATGGGCCCAAGGATAATTCTTCGCGGTGCCATGTCTATAAAACTCAAACATAGGTGACCTCGGCCACCGCCCTCTTATGAGGAGTTGTGTTACTTGTTTTGCTTGTGCACGTGGTTCTTTTACTCTCTCTAGTGCTTAAAGCCTCTTGTCTTTTCGTGCATTCTCTTGGGGGAGCGGTACTACCGTGATCGGTTACGGTACTACCGCAAAGGACCTACGGTACTACCGCACATCCAGCACGGCAGTAATTTTTTACTGCCGCTGGTAGGGCGGTACTACCGCCTGACGAGCGGTACTACCGCGCAAGCGGTACTACCGCGATGACCGCGGTACTACCGCACATATCCGAACGAGTGGGGGTTATAAGCAGGCAGGGGGAGTTCCATCTCCCCCATACCCATTCACTCCTAACCCCCACGTCGTCCCTGTCTCTCTCTCTCAAGAACGCCGCCGGAGGACCTCGCCGGATCTCCTCCCTCGGCCACTCTCCTCGCATTCCGACCGGTGGGATCGATCCCCACCACGCCTTCTTGCCATGGATGAAGGTTTCTCCCCTTTTTCCCCTCTTCTTGTTGCCTTGCTTGTGTTTTTAGGGTTAGGCGAGATGCTTAGTGTTCTTGTGTTCTTCGTGATCTTATCCATGGATGCTTAGGATGTGGGAGAGTGTTTGTGCACTAGAAATACGATTATATTTGTTGCTACGAAGTTACTATGATCAGCCGTAGTACCGTGAGTCGATCTCTTTGGCCGTTTCTAGATCTGCTCTTCTCAGATCTGTTTCGTGCGGTACTACCGCTGGAGAACCGCGGTACTACCGCACGATCTGGTCCAGATCTGATCTGACCTGAGCGGTACTACCGCTGTCCTCAGCGGTACTACCGCTCGGGCGGAAGTAAAAATCCAGTACTGCTTGCCGAGCGGTACTACCGCGACCCAATGCGGTACTACCGCTCCGCGTGCAGCACTATTTTTTTACTTCCGCTCCTCTTGCGGAAGTAAAATCTTACTACCACAACATATGCGGTACTACCGCATCCATATGCGGTACTACCGCTTACCTTGCGGTACTAATTTTTTAGTTCCGCTTCTTCTACCGCGGGCTGAAAACTCTAAATAACGGTTGGATTTGTTCCCCCACTATATATAGGGGGTCTTCTTCTCCAAGAAGACTTACCTCTTCCCCCACTACTCCATTGTTGCTCCAAAAGCTCCATTTCCGCCCGATCTCTCTCCCTAGCCAATCAAACTTGTTGATTTGCTCGGGATTGCTTGAGGAGGCATCGATCTACACTTCCACCAAGAGATATTTGATTCTCCCCACTAATCCCTTGCGGATCTTGTTACTCTTGGGTGTTTGAGCACCCTAGACGGTTGAGGTCACCTCGAAGCCATATTCCATTGTGGTGAAGCTTCGTGGTTTGTTGGGAGCCTCCAAGTTGTGGAGATAGCCCCAACCTTGTTTGTAAAGGTTCGGTTGCCGCCTTCAAGGGCACCACTAGTGGAATCACGACACCTTGCATCGTGTGAGGGCGTGAGGAGAATACGGTGGCCCTAGTGGCTTCTTGGGGAGCATTGTGCCTCCACACCGCTCCAACGGAGACGTACTTCCCCTCAAAGGGAAGGAACTTCGGAAACACATCCTCGTCTCCACCGGTTCCACTTGTGGTTATTTCTTACCTTTACTTTTGCATGCTTTACTTGTTCAACTCCTATAGCATGCATGTGTAGTTGTTGTCCTTCTTTCTCTTAGTTGTCATCCTAGTAGAATATCTAGACAACTTATTTTGTCGCTTAATTTAAAGTGGTTAAGAAAAGCTAAAAATTGTTAGTTGCCTATTCACCCCCCCTCTAGTCAACCATATCGATCCTTTCAACTTTGTATTGAGATCCAAATAGAGAGAAGAAGACATCTAGCTAATAACTATGGACCCGAAGGTCTGTGGTAAACTACTCACAACTCATCGGAGGGGCTATGGTGTTGATGTAGAAGCCCTCCGTGATTGATGCCTCCTCCGGCGGAGCTCCGGAACAGGCCCCAAGATGGGATCTCATGGGAACAGAAGGTTACGGCGGTGGAATTAGGGTTTCTTGGTGCTCTCCGATATTTTCAGGGTATATGGGTATATATAGGAGGAAAAAGTACGTCGGTGGAGCAACATGGGGCCCACGAGGTTGGGGGCGTGCCTACCCCCCTGGGCGCACCCTGCCCCCTCATGGGCACCTCGTTTCTTCTCTGACTTGTACTCCAAGTCTCTCGTGAAGATATTGTTCCAAAAATAACTCTCCCGAAGGTTTCATTCTATTTGGACTCCGTTTGATATTCCTTTTCTACGAAACACTGAAATAGGCAAAAAAACAGCAATTTGCACTGGGCCTTGGGTTAGTAGGTTAGTCCCAAAAATAATATAAAAGTGTATAATAAATCCCATTAAACATCCAAAACAGAATATATAATAGCATGGAACAATAAAAAATTATAGATACATTGGAGATGTATCAACACTCTTCCGTATCCCATTGACAATGCCCCGGAGGAGCAGTGAAGGGCGTCCAGAGAAGGAGCGAGGTGGAGAAGGCGGCGTCTAGGGTTCTAAACCCTCTATCTATTTATTTTTTAATCTATGTTATGTTAAGTTGTAATCCCATTGAACTATGTGAGAGATGCTATGGGCTTGTTGGCCCTTTTATCAAGTTCTATTATTAAGTTTTCAATCTAAAAAGTGCATGCAGCTACAACATATTTTTTCAATTTGTCGTAGCAAAACGGGTTCTAAATCGAGGAGACAAGTGTGCGAGAAGAGAGGAACCATCGGCAGCGACCGTCACTGCATCCGTGGCGGCTGGCGTGCACGAAAGCGTCTTGGTCAGTGCATCGGGGCGGCACGCATCAGCGCATGCAGGCTCGGTCGGCGCATCGACGCATGCATGCAGGCTTATTGGGTGCATGCATAGAAGGCTTTTGTCGTGGCAGCGCACGCAGGCGTTTGATGCAAGGGACGACCCAATGAAACCACGGCGCAACGGTTGAACAGCTACACCCCAACGGGGTCCACTCGTCAGAGTTAAAGGTCAAAGCACTGAGCTGACGGCGACGTCCGTTATAACCTGTTCTGAGGGTTTCGGGCAAGGGAGTCGGGAAAACCGAGCAAAAGTTAAGAGCGTGGGGATGGATGAGTAGAGCTAAGGAACCAGGGGCACATATGTAAAAATCCCTATTCCCAATAGGTGTACCATCGATGGTTTAGGGACTTTCATTCACGGTTGCAGATGACCGCGTCAGAGTAGGGCGTGAAATGCTTGTGTTCATGAAACCACATGTGAATGTTGTTCCAAAAGGTTGTGGCCTTTTGCTCCGTGTCATTGAGAGGATCAAGGCTAATGGCCAACCATGCATCACACAACAACTCGTCCTCCCGCATGTTGAAGCTTTCTCCTCTACCCTTCTTGAGATTGCCGGTTGTATCAGCTGGATCATCATCCTTGCCGTCCTTCCCCTTTTCCTCCTCTTCCCCCTCTGGCCACTGATGTCCGATGGACCAATGCTACTGTTTGTATGTGTCCACGCCGATCTGGGTGTAGGACTGCTGTGTGACCGTCTGGATGTAGGACCGCTGCCTATAAGCGTATTGGTGTTTAGGTTTGTGATCCCCGAAGCATGCACGTATAGTCTCTGTTGGGGAACGTAGTATTTCAATTTTTTTGCCTACGATCACGCAAGATATACCTAGGAGAAGCATAGTAATGAGTAGGGAGAGTGTGTCCAGGTACCCTCGTAGACCGAAAGCGGAAGCATCTAGTGACGCGGTTGATGTAGTCGAACGTCTTCGCAATCCAACCGATCCAAGCACCGAACGTATGACACCTCCGCGTCCAGCACACGTTCAGCTTGATGACGTCCCACAAACTCTTGATCCAGTTGAGTGCCCCAGGAGAGTTTCGTCAGCACGGCGGCGAGGTGACGGTGATGATGAAGTTATAGGCGTAGGGCTTCGCCTAAGAACTACAACGGTATGACCGAGGTGTGTAACTATGGAGGGGGCACCGCACACGGCTTGTAAATCAACTTGTGTGTCTATGGGGTGCCCCCACCCCACGTATATAAAGGAGGGAGGGAGGAGGAGGCGGCCAAGGAGGGGGCGCGCCAAGAAGGGGAGTCCTACTCCCACTAGGAGTAGGACTCCTCCTTTTCCTAGTAGGAGTAGGAGAGGGGGAAGGACGGGAGAAGAGGAGAGGAAAGGAGGGGGCGCCGCCCCTCCCCGTAGTCCAATTCAGACTAGGCTTGGGGGGGCGCGCGGCCCAGCCCTAGCCATCCCTCTCTCTCTCCCCTAAGGCCCATCAAGGCCCATATACCCCCCGGGGGTTCCGGTAACCTCCCGGTACTCCGATTTTTATCCGGTGACCCCCGGAACCCTTCCAACGTCCGAATATAACCTTCCAATATATCAATCTTTATGTCTCGACCATTTCGAGACTCCTCGTCATGTCCGTGATCACATCCGGTACTCCAAACTACCTTCGGTGCATCAAAACACATAAACTCATAATACCGATCGTCATCGAACGTTAAGCATGAGGACCCTACGGGTTCGAGAACTATGTAGACATGACCGAGACACATCTCCGGTCAATAATCAATAGCGTAACCTGGATGTTCATATTGTCTCCTACATATTCTACGAAGATCTTTATCGTTCAAACCGCATAACAACATATGTTGTTCCCTTTGTCATCAGTACGTTACTTGCCCGAGATTCGATCGTCGGTATCTTCATACCCAGTTCAATCTCGTTACCGGCAAGTCTCTTTACTCGTTCCGTAATAAATCATCTCGTTACTAACTCATTAGTCATTTGCTTGCAAGGCTTATTATGATGAGTATTACCGAGAGTGAAGGAAATATGCCCAAGAGGCAATAATAAAGTTGTTATTTGTATTTCCTTATATCATGATAAATATCTTTTATTCATGCTAGAGTTTTATTAACCGGAAACTTAGTACATGTGTGAATACATAGACAAAACAGAGTGTCCCTAGTATGCCTCTACTAGACTAGCTCATTGATCAAAGATGGTTATGTTTCCTAGTCATAGACATGAGTTGCCATTTGATCAACGGGATCACATCATTAGGAGAATGATGTGATGGACAAGACCCATCCGTTAGCTTAGCAACTTGATCGTTTAGTTTTACTGCTATTGCTTTCTTCATAACTTATACATGTTCCTATTGTGCAACTCCCGAATACCGGAGGAACACCTTGTGTGCTATCAAACGTCACAACGTAACTGGGCGATTATAAAGATGCTCTACAGGTGTCTCCGAAGGTGTTCGTGGTGTTGCCATAGATCAAGAATAGGATTTGTCACTCCGAGTGTCGGAGAGGTATCTCTGGGCCTCTTGGTAATACACATCATAATAAGCCTTGCAAGCAAATGACTAATGAGTTAGTCACGAGATGATGTATTACGTAACGAGTAAAGAGACTTGCCGGTAACGAGATTAACTAGGTATAGTGATACCGACAATCGAATCTTAGGCAAGTAACATACTGATGACGAAGGAACAACGTATGTTGTTATGCGGTTTGACCGATAAAGATCTTTGTAGAATATGTAGGAACTAATATGAGCATCCAGGTTCCGCTATTGGTTATTGACCGGAGATGAGTCTCGGTCATGTCTACATAGTTCTCGAACCCGTAGGGTCCACACGCTTAACGTTCGATGACGATCGGTATTATGAGTTTATGAGTTTTGATGTACCGAAGGTAGTTCGGAGTCCCAGATGAGATCACGGACATGACGAGGAGTCTCGGAATGTCTGAGATGTAAAGATTAATATATGGACGACTATATTCGGACACCGGAAGTGTTCCGGGTGTTATCGGATAAAACCGGAGTGCCGGAGGGGTTACCGGAACCCCCCGGGAGAGTATGGGCCATAGTAGGCCTTGAGGGAAAAAGAGAGAGGCATCCCATAGGGCTGGACGCGCCCCCTAGGAATCCTAGTTGGACTAGGAGAGGGGGGAGGCGCCCCTCTCCTTCCTTCTCCTCTCCTTCTTCCTTTCCTACTCCTAGTAGGAATAGGAAAGAGGATTCCTACTCCTACTAGGAGTAGGAAACCTACTCCTATGGCGCGCCCCTTGGCCGGCCGCACCTCCCCCCTTGCTCCTTTATGTACGGGGGCAGGGGGCACCCAATAACACAGAAGCAACATTGTTTTAGCCGTGTGCAGTGCCCCCTCCACAGAAACACACCTCAGTCATATCATTGCAGTGCTTAGGTGAAGCCCTGCGTCGGTAGCTTCATCATCTCCGTCACCATGCTGTCGTGCCGACGAAACTCTCCCATGAAACTCAACTAGTTCAAGAGTTCATGGGACGTCATTGAGCTGAACGTGTGCTAAACACGGAGGTGCCGTATGTTCGGTGCTTGGATCGGTTGGATCATGAAGACGTTCGACTACATCAACCGCGTCACTAGACGCTTCCTCTTTCGGTCTACGAGGGTACGTAGACACACTCTCCCTGCTCGTTGCTATGCTTCTAGTAGATAGATCTTGCGTGATCATAGGATTTTTTTTGAAATACTACGTTCCCTAATAGAGAGGGCCCAGAGATACCTCTCGGACACTCGGAGTGACAAATCCTATTCTTGATCTATGCCAACACTACAAACACCTTCGGCAACACCTGTAGAGCATCTTTATAATCACCTAGTTACGTTGTGATGTTTGATAGCACACAAGGTGTTCCTCCGGTATTCGGGAGTTGCATAATCTCTTAGTCAGAGGAACATGTATAAGTCATGGAGAAAGCAATAGCAATAAAACTAAACGATCATAGTGCTAAGCTAACAGATGGGTCTTGTCCATCACATCATTCCCCTAATGATGTGATCCCTTTGATCAAATGACAACACATGTCTATGGTTAGGAAATACAACCATATTTGATTAACAAGCTAGTCAAGTAGAGGCATACTAGGGACACTCTGTTTTGTCTATGTATTCACACATGTACTAAGTTTCCGGTTAATACAATTCTAGCATGAATAATAAACAGTTATCATGATATAAGGAAATATAAATAACAACTTTATTATTGCCTCTAGGGCATATTTCCTTCGGTCTCCCACTTGCACTAGAGTCAATAATCTAGTTCACATCGCCCTGTGATTTAATACCGATAGTTCACATCGTTATGTGAATAACACCCATAGTTCACATCGCCATGTGACCAACTGATACGTCTCCAACGTATCTATAATTTTTGATTGTTCCATGCTATTATTTATGATGTTTTGGATGTTTAATGGGCTTTATTATACACTTTTATATTATTTTTGGGACTAACCTACTAACCCAAAGGCCCAGTCCAGATTGTTGTTTTTTGCCTGTTTCAGGGTTTTACAGAAAAGGAATATCAAACGGAGTCCAACGGAATGAAACCTTCGGGAGAGATATTTTTGGAGAAAATCACGCATGGGAGACTTGAGAACCATGGAGTAGGGGCCACGTGGTGCCCACAAGGGTGGGGGCGCCCCCTCCTAGGGCGTGCCCCCTGCCTTGTGGGTCCCACGTAAGGCCTCTAGTGCCCTCCTGTTGGAGATATGCCCTAGAGGCAATAATAAAAGCATTATTATTATATCTCCTAGTTCATGATAATTGTCTGTTATTCATGCTTGAATTGTATTGTACGGAAACAGCGATACATGTGTGAATACATAGACCAAAATGAGTCCCTGGTAGGCCTCTAGTAACCAGCTCGTTGATCAACAGATGGTCACGGTTTCCTGGCCATGGACATGAGATGTCAGTGATAACGGGATCACATCATTAGGAGAATGATGTGATGGACAAGACCCAAACTTGAGCATAACACGAGATCGTATAGTTCGTAATGCATAAGCTTTTCAGTGTCAAGTATTTATTCCTTAGACCATGAGGTTGTACAACTCCCGGATACCGTAGGAGTGCTTTGGGTGTGCCAACCGTCACAACGTAACTGGGTGGCTATAAAGGTACGCATCGGGTATCTCCGAGAGTGTCTGTTGAGTTGGTACGAACCGAGACTGGGATGTTGTCACTCCGTATGACGGAGAGGTACCTCTGGGCCCACTCGGTAATACATCATCATAATGAGCTCAATGTGACTAAGTAGTTAGTCACGGGATGATGGATTACGGATCGAGTAAAGAGACTTACCATAACGAGATTGAACAAGGTATCGGGGATACCGACGATCGAATCTCGGGCAAGTACCGTACCGATGGACAAAGGGAATAACATACGGGATTAAGTGAATCCTTGACACAGTGGTTCATCCGATGAAGATCATCGAGGAACACGTGGGAACCAACATGGGTATCCAGATCCCGCTGTTGGTTATTGACCGGAGAGTGGTCTCGGTCATGTCTACGTGTCTCCCGAACCCGTAGGGTCTACACACTTAAGGTTCGGTAACGCTAGAGTCGTAGAGATAAATGCACGTGGAAACCCGAAAGTTGTTCGGAGTCCCGGATGAGATCCCGGACATCACGAGGAGTTCCGGAATGGTCCGGAGGTAAAGATTGATATATGGGAAGTCCAGTTTCGGCCAACGGGTGATCTCCGGGGGTCACCGGGAGCGTCCCGGGACCACCGGAGGGGCCCCGGGGGTCCACCGGGTGGGGCCACCCCTCCCGGTGGGGCCCCTAGGCCGCAAGGGGATGCGTGCAGCCCTCTGGGCTGGCGCACCACAAGGGGGCCCCACCTCCCCATGCGCATAGGGATAAAACCCTAAGGGGAGGGGGGCCACCACTTGCCTTGGGGGAGGGGGACTCCTCCCTGGCCGCCGCCCCCCCTTGCAGATTGGATCTGCAAGGGGCTGGCGCCCCCTGGCCCCCTATATATATGTGGGGGGGGGGGAGAGGGAAGCCGCACCTCAGCCCTGGCGCCTCTCCCCCTCCCGTCACACCTCCCAACTCCTTTGAAGGGCAGCCCGGCGAAGCCCTGCTGCGATCTCCATTGCATCCGTCATCACGCCGTCGTGCTGCCGGATCTCTGACGACTTCTCCTCCCCCCTTGCTGGATCAAGAAGGAGGTGACGTTGCTGCACCGTACGTGTGTTGAACGTGGAGGTGCCGTCCGTTCGGCGCTAGATCATCGGTGACGAAGAACGTGAAGAGTACGACTACTTCATCCTTGCTTCGTTGAAAGCTTCCGCACGCAATCTTCATAACGGTATGTAGATGCACTCTTAGTTGCTCGTTGCTAGATGTCTCCATACTTGGATCTTGGTGAAGACGTAGAATTTTTTTGATTTATGCTACGTTCCCCAACAGTGGCATCTGAGCCTAGGTTTTATGCGTAGCATCTTGGCACGAGTAGAACACAAAGCAGTTGTGGGCGTATGATCTTGTTCAACTTTCTTACCGTTACTAGTCAATCTTGATTCGGCGGTATTGTGGGATGAAGCGGCCCGGACCGACCTTACACGTACGCTTACGTGAGACTGGTTCCACCGACAGACATGCACTAGATGCATAAGGTGGCTGGCGGGTGTCTGTCTCTCCTACTTTAGTCGGATCGGATTCGATGAAAAGGGTCCTTATGAAGGGTAAATAGAAGTTGACAAATCACGTTGTGGTTTTGGCATAGGTAAGAAACGTTCTTGCTAGAAATCCTATAGAAGCCACGTAAAACTTGCAACAACAATTAGAGGACGTCTAACTTGTTTTTGCAGCATGTGTTTTGTGACGTGGTATGGCCAAGAACGAAGATGTGATGAATGATATATGTGATGTATGAGATTGATCATGTTTTTGTAATAGGGAATCATGACTTGCATGTCGATGAACTTGACAACCGGCAGGAGCCATAGGAGTTGTCTTTATTATTGTATGACCTGCGTGTCACTGAATAACGCCATGTAATTACTTTACTTCGTTGCTAAACGTTAGCTATAGTAGTAGAAGTAATAGTTGGCGTGATGACTTCTTCAAGACACGATGATGGAGATCATGATGATGAAGATCATGGTGTCGAGCCGGTGACAAGATGATCATGGTGCCCCGAAGATGGAGATCCAAGGAGCAAGATGATATTGGCCATATCATGTCACTATAATTGATTGCATGTGATGTTTATCATGTTTTTGCATCTTGTTTACTTAGAATGACGGTAGTAAATAAGATGATCTCTCACTAAAATTTCAAGTAATGTGTTTCCCCTAACTGTGCACCGTTGCTAAAGCTCGTTGTTCTGAAGCACCACGTGATGATCGGGTGTGATAGGTTCTAACGTTCACATACAACGGGTGTAAGATAGATTTACACACGCGATACACTTAGGGTTCACTTGACGAGCCTAGCATGTACAAACATGGCCTCGGAACACGGAAGACCGAAAGGTCGAACACGAGTCGTATAGTAGATACGATCAACATGAAGATGTTCACCGTTTTTGACTAGTCCGTCTCACGTGATGATCGGACACGGACTACTCGATTCGGATCGTGTATCACTTAGATGACTAGAGAGATGTCATTCTGAGTGGGAGTTCATTAAAATTTGATTAAGATGAACTTAATTATCATGAACTTAGTCTAAATTCTTTACAATATCTCTTGTAGATCAAATGGCCCACGCTCAGGTTTCCCTCAACTTCAACGCGTTCCTAGAGAAAACCAAGCTGAAAGACGATGGTAGCAACTATACGGATTGGGTCCGTAACCTGAGGATTATCCTCATAGCTGCCAAGAGAACTTATGTCCTAGAAGCACCGCTAGGTGATGCACCTGCTCCCGATGCTGACCAAGACGTTTTTGAACGTCTGGCAGTCACGTAGTGATGATTACTCCCTGGTTCAGTGCGGCATGCTTTACAGTTTAGAATCGGGGCTCCAAAAGCGTTTTGAGCACCATGGAGCATATGAGATGTTCGAAGAGCTGAAAATGGTTTTCCAAGCTCATGCCCGAGTCGAGAGATATGATGTCTCCAACGCATTCTACAGCTGTAAGATGGAGGAAAACAGTTCTGTCAGTGAGCACATCCTCAAGATTTCAGGATTGCACAACCGCTTGTCTCAGCTGGGAATGAATCTCCCAGATGAAGCGGTCGTTGACAGAATCCTCCAGTCGCTCCCACCAAGCTTCAAGAGCTTCGTGCTGAACTTCAATATGCAGGGGATGGAGAAGTCCATTCCCGAGGTGTATTCAATGCTGAAATCAGCGGAGGTAGACATCAAGAAAGAACATCAAGTGTTGATGGTCAATAAAACCACTAAGTTCAAGAAAGGCAAGGGTAAAAAGAACTTCAAGAAGGACGGCAAGCAAGTTGCCGCGCCTGGCAAGCCTGTTGCCGGGAAGAAGCCAAAGTATGGACCCAAGCCAGAGACTGAGTGCTTTTATTGCAAGGGAACGGGACACTGGAAGAGGAACTGCCCCAAATACTTAGCAGACAAGAAGGCCGGCAACGTCAAAGGTATATATGATATACATGTTATTGATGTGTACCTTACCAGCACTCGTAGTAGCTCCTGGGTATTCGATACCGGTGCAGTTGCTCACATTTGTAACTCAAAACAGGAGCTACGGAATAAACGGAGACTGGCGAAGGATGAGGTGACGATGCGCGTCGGGAATGGTTCCAAGGTCGATGTGATCACCGTCGGCACGCTACCTCTACATCTACCCTCGGGATTAGTTTTAAACCTCAATAATTGTTATTTAGTACCAGCTTTGAGCATGAACATTGTTTCTGGATCTCGTCTTATGCGAGATGGATATTCTTTCAAATCAGAGAATAATGGTTGTTCTATTTATTTGAGAGATATGTTTTATGGTCATGCCCCGCTGGTCAATGGTTTATTTTTGATGAATCTCGAACGTAGTGATACACATATTCATAGTGTAGATGCCAAAAGATGTAAAGTTGATAATGATAGTCCCACATACTTGTGGCATTGCCGCCTTGGTCATATCGGTGTCAAACGTATGAAGAAGCTCCATTCGGATGGACTTCTAGAGTCTCTTGATTATGAATCATTTGACACGTGCGAACCATGCCTCTTGGGCAAGATGACCAAGACTCCGTTCTCCGGAACAATGGAGCGAGCAACCAACTTGTTGGAAATCATACATACTGATGTGTGCGGTCCAATGAGTGTTGAGGCTCGCGGAGGCTACCGTTATGTTCTCACCCTCACGGATGACTTGAGTAGATATGGGTATATCTATTTGATGAAACACAAGTCTGAGACCTTTGAAAAGTTCAAGGAATTTCAGAATGAGGTTGAGAATCAACGTGACAGAAAAATAAAGTTCTTGCGATCGGATCGTGGGGGTGAATATTTAAGTCATGAATTTGGCACACACCTTAGGAGTTGTGGAATTGTTTCACAATTGACACCGCCCGGAACACCTCAACGTAACGGTGTGTCCGAACGTCGAAATCGTACTCTGTTGGACATGGTGCGATCTATGATGTCCCTTACCGATTTACCGCTATCTTTTTGGGGTTATGCTTTAGAGACTGCCGCATTCACTTTAAATAGGGCTCCGTCAAAATCCGTTGAGACGACTCCATATGAACTTTGGTTTGGCAAGAAACCGAAGCTGTCGTTTCTGAAAGTTTGGGGTTGCGATGCTTATGTCAAGAAACTTCAACCTGAAAAGCTCGAACCCAAATCGGAAAAATGCGTCTTCATAGGATACCCAAAGGAAACTATTGGGTACACCTTCTACCACAGATCCGAAGGCAAAGTCTTTGTTGCCAAGAATGAATACTTTCTGGAGAAAGAGTTTCTCTCGAAAGAAGTGAGTGGGAGGAAAGTAGAACTTGATGAGGTGACAGTCACCACTCCTGTACCGGAAAGTAGCACAGCACAGGAAACTGTTCCTGAGGTGCCTGCACCGACAAGGGAGGAAGTTGATGATAATGATCATGAAGAAACAGATCAAGTTACTACTGAACTTCGAAGGTCCACAAGGGCACGTTCCGCACCAGAGTGGTACGGCAACCCTGTACTGGAAATCATGTTGTTAGACAACGGTGAACCTTCGAACTATGAAGAAGCGATGGCGGGCCCAGATTCCAATAAATGGCTTGGAGCCATGAAATCCGAGATAGAATCCATGTATGAAAACAAAGTATGGACTTTGGTGGACTTGCCTAATGATAGGCACGCCATAGAAAACAAATGGATATTTAAGAAGAAGACAGACGCGGATGGTAATGTGACCATCTATAAAGCTCGGCTTGTCGCTAAGGGTTATCGACAAGTTCAAGGGATTGACTACGACGAGACTTTCTCTCCCGTAGCGATGCTGAAGTCAGTCAGAATCATGTTAGCTATTGCCGCATTCTATGATTATGAGATATGGCAAATGGACGTCAAAACAGCATTCCTTAATGGCTTCCTCAAGGAAGAGTTGTATATGATGCAACCGGAAGGTTTTGTTGATCCAGAGAACGCTAACAAGGTATGCAAGCTCCAGCGCTCGATTTACGGGATGGTGCAAGCATCTCGGAGTTGGAATATTCGCTTTGATGAGGTGATCAAAGCGTTTGGCTTTATACAGACTTATGGAGAAGCCCGTATTTACAAGAAAGTGAGTGGGAGCTCTGTGGCATTTCTCATATTATATGTGGATGACATATTGCTGATGGGAAATGATATAGAATTCTTGGAAAATGAAAAGGCCTACTTGAATAAAAGTTTTTCATTGAAGGACCTTGGAGAAGCTGCTTACATATTAGGCATCAAAATCTATAGAGATAGATCGAGACGCCTCATTGGTCTTTCACAAAGTACATACCTTGACAAAATATTGAAGAAGTTCAATATGGATCAGTCAAAGAAAGGATTCTTGCCTGTTTTGCAAGGTATGAGATTGAGTAAGACTCAGTCGCCGACCACGGCAGAAGATAGAGAAAAGATGAGTGTCATTCCCTATGCCTCGGCCATAGGTTCTATCATGTATGCCATGCTGTGTACCAGACCTGATGTGAACCTTGCCATAAGTTTGGTAGGGAGGTACCAAAGTGATCCCGGCACGGAACACTGGACAGCGGTCAAGAACATCCTGAAGTACCTGAAAAGGACTAAGGATATGTTTCTCATTTATGGAGGTGACGAAGAGCTCGTCGTAAAGGGTTACGTCGATGCTAGCTTCGACACAGATCTGGATGACTCTAAGTCACAAACCGGATACGTGTATATTTTGAATGGAGGGGCAGTCACCTGGTGCAGTTGCAAGCAAAGCGTGGTGGCAGCATCTACATGTGAAGCGGAGTACATAGCTGCTTCTGAAGCAGCGCAGGAAGGAGTCTGGATGAAGGAGTTCATCACCGACCTAGGAGTCATTCCAAGTGCGTCAAGCCCGATGACTCTCTTCTGTGACAACACTGGTGCTATTGCTATTACCAAGGAGCCCAGGTTTCACAAGAAGACCAAGCACATCAAGCGCCGTTTCAACTCCATTCTGGAATTATGTTCAGGATGGAGACATAGATATTTGTAAAGTGCATACGGATCTGAATGTAGCAGACCCGTTGACTAAACCTCTTTCACGAGCAAAACATGATCAACACCAGAACTCTATGGGTGTTCGATTCATCACAATGTAACTAGATTATTGACTCTAGTGCAAGTGGGAGACTGTTGGAGATATGCCCTAGAGGCAATAATAAAAGCATTATTATTATATCTCCTAGTTCATGATAATTGTCTGTTATTCATGCTTGAATTGTATTGTACGGAAACAGCGATACATGTGTGAATACATAGACCAAAATGAGTCCCTGGTAGGCCTCTAGTAACCAGCTCGTTGATCAACAGATGGTCACGGTTTCCTGGCCATGGACATGAGATGTCAGTGATAACGGGATCACATCATTAGGAGAATGATGTGATGGACAAGACCCAAACTTGAGCATAACACGAGATCGTATAGTTCGTAATGCATAAGCTTTTCAGTGTCAAGTATTTATTCCTTAGACCATGAGGTTGTACAACTCCCGGATACCGTAGGAGTGCTTTGGGTGTGCCAACCGTCACAACGTAACTGGGTGGCTATAAAGGTACGCATCGGGTATCTCCGAGAGTGTCTGTTGAGTTGGTACGAACCGAGACTGGGATGTTGTCACTCCGTATGACGGAGAGGTACCTCTGGGCCCACTCGGTAATACATCATCATAATGAGCTCAATGTGACTAAGTAGTTAGTCACGGGATGATGGATTACGGATCGAGTAAAGAGACTTACCATAACGAGATTGAACAAGGTATCGGGGATACCGACGATCGAATCTCGGGCAAGTACCGTACCGATGGACAAAGGGAATAACATACGGGATTAAGTGAATCCTTGACACAGTGGTTCATCCGATGAAGATCATCGAGGAACACGTGGGAACCAACATGGGTATCCAGATCCCGCTGTTGGTTATTGACCGGAGAGTGGTCTCGGTCATGTCTACGTGTCTCCCGAACCCGTAGGGTCTACACACTTAAGGTTCGGTAACGCTAGAGTCGTAGAGATAAATGCACGTGGAAACCCGAA
>LR738712.1:134783728-134945776 GCA_902687465.1 Secale cereale
CCCCCCTGGCCCCCTATATATATGTGGGGGGGGGGAGAGGGCAGCCGCACCTCAGCCCTGGCGCCTCTCCCCCTCCCGTCACACCTCCCAACTCCTTTGCAGGGCAGCCCGGCGAAGCCCTGCTGCGATCTCCACTGCATCCGTCATCACGCCGTCGTGCTGCCGGATCTCTGACGACTTCTCCTCCCCCCTTGCTGGATCAAGAAGGAGGTGACGTTGCTGCACCGTACGTGTGTTGAACGCGGAGGTGCCGTCCGTTCGGCGCTAGATCATCGGTGACGAAGAACGTGAAGAGTACGACTACTTCATCCTTGCTTCGTTGAAAGCTTCCGCACACAATCTTCATAACGGTATGTAGATGCACTCTTAGTTGCTCGTTGCTAGATGTCTCCATACTTGGATCTTGGTGAAGACGTAGAATTTTTTTGATTTATGCTACGTTCCCCAACACCTCCTTCCTCCTATATAAGCCTATGTACCCCGAAACCATCAGAGGAGAAGAGAAAACCCTAGTTCCACCGCCGTAACCTTCTGTTCCCGTGAGATCCCATCTTAGGGCCTGTTCTGGAGCTCCGCCGGAGGGGGGGATCTACCACGGAGTGTTTCTACATCATCATCATCGCCTCACCATGAGTTGTGAGTAGTTTACCACAGACCTTCGCATCCATAGCTAGTATCTAGATGGCTTCTTCTCTCTCTTTGGATCTCAATACAAAGTTCTCCTCGGTCTTCGAGGAGATCTATTCGATGTAATCTATTTTTGCGGTGTGTTTGTCGAGATCTGATGAATTGTGGGTTTATGATCAAGATTATCTATGAGAAATATTTGGTTCTTCTCTGAACTCTTTATGTATGATTATAATATCCTTGCAAGTCTCTTCAAATTATTGGTTTGGTTTGGCCTACTAGATCTATAGTTCTTGCATTGGGAGAAGTGCTTGGCTTTGGGTTCAATCTTGCGGTGTCCTTTCCCAGTGACAGTAGGGGCAGTAAGGCACGTATTGTATTGTTGCCATCGAGGATAAAAAGATGGGGTTTATATCATATTGCTTGAGTTTATCCCTCTACATCATGTCATCTTGCTTAAGGCATTACTCTGTTCTTATGAACTCAATACACTAGATGCATGCTGGATAGCGGTCGATGTGTGGAGTAATAGTAGTAGATGCAGAATCGTTTCGGTCTACTTGTCTCGGATGTGATGCCTATATATAATGATCATGCCTAGATAGTCTCATAATTATTCGCTTTTCTATCAATTGCTCGACAGTAATTTGTTTACCCGCCGTAGAATATCGCTATCATGAGAGGAGCCACTAGAGAACACTATGGCCCCCGAGTCTATTCTCAACATATCAATTTACATCTACTTTACTTTTTCCGCTTTTACTTTTTGTTCTTATAATAAAAAATACCAAAAATATAAACTATCATCTCTATCAGATCTCACTTTCGTAAGTGACCGTCAAGGGATTGAAACCCCTTATCGCGTTGGCTACAAAGTTCTTATTTGTTTGTGCAGGTGCGAGGGACTCGCGCGTGGTCTCCTACTGGATTGATACCTTGGTTCTCAAAAACTGAGGGAAATACTTACGCTACTGTGCTGCATCTCCCTTTCCTCTTCGAGGGAATACAACGCAAGCTCGAGAAGTAGCACCAACACCCAAAGGGTTTACTAGGAATAATCTAGTTCACATCGCCATGTGATTAACACCCGAAGAGTACTAAGGTGTGATCATGTTTTGCTTCGTGAGAGAAGTTTAGTCAGCGGGTCTGTTACATTCATATCCGTATGTATTTCGCAAATTTCTATGTCTACAATGCTCTGCATGGAGCTACTCTAGCTAATTGCTCCCACTTTCAATATGCATCCAGATTGATACTTAGAGTCATCTGGATTAGTGTCAAAGCTTGCATCAGCCTAACTCTTTACAACGAACTCTTTATCACCTCCATAATCGAGAAACATTTCCTTAGTCATCCAGTAACTAAGGATAATTTTGACCGTTGTCCAGTGATCTTACTCCTGGATCACTATTGTACCTCCTTGCCAAACTCATAATAAGGTACACAACAGGTTTGGTACACAGCGTGTCATACTTTATAGAACCTATGACTGAGGCATATGGAATGACTTTCATTCTTTCTCTATCTTCTATCGTGGTCGAGTTTTGAGTCTTACTCAACTTCATTCCTTACAACTCAGGCAAGAAATCCTTCTTTGACTGATCCATTTTGAACTTCTTCAAAATCTATTTAAGGTAAGTACTCATTGAAAAACTTATCAAGCGTCTTAATCTATCTTATAGATCTTGGTGCCCAATATGTAAGCAGCTTCACCGAGGCCTTTCATTGAAAAACTCCTTTTAAACAATCCTTTATGCTTTCCAGAAAATTCTACATCATTTCCGATCAACAATATGTCGTTCACATATACTTATCAGAAATGTTGTAGTGCTCCCACTCACTTTCTTGTAAGTACAGGCTTCACTGTAAGTTTGTATAAAACCATATGTTTTGATCATCTTATCAAAGCATATATTCCAACTCCGATATACTTGCACCAGTCCGTACATGGATCGCTGGTGCTTGCATACTTTGTTAGCACCTTTAGGATTGAAAAAACATTCTGATTGTATCATATACAATTCTTCTTTCATAAATCCATTAAGGAATGTAGTTTTCACATCCATTTGCCAGATTTCATAAAATGCGACAATTGCTAACATGGTTCGGACAGACTTAAGCATCGCTACGGGTGAGAAAGTCTCATCGTAGTCAACTCCTTGAAATTGTCGAAGACCTTTTGCAACAAGTCGAGCTTTGTAGACAGTAACATTATCATCGGCGACAGTCTTCCTCTTAAAGATCCATTTATTTTTCAATGGCTTGCCGATCATCGGGCAAGTCAACCAAAGTCCACACTTTGTTCTCATACATGGATCCCATCTCAGATTTCATTGCTTCAAGCCATTTCGCGGAATCTGGGCTCATCATTGCTTCCCCGGAAAAAAAAAATCAAGAGAGAACTTTGGGGACGAAGCGCCGCCGTCTCGAGGCGGACTTGAGTAGAACCAATCTAGGGCTCTGGCAAAGCTATTCTACCGTGGAAACTTCCCTCCGGGAGGGGGAAATCGAAGCCATCATCATCACCAAAAATCCTCTCATTGAGGGAGGGTCAATCTTCATCAACATCTTCACCAGCACCATCTCCTCTCAAAACCTAGTTCATCTTTGTATTCAATCTTTGCCTCAAAACCTCAGATTGATACCTGTGGGTTGCTAGTAGTGTTGATCACTCCTTGTAGTTGATGCTAGTTGGTTTATTTGGTGGGACATCATATGTTCAGATCATTGATGCTATTAAATACCCCTCTGATTATGAACATGAATATGCTTTGAGAGTAGTTACGTTCGTTCCTGAGGTCATGTGAGAAGTCTTGTTATAAGTAATCATGTGAATTTGATATTCGTTCGATATTTTGATGAGATGTATGTTGTCTTTCCTCTAGTGGTGTTATGTGAACGTCGACCACATGACACTTCACCATTATTTTGTCCTAGGGGAAGGCATTGGGAAGTAATAAGTAGATGATGGGTTGCGAGAGTGACAAAAGCTTAAACCCTAGTTTATGCGTTGCTTCGTAAGGGTCTCCTTTGGATCCATATGTTTCATGCCATGGTTAGTTTTATCTTAATTCTTCTTTCGTAGTTGTGGATGCTTGCGAGAGGGGTTAATCATAAGTGGGAGGCTTGTCCAAGTAAGGACAACATCCAAGCACCGGTCCACCCACATATCAAATTATCAAAGTAGCGAACGCAAATCATATGAGCATGATGAAAACTAGCTTGGCAATAATTCCCATGTGTGCTCGGGAGCGCTTTGCTTTATATAAGAGTTCGTCCAGGCTTGTCCTTTCTTATAAAAAAGACTGGGCCACCTTGCTGCACCTTAGTTACACTTGTTACTTGTTACCCATTACGAATTATCTTATCACCAAACTATCTGTTACCGACAATTTCAGTGCTTGCACACAATACCTTGCTGAAAATCGCTTGTCATTTCCTTCTTCTCCTCGTTGGGTTCGACACTCTTACTTATTGAAAGGACTATGATAGATTCCCTATAATTGTGGGTCATCAAGACTCTTTTCTGGCGCCATTGCCGAGGAGTGAAGCGCCTTTGGTGAGTGGAATTTGGTAAGGAAAAAGTTATATTACGTGCTGAAATTTACCGTCACTTGTCACTATGGAAAACAATCCATTGAGGGTTTTGTTCGGGGTATCTTCACCCCGACCGAAATAACAAAGAGTTGCCCCTCAACCTACTGAACCTACAAAAAATATTTATTATGAGATTCCCTCAGGTATGTTAGAGAAGCTGCTAGCTAATACTTATGCAGGAGATTGAACACTACATCCTGATATGCATCTAATCTATGTGGATGAAGTTTGTGGATTATTTAAGCTTGGATGTTTGCCCGAGGATGAGGTCAAGAAGAAGGTCTTCCCTTTATATTTGAAGGGAAAGTCATTGATATGGTATAGGCTATGTGATGATATTGGAGCTTGGAACTACAACCGATGGAAATTGGAATTTCATCAGAAGTTTTATCCTATGCATCTAGTTCATCTTAATCGGAATTATATTTATAATTTTTGACCTCGTGAAGGAGAAAGTATTGCTCAAGCTTGGGGGATGTTAAGTCAATGTTATATTCATGCCCCAATCATGAGCTCTCAAAAGAAATCATTATTCAGAATTTTTATGCTCGGCTTTCTCGTAATGATCAATCCATGCTCGATACTTCTTGTACTGGTTCTTTTATGAAGAAGACTATTGAACGTCGATGGGAACTTTTGGAAAGAATTAAACACAACTCTGAATATTGGGAACTCAACGAAGGTAAGGAGTCAAGTGATACGTCTCTGTCGTATCTATAATTTTTTATTGTTTCATGCCAATATTATTCAACTTTTACATACTTTTGGCAACAATTTATATGATTTAGTTGGACTAACTTACTGATCCAGTGCCTAGTGCCAACTCCTATTTTTTGCATGTTTTGTATCGTAGAAAATCCATATCAAACGAAGTCCAAACACAATAAAAATTTACGGAGAATTATTTTGGAATATATGTGATTTTTAGGAGGTGGAATCAACGCAAATGGGGTCCCATAGTTCCCACAACCCACCAGGGCACGCCACAGGGCCCAGGCACGCCCTGGTGTGTTGTGCCTTCCTCGAACGTTGGTTGGGGACCTTCTTCTGGCGCAAGAAAGCTAATTTATGGATAAAATCGTGTTAAAATCTCAGCGCAATCGGAGTTACGGATCTCCGGGAATATAAGAAAAGGTGAAGGGCCAGATCCGAGGAACGTGAAACAGAGAGAGACAGATCCAATCTCGGAGGGGCTCTCGCCCCTCCCATGCCATGGAGACCAAGGACCAGAGGGGAAACCCTTCTCCCACCTAGGGAGGAGGTCAAGGAAGAACAAGAAGGAGGGGGTCTCTCCCCCCTCGCTTCCGGTGGTGCCTGAGTGCCACCGGGACAACGATCGGGATGGCGATCTACATCAACAATCTTGCTATCGTCCACACCAACTCTCTCCTCCTCATTGCAGCGGTGTAACACCTCTTTCCCACTGCTTTAATCTCTACTTAAACATGGTGCTCAACTCCATATATTATTTCCTAATGATATATGGTTATCCTATGATGTTTGAGTAGATCCGTTTTGTCCTGTGGGTTAATCGTGATCTTGGTGGTATGATTGTATATTTTATTTTGTTGCTGTCCTATGGTGCCCTCCGTTCTCGCGCAAACGTGAGGGGGCCCTGCTGTAGGGTGTTGCAATATGTTCATGGTTTTCTTATGGTGGGTTGCGAGAGTGACAGAAACTTAAACCCGAGTAAGTGGGGTATGACGTATGAGAGTAAAGAGGACTTGTTACTTAATGCTATGATTGGGTTTCACGACCTTAATGATCTTTAGTAGTTGCGGATGTTTTCTAGGGGTCCAATCACAAGTGCATATGATCCAAGTAGAGAAAGTATATAGCTCATGCCTCTCCCTCATATAAAATTGCAAGAATGATTACCGGTACTTGTTATCGATTACCTGGGGACAAGTAACTTTCTTGTTGACAAAAACTATCTACTAAACCACTAACTTAGTTGATCTTTATCTAAACAGCCCCTACTTTTTATTTACATGCTCTTTATTATATTGCAAAACTATCCCAAAGTACTTCTAGTTGCATACTTGTTTTCTGTAAAGCAAACGTCAAGTGTGCGTAGAGTTGTATCAGTGGTCGATAGAACTTGAGGGAATATTTGTTCTGCCTTTAGCTCCTCGTTGGGTTCGACACTCTTATTTATCAAAGAAGGCTACAAACGATCCCCTATACTTTTGGGTTATCAAGACCTTTTTCTGGCGCCGTTGCCGGGGAGTTATAGCGTGGGGTGAATATTATCGTGTGTGCTTGTTTGCTTTATCACTAAGTAGTTTTTATTTTCTGTTCTAAGTTGTTCTCTATCTTTAGTCATGGATATGGAACACAAAACACCAAAAAATATAGTGGTACTTGCTGCTCATGGAGATGGGGAACCTCCTAAAGCCCTCGATGCTGGTTATGTGAAAGATATTATACACTACTTTGATAATCTTGAGAAAACCCCATTCAACTATATAATGGGAGTAATGTTTGATCAACATGAATACTTTAGGGATTATCGCTTGACTCATAAATGGAAATTGTTATGGGATCAAATTCATATGTTGCATTGGTATGCTTATAATTTTTGCTTGAGATATGACTATGCTTGTTGCTCTAGGATGAATGCTCCACATCTTCCCTTTTCATGTGAATTCAATGATAATAAAACCTTGGCTTCTTATGCTAATGGTATATATGATTACTATGATGTGCAACAAATAGAAGAGTTTGTTGCTTTTAAGGGTGCTTGTGAAATTAAATGTTTGTTTGAAGAGTATGAAAATTATGATGATGCTGTTTACAGATCTGAAAATCTGGCTATACTTAAATATTGCTATTTGAATTATAAATACAATGCCCATATTGATGTGTTTATTGAGAAGGTCTCCGCTGTCCAAGAAGAGACTAATATTTTGCAGGAGTCTATGGAAGAAGAAATTAATGACATTGTGAGCTCATTGGATGAAAAGGATGAGGAGGAGAGCGAAGGACAAAAGGAGGAAGAGCGGATTGATCACCCATTCCCACCTTCTAATGTGAGTAACTCTTTATCCCATACATTGTTTAATTTCCCTTCGAATTTATCGAAGGATGAATGCTATGATGATTGCTATGATCCCGTTGATTTGTTTGAAATATCCCTTTTTGATGATGCTTGCTATGCTTGTGGCCAAGATGCCAATATGAATTATGCTTGTGGAGATGAACTTGCTATTGTTCCTTATATTAAGAATGAAATTGTTGCTATTGCACCCATGCATGATAGTCCTATTATCTTTTTGAATTCTCCAAACTACACTATATCGGAGAAGTTTGCACTTATTAAGGATTATATTGATGGGTTGCCTTTTACCGTTGGACATGATAATTTCGATGAATGTAATATGCATGTGCTTGCTGCTCCTACTTGCAATTATTATGAGAGAGGAACTACATATCTGCCTCTCTATGTTTCCAACATGATAAAATTGCAAGAAACTGCTTATACTATGCATTGGTCTTTAATTGATCTGCATGAATTGTTCTTTTATGACATGCCGATGCATAGGAAGAGAGTTAGACTTCGTCATTGCTTGATATATGTTCCTTTGTGCTCACTACTAAATCCCAAATCATTGCTAGTTAAAATTGGCTTTGATATACCTTGGGATCCGAGTGGATTCATTACTTGAGCACTTTATGCCTAGCTTAATGGCTTTAAAGAAAGCACTGCCAAGGAGACAACCCAGAAGTTAAAAAAAGAGTAATTTATTTCTGTTGAGTGCTTTTATAAAGTTCAAAAAAAAATTAGAGGATAACCTAAAACTTTTTCAAAAATAAAAGTGAAAGTAAGAAGGACAAGCACCGTTGAAGTGGGTGAGCTCCTTGAACTTTGTTCATGCCCATGGAAACTTTGCAAATCTTGAATTACAGAAACTTTTCAACAAAAATAATTATCCCCTTGTACAATTCCATTGTATTATAAAAATAATGTGCCAAGAGTTTCCTTTAGGATGGTTAAATTGCTTGTTGGTTTGTACGGTGCAAAAACAGAAACTTTGGGTGTAGTGCACGATTTTACATTTCTTACTAGAGCGTAGAAAGGTTCTGAAACTTTTTGCATAGTCTTGCTATACAAAATGTTTATTTTTACTAATGTTTTCAGAATTTTTAGAGTTATAGAAGTATGGTGGATGTTCAAATCTTTATAGAATGTCCTATTTTCACAGATTGCTGTTATAGCTTCATTATTTGCATATGTTTGAATTCTTGTTGAAGCCTCCTTGACTTGGGGTCATAGAATTATGATAGCATATAGTGGGTAATGTTTGTTTATAATTATACAAAAATGTTAGAGAAGTACATGATGCGATTTCATTGATCATATGCACTAACCCCGCCACTAAAAGTTCGGTGAAGTTTTGTGTGGATGAAGTGTTCGAAGATCGAGGATGTCTCAATGTGAGGAGAAGGAGGCGAGGCAAGAGCTCAAGCTTGGGGATGCCCAAGGCACCCCAAGTATATATTCAGGGAGACTCAAGCGTCTAAGCTTGGGCATGCCCCAGAAGGCATCCCATCTTTCTTCAGCAAGTATCGGTATGTTTTCGTTCACATGATATGCGTAAATTCTTGGAGCGTCATGTGCCTTTTATTTTTATTTTAATAATGCACCATGCTTGTATGATATAGTCCTTGGCAAATTTGTAGAATGCTCTTTGCACTTCACTTATATCTTTTGAGTATGGCTTTATAGAATGCTTCATGTGCTTCACTCATATAATTTGAAGTTTGGATTGCCTGTTTCTCTTCACATAGAAAACCGATGTTCGTAGAATGCTCTCATGCTTCACTTATATTTGTTAGATCATGATATTTTGTATAAAGAATTAACTCTCATGCTTCACTTATATCTATTTAGAGAGTCAAACGGAATTGGTAAATTGCATGGTTAGTCATAAAATCCTACATAAAACTTATGGATCACTGAATATGATATGTTTGATTCCTTGCAATAGTTTTGCGATATAGAGATGATAATGTGAGAGGTACTAGTGGATGATCATGTTTAGTAAGATATTGGTGTTAAGGTTTGTGATTCCTGAAGCATGCACGTATAGTCTCTCGTTATGCCGGGAAGTTGGAGCACAATTTATCCTTGATTGTCCTATCTTTGTGTGAAGGTTGGGGGCACGTGATGGTTAACTCCTACCAACCTCCCCCCTAGGAGCATGCGTAGTATTACTTTGCGTCGAGGGATAATAAACTTTTGCAATAAGTATGTGAGTTCTTTATGACTAATGTGAGTTCATGGATTATACACAATCTCACCCTTCCACCTTTGCTAGCCTCTCTCGTGCCGCGCAATTTACGCGTGTGCATAAACCTTATTATACCTTCCTCAAAACAGCCACCATACCTACCTATTATGGCATTTTCATAGCCATTCCAAGTTATATTGACATGCACTTCCATCATATAGTTGACTTGAGCATTCATTTTCATCATATAGAGTCATACTATATCATAGGTATCGAGTTGTAAATTTTATTTCTTTTGAGTTATAAGTAAATAGAAGTGTGATGATCATCATTATCCATTATTAGAGCATCTCCCTGTGAGGAAAGGATGATGTAAACTATGATTTCCCCACAAGTCGGGATGAGACTCCAGACGACGAGAGAAAAAAAATATAAAAAAGAAAACGAAAAAGAACGAAAAAGAAAGAAGGAAAAAGGAAAAAAAGAAAAGAAAGAAAAGAAAGACAAAAAGGAAAAAAAGAAATAAAGAGAGAACGGGCATGCTAGTTCCACACTTGTGCTTCAAAGTAGCACCATGTTCTTCATATGGAGAGTCTCCTATGTTGTCGCTTTCATATACCAGTGGGAATTTTTCATTATAGGATCAGATGCACACCCACTTAGTTTTCATGTTGAGTTTTCATACACTTACAGCTCTTAGTGCATCCGTTGCATGGCAATCCCTACTCCTCACATTGATATTGATTGATGGACATCTCCATAGTCCATTAGTTTGCCTAGTTGATGTGAGACTTTCTTCCCTTCTTTTGTCTACTACCACCGCATTCTATTCCACCTATATTGCTATATCCATGGCTTGCGCTCATGTATTGTGTGAGAGTTGAAAATGCTGAAGCGCGTTAAAAAGTATGAACCAATTGCTTGGCTGACACCGAGGTAGTACATGATTTATACTTTGAGCAGCGAAGACAGAGCATGAAAAGACTATATGATTTTGTAGGGATAACATTCTTTAGAATTTGATATTCTGAAAGACATGATTGTTTGTTAGGATGCCCGAGTATTGATGTCTTTATGTCAAATTATAGACTATTGCTTTGAATCACTCATGTCTTAATACTCATGTTAGGGACAAATAACTTTCTTGTTGATAAAAGCTATCTACTAAACCACTAACTTAGTTGATCTTTATCTAAACAACCCCTACTTTTTATGTACGTGCTCTTTATTATCTTGCAAACCTATCCCAAAGTACTTCTAGTTTCATACTTGTTTTCGGTAAAGCAAATGTCAAGTGTGTGTAGAGTTGTATCGTTGGTCGATAGAACTTGAGGGAATATTTGTTCTGCCTTTAGCTCCTCGTTGGGTTCGACACTCTTATTTAACGAAGAAGGCTACAAACGATCCCCTATACATGTGGGTTATCATTAGGTACGAACCTTGAGTTTGATTGTGTTAAATCCTTTACGAATACCAATGTTTTTCATGAATTTAGCTTCTTTTTGTGAATAATTTGCTACTCATGTTGATCTCCCTAAGGAGAAGTGGTTTAAATATCATCCTCCCATTGAAGTGAAAGCAGTAGAACCCACTAAGGTTGAAGAAAAAATCGTTACTTATAATGAGAATCCAGTTGTTCCCACTACTTATATTGAGAAACCACCTTTTCCTGTTAGGTTAAGGGAACATGCTAAAGCTTCAACCGTAGTCCATAAGAGTCATGTTAGGACACCTACACCCCCTGAACAAATTGAAGTTGAACGTAATGTTAATGTGGTTAAAGATCTCTTGGTCGATAATATTGATGGGCATGCTATTTACTTTCTTGGTGAAGCTGCTAGAATTGCCAAACCCGATGACAAAGATAAAAATAGTGAGATAAAATTATTTAGGGTGGCATACTTTTCCCACCAACAAAAATGACTTAAGGTTCCCAAAACTTTCCATGCTAGATATATCATAGGCGGTTCCCAAACATAAAATAAAGTTTTATTCCTTTTCCACCAAACTTTCAAAGGAATTTATTATTTGACAACATAAAGTAAATTTGTTTTCATTTCGGGACTGGGCATCCCTAATACCTTTGCCTTACTCTCGTGCAATGACAAGTGAATAAAGACTCATCGTGAGAATAACATATCTAGCATGGAAAATATTGGCCACCCCTCACCGCCTCGCGAGTGGTACGAGCACACAAAAGGGAAATTTATTTTGAAAATTAGAGATGGCACATACAAATTTTCTTAGAACGGCAAAGGAATACCGCATATAGGAAGGTATGGTGGACTCATGTGGAAAAATCGGGATAAAGGATTTTGGATGCACAAGTAGTGATCATACTTAGTGCAAAATGAAGGCTAGCAAAAGACTGGGAAGCGACCAACCATGAAACGAATAATCTCATAAGTGAGCATTGATCATAAATAACACCGTATAATGCACCACAAGTAGGATGTAATTTCATTGCATGATTATTGACTTTCGTGCTTGCATAGTGAATCACAAACTTTAACACTAATATCCTTACTAAAGCATAATTACTCATTAACATGACTCAAATATCACATCATCATGTCTCAAAACTATTACAAGGAATCAAGTTTATTTTGTCTAATGATCTTCATGAATGTTTTTATTATATCCTTCTTGGATATCTTTCACTTTGGAACTAATTTTCATGTGTTGCTTTTGATAAGCTCAAACAAATATAAGTGAAGATCATCATCATAATTTTTTTCTTTCTCTCAAAATAATTTAAGTGAAGCAAAAGAGGATTCCTTGAAAAATACTAATGCACACCGTGCTAAAAAAGACATAAGTGAAGCACAAGAGCAAATCCATAGCTCATAAAAATTTAAGTGAAGCAAAGAGAGCTATTCTAACAAGTCATGGCATATTTATGGCTCTCTCTAATAGGTGTGTACAACAAGGATTGATGACTTAAAAAGCAAAAGAAAACAAGCAAAGACTCATATCATACAAGACGCTCCAAGCAAAACACATATCATGTGACGAATAAAAATATAGTTTTGAATAAAATACCGATTGTCGTTAGAAGAAAGAGGGGATGCCACTCGAGGGCATCCCCAAGCTTAGTTGCTTGCTTCTCTTTGGATAATAGCTTGGGTTGCCGGGGCATCCCCAAGCTTAGGCTCTTCTTACTCCTTATTCCTTCATCCATCGTAAGATAACCCAAAACTTGAAAACTTCAATCACACAAAACTCAACAAAACTTTCGTGAGATCCATTAGTATAAGAAAACAAATCACTATTACAAGTACTGTAGCAAACCAATTCATTTTCTGTATTTGTATTATATCTGTTGTATTTCAACTTTTCTATGGCAAAAACTCATCAAAGAAAACCATAGAATCATCAAAACAAGCACATAACACAATAAAAACAAAATATGTCAAAAACAGAATAGTCTGCAGAAATCTGGAAATTTCGAATACTTGTGTAACTCTAAAAATCTTGAAAAAAATAGGCCACGTGGGCAATTTGTATATTAATCTTCTGCAAAAAGAATCAACTCAAAAGCACGCTTCTGTTAAAAATGAGAATTTTTCTCGTGAGCGCAAAAGTTTCTGTTTTTCAGCAAGATCAAATCTTCTGACACCCAACATGATCCTAAGGCTTTGCTTGGCACAAACCTTTATTCAAACCACAAAAACACATCTAAACATAGGTATTAATGGGTATTTTATTGAAAACAGCAAGGAAACCAAAAGCAAAAAGTTACAAGTTGGGTTGCCTCCCAACAAGCGCTATCGTTTTACGCCCTTAGCTAAGCATGATACCAAGATCTAAGTGTTGTCATCCTTGTTTTCCAATTCCTTAATCACACATTTCTATAAAGATTTAGCATATAATGCTTCGGCAAGGATACTCCTAGGAATAAGATCAAAGAATTTGCTTTTGTAAAGAGGTATTTCTATTACTTCAATAAAATTAGGGTGAATACTAATCATTTTGAGATCCCCTTTGTTGTTACTAGAAGAAGCCCCTTTATTCTTACGACTTTTACAGGTGTTTTCTCAATAGTGTTGACGGAAGAAAAAGCGGTACCCAAGTTACTAAGAACTTCTTCCAATTTATCAATCCGAGAAGGACTTTCTTCTATTCTTTCATTGACTACAGCTTCCTTCTCTTTTAGCAAATAAAAAAACTCACCGCCTTAGATCCAAATTTATTAGCAAGATCATGCATCTTTTTCTCTAAATTTTCAATACGTTCTTTAGTAAGCATCCCCTTTTCAATAGCATCTAATCTTTTCATAACATTCTCAAGAGTCAAAGTTTTTTCATTAACAATAATAAGAGGGGATCCCACTAAACTTCCCATAGCATTCAAAGCATCAAGAGGGGGACAACTTAAGAAATTTCCTTCGGTAATGGTATCAAGAACAAATCTAAACCAAGTAGTGATTCCCACATAAAAATTTCGAAGAAGAACAATAGTGAATTGCTTGTGAATAGATCTGTTATTAGCATGGAAAATATGGTACCATACATCTTTTAGGCTTTCTCATCCTCTTTGCTTAAAGTTGAGGACTTCGTTCTCGGGGGTGCAAATGATGAGGGGAAGACTAGCCATGATGACAAGGAACTCAAATAGATCTGGCAAGAAAACGGCAAACAGAAAAGAGGGCGAATAAACGACAAATGTTTGTGAAGTGGGGGAGATGAAAACGAGAGACAAATGGAAAATAATGTAAATTGTGAGGAGATGATATTTGTGATAAGGAACCTCGTATATGTTCAAGGTGCTCCCCGGCAACGGCACCAGAAAGTTCCTTTTGATGACTGCTAGAACTACGTCGGTATTTCCCCAAAGAGGAAGGGATGATGCAGTATAGCAGCGGTAGGTATTTCCCTCGGTGATGAAACCAAGGTTATCGAACCAGTAGGAGAACCAAGCAACACAATGTAAACAGCACCTGCACACAAATAACAAATACTCGCAACCCACGTGTAAAAGGGGTTGCCAATCCCTTTCGGGTAACAGACGTGATAGAGTTGTAAATATTGATAGATCGAGCACCAAATAAGATAAATTGCAGCAAGGTATTTTTGGGGTTTTTTGTTTAATAGATCTGAAAATAAAAGCAAAGGAAAATAGACCGCAAAGGCAAATAATATGAGAAAGAGACCCAGGGGCCGTATATTTCACTAGTGGCTTCTCTCAAGAAAAATAGCAAACATTGGGAAAACAATTATTGTTGGGCAATTGATAGAACTTCAAATAATCATGACGATATCCAGGCAATGGTCATTATATAGGCATCACGCCCAAGATTAGTAGACCAACTCCTGCCTGCATCTACTACTATTACTCCACACATCGACCGCTATCCAGCATGCATCGAGTGTATTAAGTTCATGGAGAAACGGAGTAATGCAATAAGAATGATGACATGATGTAGACAAGATATATTTATGTAGAAATAGACCCCCATCATTTTATCCTTAGTATCAACGATACTTACGTGCCGGTTCCCCTTCTGTCACTAGGATCAAGCACCCTAAGCTCGAAGCCACTACAAAGCACATCTTCCCATTGCAAGATAAATAGATCAAGTTGGCCAAACAAAACCCAAATATAGGAGAATAAAGATCAAAGAAGACTCAAATAACTTTCATGGATAAAAAGATAGATCTGATCACGAACTCAAAGTTCATCGAATCCCAACAAACACACTGCAAAAAGAGTTACATCATATGGATCTCCAAGAGACCATTGTATTGACAATCAAAAGAGGGAGAGAAAGCCATCTAGATACTAACTACGGACTCGTAGGTATACAAGGAACTACTCACGCATCATCGGAGAGGCACCAATGGAGTTGGTGAACCCCTCCGTGATGGTGTCTAGATTGGATCTGGACTCTGCGGCTGCTGGAATAAAATTTCGTCGACTACCCCTAGGTTTTCTAGAATATCTGAGTATTTATAAAGCGAAGAGGCGGTGCGGGAGGTCACTGAGGTGGGCACAACCCATCTGGGTGCGCCAGGGGGCCTGGCGCGCCCTGTTGAGTTGTGCCCCCCCTCGGGGCACCCCCCAGGTGCAGCTCTGGCCCAAAAAATATCCAAAAAGTTCCTCGATGTTTGGACTCCATTTGACATTGATTTCCTGCGATGTAAAAAACATGCAGAAAAAAGCAACTAGCACTTGGCACTATGTCAATAGGTTTGTACCAAAAAATGATATAAAATGATTGTAAAACATCCAAGAATAATAATATAATAGCATGGAACAATCAAAAATTATAGATATGTTGGAGACATATCAGGAATTTCTTTTGATGATTGCTTGAGCAACCTTGATCGAGTTTCGCAGAGATGTGAAGAAACTAATATTGTCTTGAATTGGGAGAATTGCCAGTTTATGGTTAACGAAGGTATTGTCTTGGGGCATAAAATTTTCGAAAGAGGTATTGAAGTTGATAGAGCTAAAATTGATGCTATTGAAAAAAAAATACCGTGTCCTAAAGATATCAAAGGTATACAAAGTTTCCTTGGTCATGCTGGTTTCTATAGGAGATTTTTTAAAGACTTCTCTAAAATTTCTAGGCCTCTTACTAATCTTTTGCAAAAAGATGTTCCATTAGTTTTTTATGATGATTGCGTAGAAGCCTTTGAAGTACTTAAGAAAGCCTTAGTCTCTGCACCTATTGTTCAACCACCTGATTGGAACCTACCCTTTGAAATCATGTGTGATGCTAGTGATTATGTTGTTGGTGTTGTTCTAGGACAACGAGTTGATAAGAAATTAAATTTTATCCATTATGCTAGTAAAACTCTAGAAAATGCCCAAAGAAATTATGCTACTACTGAAAAGGAATTCTTAGTAGTTGTATTCGCGTGTGATAAATTCAGATCTTATATTGTTGATTCTAAAGTAACTATTCACACTGATCATGCTGCTATTAAATATCTTATGGAAAAGAAAGATGTTAAACCTAGACTTATTAGATGAGTTCTTCTGATGCAAGAATTTGACTTGAATATCTTAGATAATAAAGGAGCTGAGAACCCTATAGCGGACAACTTATCTAGGCTAGAAAATGTTCTTGATGACTCACTACCTATTGATGATAGCTTTCCTGATGAACAATTAGCGGTCATAAATATTTCTCATAGCACTCCATGGTATGAAGATTATGCTAATTATATTGTTGCAAAATTTATACCACCTAGTTCCACATACCAGCAAAAGAATTTTTTTCTATGATTTAAGACATTACTTCTGGGATGACCCACACCTTTATAAAGAAGGAGTTGATGGTGTTATTAGATGTTGTGTACCTGAGCATGAACAGGAACAAATCCTACACAAGTGTCACTCTGAGGCTTATGGAGGACACCATGCGGGAGATAGAACGGCACACAAAGTATTACAATCCGGTTTTATTGGACTACTCTCTCTAAAGATGCTCGTATGTTTGTCTTGTTTTGTGATGAATGTCAAAGAATTGGTAATATTGGTAGACGTCAGGAAATGCCTATGAATTATTCACTTGTTACTGAACCATTTGATGTTTGGGGTTTCGATTTCATGGGACCTTTTCCATCCTCTAATGTGTATACTCATATTATAGTTGATGTTGATTACGTTACTGATGACCCACAACCGTAAGGGATCTATTGCAGCGTTTTCGATAAGTAAGAGTGTCGAACCCAACGAGGAGCAGAAGGTATTGACAAGTGATTCTGAGCAAGGAATAACTGCAAGCACTGAAAGATATCTTTTTAGGGGTTTTCTTGATATAAGCAATAGGAAAGTAAAAGCGAGCAAAGTAAAAGGCACTGGAAAGTAACAAGTGGCCCAATCCTTTCTGATCAAAGGAGAGGCCTAGCAACTGAACTTATAAAGGCTAAAGTGTTCTTGAGGACACACGGGAGAGGTAGTCATGTGCTTTCGCCATATTCCGTATCGGTACTATGTTATGTGTTGATAAGTGCTGAGTGGGTGGATCTATGCTAGTACACTCTCTAGACTAAGATGAGTGCACTCTTATGATTAAACACCTTGCAAGCATCCGCAAATACAAGATAGTATTTAAGGCAAAAGCCTAACCATAGCAATACGATCGATGATCCATTGTTCCCTTGTGCAAAAGCGTGCGAACCGGGGTTCAGGTTTCTGTCACTCCGGGAACCCTCCGTAAGCATTCTTTGTACACAATGTATTCCCCTAGGTCCTTAATAAGGCGAAGTGTTGAGTGTTCGACTCACACAACACCACTAGTAAAATAACAACACAACTTAAGTATCAAATAACACATATTACTTCAACATCATATGACTACTAACAACAAGACTTTTCCCATGTCCTCAAGAACTAAGGTAACTACTCACAAGACATAAAAGAGATCATGATCAGTGGAGATAAATGGATGATAAACAATCTGGACATAATGATATTTCTCCAACAAAACTCAATAGCATTCACCACAAAGTAGTAATCAACACCGATAGAGTAGAGATGATAGATAGTACGGATTACAACACAAGTTGCAATGATGAGATGAGATTGGATGAAGATGGAGATGGTGCTGATGTTGGGGATGATGTTGATGATGATCTCGATGATGCCCGTGACGATGGTGATGATCTCCCCTTCCGGGAGGTGATCTCCCCGGCGGAATCTGCCCGCCGGAGATGGCTTTTTCTTCTCTGTAGGTTTCCGCCACGGAGCGGCGGTGGAACTCCGTCAAAACTCTCCTTTTTAGGGTTTTCGGATGACGAGGAGTATATAGGCAAAAGGGGGCAGCCGGAAGTGGGCCAGGGGCTCTAGGCGCCCCCCCGGCGCGGCCAGGGTGGGGGCCGCGCCAGGTGGCCGCCTGGGCGCCCTGTGGCCCCCCTTTGGTTGCCCTTTTGCGTGCCTTCGTGATCCGTCTGGAAAATACCCTCCGTCGATTTTCAGGTAATTTGGAGGTATTCTTCTTCAGCAACTCAGCGTCCACTTTTTACCGCTGAATCCTGCGTCTGCTGGTTCGGGACCGGAAAGTTGCAAACTGTGTAAAATAGGCCAAAACACCATAAGAACATCATCGTAATGTGAAATATATCAATGAATAAGGATGAATTACGATATAAAATAGTGATGCATTTTGTACGTATCAACACCCCCAAGCTTAGAGCTCGCTTGTCCCCAAGCGAATACTGAACTCGGTAAACCTGTCCACATGTTTAGAGAGTGAAGTGTCGATAAATAGAATACATACAAGAAGCATCACAATTTCTTCACCAAACTCAAATATCGTCAACAGCAATCTTCAACCTATAATGCCCTTATAAAAGAGTGGTAACACTTATAATCGAAAGTAGGGCTAAGGAAACTCATCAAATCATGGCAAACATGTCCTTTGGTCAAAGAACAACTAATAGCTTTTACTTTTGCTCTTTCTCTTTATGTTTTGATGAGATTAATCGAAGCTTTTGAAAGAACATGTTATTAGGCAAGAAGTGAAAGTGTTAACACAAAGGAAGATGTTTGCTTAAGCTGGGCTTGACAAACAACTTACTTATCAAATGATAATGTCAACAAGGATATGATAGGACAAATCTTAATGCAACTTTATATGAATGAATCCTCGTCAACATCAAATGTCTGCTCTCTTTAAGAATAGAAGGAAGTAGGAATAACTGACTCATCCTAAAAACTAAGAGATAGGCCCCGCTCTAGGGAAGTAGGGAAAACTCATGTGCTATCCTTAAATCAAATAGAATGAAAACAAGTTTTGAGAGGTGCATGATTTGTCAATGAATGCTAATAGATAACTCAATTACTTCTCGAGCTGGACAAGTTTCGAGGAACGGCTCCCGTACGGGGACGATCACATCCCCTAAATCTCCTTTGTTTATCGCTGCCAAAATTTTCTGATTTCTCATGAACAAAGCGTGAAGGAGGGTTTGTTTGTTGTATTATCTTTTATGAGCCGGGCGCACTCATGCCAGTTCCTTCTCGTACTAGGGGTTTGCAGATTAGACATGCAATCCCGGGGTAAAACTTGTCCAACTTAAAAAGATCATGAATTAACTACTACTTCCTCATGAGCTAAAACAGGGGCACAAAATAGAAGATTTTGAACATTTAAGGATAACACACAAATTCTATACTTTAGGAGGTGGTAGTGGAATACCACGAATGGGAAGGTATGGTGGACTCATATGGAAGGTATTGGTTTAAGGGTATGGATGCACAAGCAGAATTCCGCTTAGTACAGAGTTTAGGCTAGCAAAGGCTTTGAGAGAACAGACAATTAATGATGACTAAGATGCAAAGCAATATAAAGCATAAACATTAAAATAAGCATAACACATCAAGTTGTCTTCCTTGTCAGCATAACACTTCAAGCATAATAACATAAAGGTTTTGGCTATGTCGCTACTTTAAGAAAATCATGCTTGTTGTTATGACCAAAGCTATGTTTGCCAAGATTAAATAAGGTTTTCAAAGCCATACCTGATATAAGGTCAATACTCCCCATAAGAATCATCATATAAGGTCAATTGCGTGAAGAGAATACCGAGTGCAGCAAAGGAACCAATAGACTTCTCATTAATATTCCATCATAGATGACTCCACACTCACAGATACAATCTCTCCACGGAAGGAGTGATAGACCTCAATGCACACACCTATTTCATATAATAACCTCCCTAAACATGATACGACTCTACTTGACTCTAAAAGGCAAAAGATAAAGATAAAGATACCGGGCACTCCCCCAAGCTTGGAACAAGCCAAGGGAATGCCATTACCCAAGGAGATTTCACTCCTCATTCTTGTTGACGTTGATCACGTAGTCCTCGGCGAAGCGCTTCCACGGAAGGGGTTCTCCAGTCTCATATGAGAAGTTTGTCTCCTGAATCCTGCATGCAGCACCCAAACCCATGCGCATAAACCTTAGTTCATACTCACAGTTCTGGTGATGTAGATCATAAATTTGCCCTTGGAGCTCTTCAATTCTTTCTTCAGATGCGGTGATGCTTTTCCACATCTCCTTCATCTCCTTCAGGAAGTAGGTCTTCAGCTCGTTGATGATGTCAAAGTTAGCTTCAACACCACGCTCGATCATCTTCTTGTACTTGAAGACTTCTTGCTCCACTTCTTCTAGCCTGGCCTGGATGCTCCCCTCCTTGATAGGTCCCTTCAGATCTTCTTGATGGAGGACACCGTCCTCCATCCGAACAACCTGAGGGTGCTTCCTCACCTCAGCGAGGTAAGGGCTGATGACGTTGACGACGAACTTGTCCTTGGGGGAACTTGGGGAAGCCATGGCACCTAGGTCCAGCTAAAAGATTCCCTGGCAGAAACAGATCGAAAAGAAAACACACGAAATCACGAGATACGTTGCCGGAACAATACGGGCAAATATATAGCAAAAATTTATGCACAGAAAGGAAGGTAACAAGCTAAAGTGGGGTCGGAGACGGACTCCTGGGTGCCCAGGCGGCCTCCCGGCGCGGCCAGGAGGTAGGGCGCGCCAGGGGGGCGCCTGGGCCCCCTGGAGCTTGTCTCCGGCTCCACTTAGGCTTAGAATTTTACTAATTTTGAAAAAAATCATAATATGGAACTTTTATGGCGGTTCGCGATGTTTCCTTACCGTAATACATACCTTTTCTTATTCTGCTTCTGCTGGTGTCTGAAACAGGGCTGCAACATGTTCTTCGTGAGTTGTTGTGTATATCATATTCACATCAACATTGACAGGGTCTCCTGCTATGTAATGCTTAAGTCTTTGCCCATTCACAACTTGAGGTTTGGTGCCTTCAAAATTGTTAATCTTGAATGCACCAGACCGATAGACTTCTTCCATATGAAATGGCCCTTCCCATCTGGAAAGTAGTTTGCCTGGAGAAAACCTGAAACGGGATCTAAACAACAAAACTTTATCACCAACATTAAATTCACGTTTCAGAATCCTCCTATCATGCCACTTCTTTACCTTTTCCTTGAACATTTTAGCGCTCTCGTAAGCTTCACTTCTCCACTCATCTAGAGAAGTCAAGTTCATGAGACGCTTCTCGCCAGCTAACTTTGGGTCAGCATTCAACTCTCTAACAGCCCAGAAAGCTTTGTGCTCTAATTCTAATGGCAGATGGCAAGCCTTTCCATAAACCATCTTATAGGGGGACATGCCCATGGGGTTTTTGTAAGCAGTTCTATACGCCCACAAAGCATCTCCTAACTTATTTGACCAGTCCTTTCTATTTCTATTTACTGTCTTCTGCAAGATCAACTTAATCTCTCTATTGGTGAGCTCAACTTGCCCACTAGTTTGAGGATGGTACGGTGAAGCGATTCTATGATTGATATCGTACTTGGCTAAAGATTTTCTAAAAGCTCCATGCGTGAAGTGTGATCCTCCATCAGTCATGAGATACCCAGGTACACCAAACCTAGGAAAAATCACATCTTTGAGCATTTTCAAAGATGTCTTGTGATCAGCACTTTCAGTGGGGATTGCTTCAACCCACTTGGTCACATAATCAACAGCTACTAAAATGTGAGTGTACTTGTGCGAAGAAGGAAAAGGACCCATAAAATCAAAACCCCAGCAATCAAAAGGTTCAATCACTAGTGAGTAATTCATAGGCATCTCATTCCTTCTACTAATGTTACCAACTCTCTAACATTTATCACAAGCTAAAACATAATTTCTAGCATCCTTAAAGAGAGTAGGCCAATAAAAACATGATTGAAGAACCTTATGTGCGGTCCTCTCACCGGCATGATGTCCTCCATAGGGACTATCATGACATTGTCTGAGAATGTCTTTCTGCTCATGTTCCGGTATGCATCTTCTCACGATCCCGTCTGGACCTTCTTTGAAAAGATGTGGGTCATCCCAAAAGTAGTGCCTCAAATCATGAAAGAACTTCCTCCTTTGCTGAAATGTTAAACCTGGAGGCAAATACTTCGCAACGATAAAATTAGCATAATCTGCAAACCAAGGATCGTAAAGAGACTGTACTTTTACAACGGCAAGTTGCTCGTCTGGAAAACTGTCGTTGACTGGGATGGGATCATGCGGTATATCTTCCATCCTTGAAATATTGTCCGCCACCGGATTGTCTTCTCCTTTCCTATCAACAATCTGCAAATCAAATTCTTGAAGAAGGAGTACCCATCTGATAAGCCTTGGCTTGGCATCCTTCTTTGTCAAAAGGTACTTAATGGCAGCATGGTCAGTATGAATAATAACTTTGGAATCAACAATATACTGCCTAAACTTATCACAAGCAAACACTACAGCTAAGAATTCTTTCTCAGTAGTAGCATAATTCTTTTGAGCACTATCAAGGGTTTTACTAGCATAATGTATAGCATTCAATTTCTTATCAACTCTTTGCCCTAAAACAACTCCAATAGCAAAATCACTAGCATCACACATAATCTCAAAAGGTAAATTCCAGTCAGGTGGTTGTACTATAGGAGCGGTTATTAAAGCTTTCTTAAGAACTTCAAAAGCCTCCTTACAATCTTCATCAAATACAAAAGGAACATCCTTCTGGAGAAGATTAGTGAGGGGTCTCGAAGTCTTAGAAAAGTTTTTAATAAATCTTCTATAGAAACCAGCATGACCAAGAAAACTGCGAATACCTTTGATGTCCCTTGGATAGGGCATCCTCTCAATTGCTTCGATCTTGGCCTTGTCCACCTCAATTCCCCTTTCGGAAATCTTGTGACCAAGAACAATTCCTTCGTTAACCATGAAGTGGCACTTCTCCCAATTGAGTACCAGATTTGTCTCCTCACATCTCTGCAAAACTTTATTAAGGTTGTGGAGACAATGGTCAAAGGAAGTTCCATAGACGGAGAAATCGTCCATGAAGACTTCCACAATCTCCTCACAGAAACCATGAAAGATAGCAGACATACACCTTTGAAAAGTAGCAGGGGCATTACATAAACCAAAAGACATACGCCTGTAAGCATAAGTACCAAAGGGACAAGTAAAAGTGGTCTTCTCTTGATCAGCAGTATTAACATGAATTTGAGAGAAGCCAGAATAACCATCGAGGTAACAAAAGTGGGTATTTTTGGATAACCTTTCAAGCATTTGGTCGATGAACGGCAACGGGTAGTGATCCTTCCTGGTTGCCTTGTTCAGCTTCCTGTAATCAATACACATTCTATATCCAATAATAATTCTCTGAGGTATTAGTTCATTCTTATCATTAGGAACCACAGTTGTACCTCCTTTCTTAGGAACACAATGTACCAGGCTTACCCACTTACTATCAGCTATAGGGTAGATAATACCTGCGGCTAGAAGCTTGAGAATCTAAGTTCTTACAACATCCATCATCTTAGGGTTCAACCGTCGTTGATGATCAACAACTGGTTTAGCATCGGGCTCAAGGTTGATAGTATGTTGACAGATAGATGGACTAATCCCCTTAAGGTCATCAAGGGTATAGCCAATTGCACCTCGGTGTTTACGAAGTACTTCCAATAGTCGCTCTTCTTCATATCCTGAAAGGTTAGAGTTGATAATAACAGGATATACTTTATTTTCATCTAAATAAGCATACTTGAGCGTATCGGGAAGAGGTTTAAGATCGAACACCGGGTCTTCTTTTGGTTTTGATAAAATTCCCAAAGGTTCAACTGGAAGGTTGTGCTTCAGGATAGCAGGTTGTCTCAAGAATATTTCATCTAGTTCATTTCTTTCCTGCATATGCAAATCATTCTCGTGGTCCTCCATATATTGCTGCAAAGGATCATTAAGGGGAATAGCAATAGAAGCAATACTTTCAATAATTTTATCATCACTAGGTAAATCGGTACCACAAGGCTGCTTAGAGAACTTGGAAAAATTAAATTCATATGGCTCACCATTGAATTCAACAGAAACTTTACCTTTCTTGCAATCTATTATAGCTCCACAAGTTCTAAGAAAAGGTCTACCAAAAATAATAGGACAAAAATTGTCCCTCTCTGAACCAAGTACTAGAAAGTCGGTAGGGTATTTTACTTTTCCACATAGGACTTCAACGTCTCTCACAATTCCGATAGGAGAGATAGTTGCTCTGTTTGCAAGATGAATGGTAACATCAACTCCTTCAAGTTCACAAGGTGAAATCTCACCGATGATCTCTTCATAAAGTGAATAGGGGATAGCACTAGCACTCGATCCCAAATCGCATAGCCCATAATAATTGTGATCTCCTATTTTAACAGATACTACTAGAGTACCTGAAAATGGGCCTTTATGCTTGGCTGTGACAAGGTTAGTGGAAACAGCACAAAAATTTACATTGGAATCCAAAACATCATTAGTAACAAGGTCTTTAACCAATGCAACTTGAGGATCGACCTTGATCTTGTCCTCAGGCTCATCAATTCTTCTCTCACTTTTATTTATTATGCCTGTCACAAGAGAGTGCTCCCTTATCCTTGCGAGAAAAGGAGGCTTTTCATATATAACTGCAGGCAAAATAGGGTCAGCAACATGAATATCAACAGGTAACTCTTTGAAAGGTTCATGATGCTGGTCTCTCTTCTTTTTTAAAGAATCAACGTGAGAGGCAAAATCCTTACAGAAATCAATCATTAGATGAGAATCAAGACCAATCTTAGAGCAAAAGGTATTGAAGTAATCAGTTTTCACATAGCTCTCAATATAATCATGCTCATAATTTATAGCGGGTTCAATACCTTTATCGATTTCCCAATCTTCGGTATTCCTGTGGATCCTTTCAATGAGATCCCATCTTTCTTCAACGCTCTTTGTCTGAAATACCCCACTAGAGGAGGCATCCAACATCTCCTTATCCTGACGAGAAAGCCTGGCATAAAAATTTGTAAGTATAATTCCCTTGGGGAGCTCATGAATAGGACATTTGAGCATTAGGGACTTCAATCTCCCCCAAGCTTGAGCAATGCTTTCTCCGTCACGAGACCTAAAGTTATAGATATAGTTCCTGTCTCGATGAATTTCATGAAGAGGATAAAACTTGGTATAAAAGAGAGACATAAGCTCTTGCCAATCAAGCAAGTGTGAGTTATCGAGAAGCTTATACCAATCTGAAGCTTTATCTATAAGCGATACGGAGAACAATTTCTTCATGACAAACTCCATTAATACACCTGCAAGCTTAAATAACGAACATAGTTGTGACAGATATAGCAAGTGTTCACCGGGATGTCTATCTCCTGCATAACGATTAGCCAAAACATAATCGATAATACCAGCTGGTATTTTATAGGGCACAATTTCAGTAGGGGGAGGAGCAACCACCACAGGTGTGGGGCGTCTTCCCACAAGCAACGATCCAATAGCAAGGTTGTCCATAAGGACAAAGAGCAGCAACAGCAAAATAAAAACAGAAATATAAAAACTTCCTTACCAGCTTCACTTACCAATAGCGCTACACTCCCCGGCAACGGCGCCAGAAAACGGTACTTGATGACCCACAACCGTAAGGGATCTATTGCAGCATTTTCGATAAGTAAGAGTGTCGAACCCAACGAGGAGCAGAAGGTATTGACAAGTGATTCTGAGCAAGGAATAACTGCAAGCACTGAAAGATATCTTTTTAGGGGTTTTCTTGATATAAGCAATAGGAAAGTAAAAGCGAGCAAAGTAAAAGGCACTGGAGAGTAACAAGTGGCCCAATCCTTTCTGAGAAAAGGAGAGGCCTAGCAATTGAACTTATAAAGGCTAAAGTGTTCTTGAGGACACACGGGAGAGGTAGTCATGTGCTTTCACCATATTCCGTATCGGTACTATGTTATGTGTTGATAAGTGCTGAGTGGGTGGATCTATGCTAGTACACTCTCTAGACTAAGATGAGTACACTCTTATGATTAAACACCTTGCAAGCATCCGCAAATACAAGATAGTATTTAAGGCAAAAGCCTAACCATAGCAATACGATCGATGATCCATTGTTCCCTTGTGCAAAAGCGTGCGAACTGGGGTTCAGGTTTCTGTCACTCCGGCAATCCACCGTAAGCATTCTTTGTACACAATGTATTCCCCTAGGTCCTTAATAAGGCGAAGTGTTGAGTGTTCGACTCACACAACACCACTAATAAAATAACAACACAACTTAAGTATCAAACAACACATATTACTTCAACACACTATTCAAGATATCTTCCGATATGCCGATAAATCGGCCGATTTATCGCTTACCGTTGTCTGACCGATAAGATAAATCGGCCGATAAATCAGCCGATATGGCGATAAATCGGCCGATATGCCGATAAACTGGCCGATTTACCCCTTATCGTGGGTCGACCGATAAGTTCCCGATAAGCGATATCCCCAACATTGCTTCAACATCATATGACTACTAACAACAAGACTTTTCCCATGTCCTCAAGAACTAAGGTAACTACTCACAAGACATAAAAGAGATCATGATCAGTGGAGATAAATGGATGATAAACAATCTGGACATAATGATATTTCTCCAACAAAACTCAATAGCATTCACCACAAAGTAGTAATCAACACCGATAGAGTAGAGAGGATAGATAGTACGGATTACAACACAAGTTGCAATGATGAGATGAGATTGGATGAAGATGGAGATGGTGCTGATGTTGGGGATGATGTTGATGATGATCTCGATGATGCCCGTGACGATGGTGATGACGATGGCGATGATCTCCCCTTCCGGGAGGTGATCTCCCCGGCGGAATCTGCCCGCCGGAGATGGCTTTTTCTTCTCTGTAGGTTTCTGCCACGGAGCGGCGGCGGAACTCCGTCAAAACTCTCCTTTTTAGGGTTTTCGGATGACGAGGAGTATATAGGCAAAAGGGGGCAGCCGGAAGTGGGCCAGGGGCTCCAGGCGCCCCCCGACGCGGCCAGGGTGGGGGCCGCGCCAGGTGGCCGCCTGGGAGCCCTGTTGCCCCCCTCTGGTTGCCCTTTTGCGTGCCTTCATGATCCGTCTGGAAAATACCCTCCGTCGATTTTCAAGTAATTTGGAGGTATTCTTCTTCAGCAACTCAGCGTCCACTTTTTACCGCTGAATCCTGCGTCTGCTGCTTCGGCACCGGAAAGTTGCAAACTGTGTAAAATAGGCCAAAACACCATAAGAACATCATCGTAATGTGAAATATATCAATGAATAAGGATGAATTACGATATAAAATAGTGATGCATTTTGGACGTATCAGTTACTAAGTGGGTAGAAGCTATGCCAACTGGTAGTGCTGATCATAACACCTCTATTAAAATGCTTAAAGAAGTTATTTTTACCGAGGTTTGGTGTCCCTAGATATTTAATGACTGATGGTGGTTCACCCTTTATTCATGGTGCTTTCCATAAATTGCTTGGTAAATATGATGTCAACCATAGAATTGCATCTCCTTATCATCCTCAGTCTAGTGGCCAAGTAGAATTAAGCAATGGAGAGATAAAATTGATCTTGCAAAAGAATGTTAATAGATCTAGGAAGAACTGGTCTGAGAAACTTGATGATGCATTATGGGCTTACATAACTGCTTACAAAAATCCTATGGGTATGTCTCCGTATAAGATGGTTTATGGAAAAGCATGTCACTTACCTCTTGAACTAGAACATAAAACTTATTGGGTAATTAAAGAGCTCAACTATGATTTCAAACTTGCCGGTGAAAAGAGGCTATTTGATATTAGCTCACTTGATGAATGGAGAACCCAAGCCTATTAAAATGCCAAATTATTCAAAGAAAAGGTAAAAGGTGGCATGACAAAAGAATTCAAAAACGGGAATTCAATGTAGGTGGCCAAGTTTTGCTATACAATTCTCGTTTAAGATTTTTTGCAGGAAAACTTCTCTCTAAATGGGAAGGGCCTTACACTATCGAAGAATTTTATCGTTCCGGCACCATCAAGAACAATAATGTCGTAGACAATAACCCAAGAGTGGTAAACGAGCAAAGAATCAAACATTATATCTCAGGTACTCCCGTAAATATTGACACCGATGTTATTGATACCATAACACTAGAGGGGTACATAAGGGAAACTTTCCAGCACGCTCCAGAACCTTGAAAAGGAGTAGGTATGTGGTACGGTAAGTAAACCGACACCAAACACTTTCCAAAGTCAATTTCTGTCCGTTTTGGAATATTTAAAAAATTAGGAAAATAAAAAGTAGTACGAAAAGTGCATGAGGAGGCGACAAGTCGCGGCCTGGGCGCGCCTCCTAGGCTTGTGGTCGCCTCGTGTGCCCTTCGGACTCCGTTTTCTCCTAGAATACCTATTTTGGTCGGTAAAAATTCATTATATAATATCCCGAAAGTTTTGACCACCGTATCACGGCAATATCCTCTGTTCTTGTTTTGAGCTATTTTTCTGACAGATCTAGATTGCCATGACGTCCCCAAGCGCCTCGAAGGACAAGCCTCCAACAACATCATCATCAACAAAGAATGCGACTTGAGTACACGGGTATGGGCACTCCCCTTGGCTTGTGCCAAGCTTGGGGGAGGTGCCCCGGTATCGTATCACCATCACACGTTTACCTTTATAGTTTATCTTAGTTCAATCCTTTTAGTTATATCTTGATCTAGTAGAATAAAAGTTTTAGTATGATTTAGTCTTTGAGTTTTGCTTTTGATCTATCTATGTAATCGAGTCCGAGAGTTATATAATAAATAGTAATTATGATTTGAGGACTTTGCTTTCATGCTTTGATCTTACAAAAGAAAGAGACTAAAGTAAAAAAGGATTATATAATAATCTTGTGGAGAGTGATGACTTCACATAAAAGGGGTAAGCTACATGGAACTTGTTGAGAGTTGACAAACATAGTTTTGGTCATTGTTGCAATTAATAGGAAGTAACAAATAAAGAGAGGTCTCACATATAAATATACTATCTTGGACATCTTTTGTGATTGTGACCACTCATTAAAATATTATATGCTAAGAAGTTGATGTTAGAAAAGGAAGACAAGGTAATGTGTTATGCTTCGTTACATCCAAAAAATAAATTTTATTGTCATAGATCCTCCAACATGTTGGTCTTGCCTTTCCACTCATGCTAGCCAAAAAATCCTACACTAAGTAGAGATACTACTTGTGCATCCAAAACCCTTCAACCCAGTTTTGCCATGAGAGTCCACCATACCTACCTACGGATTGAGTAAAGATCCTTCAAGTAAGTTGTCATCGGTGCAAGCAATAAAAAAATATCTTTAAATATGTACTACTTATTAGTGTGAGGAAAATAAACTTTGTACGATCTTGTGATGGGGAAGAAATAAAAGCGACAGACTGCATAATAAAGGTCTCTATCACAAGTGGCATTACAAAGTGACGTTCCTTCGCATTAAGACTTAGTACATCCAACTAAAAAGCGCATGACAACCTCTGCTTCCCTCTGCGAAGGGCCTATCTTTTATTTTAATGTCTGCCTTAATATCAGAGTCAAGGTGATCTTCACCTTTACTTTTTTACTTTTATCCTTTGGCAAGCACAATATGTTGGAGAGAGATCTAGATATATGTATATATATCCACGCGGATGTAGATGACCATGAACCATTATTGGTGACATTACCGTTGAGGTAAAATGTTGGGAGGCGAGATTGTAAGCCCCTATCTTTCTTCGTGTTCGATTGAAGCTTTGATTTCATATATATAGCGTGAGTGTTAGCAATTATTAAAGACTAAGAGATAGTTGAGTATGTGAAACTTGCTATACAAAGCTCTTATATAAATTGTAACTGCTTCATTGACTGAGACCTTAGTTTGTTAGTTTTCAATAAGGTTTGTGATTCATACTTTACATTATGAACAAGTTATCACTTTGATATAAGAAATTAGATGACAATATATTGCTGCTCTAAAGATGATCATGATGCCCTCATGTCCGTATTTAATTTTATCGACACATCTATCTCTAAACATGTGGTCGTAATTATCGAATTCGGCTTTTGCTTGAGGACGAGCGAGGTCTAAGCTTGGGGGAATTGATACATCCAGTTTGCATCATGCTTTTATATTGATATTTATTGCATTATGGACTGTTATTTCACATTATGGTACAATACTTATGCCTTTTCTATCTTATTTTGCAAGATTTACATGAAGAGGGAGAATGTCGGCAGCTGGAATTCTGGATCGGAAAGGAGCAAATCTGAGTGGCCTATTTTGCACAAGTTCAAAAGTCCTGAAAATCAATGAAGAATTATTTTGAAATATATAAAAAATATTGGGTGAAGAAAATCCAAAAGGGGACCAACCAGGTGGCCACAAGCGTGTGGGGTGCGCCCTACCCCCCAGGGCTTGTGGGCCCCCTGGCAGGCCTCCGGTGCCCCCTTATGCTATATGATGTCTTTTGACCTGGAAAAAAATCAAGAGATAACTTTGGGGACAAAGCGCTACCGTCTCAAGGTGGAACTTGAGCAGAACCAATCTAGGGCTCTGACGGAGCTGTTCTGCCAGGGAAACTTCCCTCCGAGAGGGGGAAATCGAAGCCATCGTCATCACCAACAATCCTCCCATCAAAGGTGGGTCAATCCTCATCAACATATTCACCAGCACCATCTCCTCTCAAACCCTAGTTCATCTCTTGTATTCAATCTTTGCCTCAAAATCTTAGATTGGTACATGTGGGTTGCTAGTAGTGTTGATTACTCCTTGTAGTTGATGCTAGTTGGTTTATTTGGTGGAAGATCATATGTTCAGATCCTTGATGCTATTAAATACCCCTCTGATTATGAACATGAATATGATTTGTGAGTAGTTACGTTCGTTCCTGATGACATGGGAGAAGTCTTGTTATAAGTAATCATGTGAATTTGGTATTCGTTCGATATTTTGATGAGATGTATGTTCTCTTTCCTCTAGTGGTGTTATGTGAACGTCGAATACGTGACACTTCACCATTATTTGGGCCCAGGGGAAGGAATTCGGAAGTAATAAGTAGATGATGAGTTGCGATAGTGACAAAAGCTTAAACCCTAGTTTATGCGTTGCTTGGTAAGGGGCTGTTTTGGATCCATATGTTTCATGCTACGGTTAGATTTATCATAATTCTTATTTTGTAGTTGAGGATGCTTGCGAGAGGGGTTAATCATAAGTGGGAGGCTTGTCCAAGTAAGGACAACACCTAAGCTGAAAGATCAAGGATGTCGCCTAGAGGGGGGGGTGAATAGGCGCTTTAAAATAATTATGGTTTAGGCTTGAACAAATGCGGAATAAACCTAGCGGTTAATTTGTCAAGCACAAAACCTACAACAACTAGGCTCACCTATGTGCACCAACAACTTATGCTAAGCAAGGTGAACAACTAGGTGATAGCAAGATATATGACAAAAAACAATATGGCTATCACAAAGTAAAGTGCATAAGTAAAGGGCTCGGGTAAGAGATAACCGAGGCACGTGGAGACGACGATGTATCCCGAAGTTCACACCCTTGCGGATGCTAATCTCCATTTGGAGCAGTGTGGAGGCACAATGCTCCCCAAGAAGCCACTAGGGCCACCGTAATCTCCTCACGCCCTCGCACAATGCAAGATGCCATGATTCCACTAAGGGACGCTTGAGGGTGGTCACCGAACCCGTACAAATGGCAACCCTTGGGGGCGGTCACCGAACCCGTACAAATTGCTCGGGGTAATCTCCACAACCTAATTGGAGATCCCGACGCTTGCTAGGAGCTTTACACCACAATGATTAAGCTCCGAACACCACCAAGGTTGGGGCTACCTCCACAACTTAATTGGAGGCTCCCAACGACACCACGAAGCTTCACCACAATGGAATATGGCTCCGTGGTGACCTCAACCGTCTAAGGCGCCCAAGAAACCAAGAGGAACAAGCTCAAGGGTACCAAGCACCCAAGAGTAATAAGCTTCTCAACTTGTAACTTCCACGTATCACCGTGGAGAACTCAAACTGATGCACCAAATGCAATGGCACGGGCACACGGAGTGCCCAAAGCAACTAATGCTAGGAAGGGAAAAGAGAGGAAGAACAAGAAGGAGAACAGCAAGAACTCCAAGATCTAGATCCAAGGGGTTCCCCTCACCTAGAGGAGAAAGTGATTGGTGAAAATGTGGATCTAGATCTTCTATCTCTTTTCCCCCCCAAAACTAGCAAGAATCCATGGAGGGATTGAGAGATAGCAAGCTCGAAGAAGGTCAACAATGGGGCAAGAACATGAGCTCAAATGATAAGGCTCAATGGGGAAGAAGACCCATTTTTATAGGGGGAGAAAATCCAACTGTTATCCCCACCAACTAGCCCACAGAGAGCGGTACTACCGCCGGCTGAAGTGGTACTACCGCTTGGCACAACGGTACTACTGCTGGGACCACGCACAGCGCCAACGAGGGAAGAAACACGAGATAGAGCCCCTGAGCGGTACTAGTAGGAGTGGTAGGGCAGTACTACCACTTATAAGCGGTATTACCGCACCTACTGCCGCTCCTACTACCGTCCAACCCGACACGAGAAGCGACGGTCTTGAATCGAGGCGGCACTAGCGCGGAACCGGAGCGGTACCACTGCATATAGCCATGGGCGGTACTACCGCTATGTACCAGCGGTACTACCGCTTGTGGCTATAAGCGGTACTACCGCTCTGGCCCAGTGGTACTACCGCAGGAGCTACAAGAAACCCTGAACTACCATGACTTCTGCAAATGAGCTCCGAATTGAGCAAACTCAAGCTTGTTGGATAGAGGAAGACGAGTAGCATCAAAACATCAGCTGGTTATAGTAAGAAGAGGCAGGGGAGATATGCAAAGATATAGAGGAGTGAACCCTCCATCTGAGAAGAACCGACATAACCTCCAACATCGAAAACCTCATAGCAGATGTATGAGTGAACTCCGTTTTTGATGAACTCGAGCTTGTCATCAAGATGACCATAAGCTCCAAATCTCACAAGGAGAAGAACCAAACAAGAACCAATAAAGATGATGCAAGGATGCAATGGTTTGAGCTCTCTACGAACGATACGATCAAGCTACTCATCGAGAGCCACCCTTGATAGTACGACAATCAATCCTATAACCCGGTCTCCCAACTACCAGTCTACCACCATGAGACTGGTAAAATAGAAAACCTATCAAGGGCAAACCTTTGCCTAGCACATAGTCCACTTGAGCTGGATGATGCCGATCTTGACTCCCTCAAGTTGGACCACCTTTCTTGATTGCGTTGGTTCGGTGAAGATTAATAGATTGCTCCCCCATACTCCACTATGGCTGAGCCACTCTTTGAAACATCTTCACAAGTCCATTGCCACCACAATGGACGGCAAGCTTCAAGCATATGATATCTTCGTGATGATCCACTTGAACTTGCACACCGCAACCTAACCCCACAAAGAACTCTCACGAAGACCATGGGTTAATACACAAAGCGTGATTGACAATGCTTACCATACCATGGGATTGCTGGATCCCTCTCGGTACATTTTCTACACTTTTTGTGTTGATCAACTTGATTCATTATTTGACTTAGTCTTGATCAACCTTGAATCTTTCCAACTCTCTTCATTTGGATGATGTCTTGAAGGTAACATGAATGATCACACACTCTTCTTCTTCAAGACATGCTTGCAATAAGCTCAACACCCACAAGACCAATCTTTGGATAATTCCTTAATAGAACCTTGGTCATCACAAACTCTCCTTGAAACCAACAAATGGACTCCAAGAAAAGCCTATGGACAAACCCTTCAAATATAACTCAAGGCAACCATTAGTCCATAGAGATTGTCATCAATTACCAAAACAAAACATGGGGGTGCCGCATGTTCTTTCAATCTCCCCCATTTTGGTAATTGATGACAATCACTTTCAAGAGAGTTTATATAAGGAATTATGCATCACCATACCATGCAACCTAATGTATGTGCATGAGATGCAAAAGCTTAGGAACAAAACCAAAGCAAGAAGAGAGGAATAAACTCTCTAAATTTCCTCACAAAACTCTGTGAAACTTCTCCCCCATTGGCATCGATTGCCAAAATGGGCGAAAGCTTAGAAGGCCAATATAAATTATGTTCCCCCATACATTGTGTATTTCTCAACAAGAGAGTGGAATGCAATACACATATCCAACAGTAATACTTGGAGGAAGACAAACTATATTGAGGCCCAAAGATTGCAAAAGAATGATAGGCCACAAAGACATAACAAAGAGAGTGAGACACGAAATCAAGCAATCAAAGCATAGCAATTGAAGCAAGCTATCAAAAGATACCAATTGAACCAACTAGACCAATGATCCTACATGCTATATGAATAAAAGATATTATGATATGAGCAAGGGAGTGTTCTAGAGAAACTAGAGAAGCTCTCCATGATTTGTGCACAATTTAATTTTGTATTTGGATACAACAAGCACAAAATAGGATCGTCGCTCCCCAAGATCAAGAGAACCTCACGACATAGCATCGGTGTGTTCTAAAGACACCGGTGAAGCTCCCCATAATTTGTGCACTCCTTAGAATATTTTCATTAGGATACCGAGTGCACGAAATAGGATCATCACTCCCCCAAAATCAATAGAAAATCACACCAAGTGCAAGTGAGCATGAAGGTAACAAAGCCTAGCACTTGCAACAAACAAATGGTTGAGCAACATATAAAAGAGACAACTTAAGAGTAGGCTCAACCGAAATGACGTGTGTGAGTCATGGCAAAGCACTTGAGAAGACTAATGTATGGATGAACATTAAGCATCAATATAGTCTTGAATGAATGAGATACACGGTGCAAGGCCTATCATTCCCACACACAACTAGCAAATGGGTTCACAAGCTCACTAATAAGCATATAAAGAACCTATGCTTGTGACAACCCATGGTGAAGATAGAAAAAGAGAGCGTTATCAAGACGAGGGATACCAATTAATTGGCAAAAGACTTGTCAAGACAAGCAAGAGACAAAAATATCTTCACCACACAAGAGTGCATCTAGATGCAACAATATAAGATCCGTACTCAAGGCAAAGGCTTTCACGGAGCCACCAAAGAAATGATACAAGAAAGACAAGGTGGTCGTGAAAGAAAGGATATCTTCTAGATATGTAATTTCTCTCAAGTGTATAAGATTCTAGGTAGATGAAAATCATGATGATATCAATCCACAAAGAAGAATGTACACTAGAAATAGTTGCAAAAAGGAAGTAATAAGATATCCACAAGGAAGTCATAATTATACCAATAAGATATTTTGCTTGAACGCATAACACATGACTAGATAAGGTCTTATTGAATATACATGAATTCCAACCAAGCGAACATCAAAGACATCACAACTAGCAACAAGACATCATTGTTGGGATGCTTTGAGAAAGGAATCAAACATCACAAGAAGGAATGACTAACATGCCACGATACAACCTACACAAGGTTGGTGCAAGAAATGTGTGCATGAAGTAGATAATGATACTTGTTACCGAGATACCATTGGAAGGATGTAGTAGATACCAATTGAAGGTACATCGTAGTTCATTGATCATCCTAGCTTGACTCCAGTAAGCACATGGTGACAACACCTTACTTTTGAATGGCCGAGCATCCAATGCATCTCCAATTGTTCCTAGAACAACAACACAAACAAAATGGCACCCAAACTCATTGGGATCAAAGAGTTAGAAACACCAATACATAGGACAAACTCCACAAACATATGTGCATTTATATATGAAAATGAATCTCATGCACATCTCATCCAAATTGAGACTAGGTGGAGTTTCCCTTATATATTGGGTCAAAGAAAGAAAGCATGCTAAATAAAATACATGTAGTAAATATGCATGCTCAAGACTTCGAAGAAACGAAACCAAATGAAAGAGAAATACTAAGTGAAAATAGGATACCAAATGGAGAAATCATCACTTGGAAGATATCTATTTAGAAGATACATCAAGGAATGAGACATCCATTGATACACGCAAAAGGAAAGATATCAGACTCCCAAAAGAGAGGATGGTTCCAAACAAACCAAGCCATCTACAAAGTTTCATGATGGCACAAAGTACCAAAAAGAAATGGCTTGCCTTCCATCAACACACACTTGAAATGGATCACAAGAAGAGTGTTCTATTGAAAATAGGATAGCTCCCCCAAGAATTGTGCATTAAAGAGAAATTGCATTTGAATACATAATGCACAAGGTGGGATCACCACTTTCACTATATCTAGAAAAGACTTGACAAAATCAATAAAATAACAAGATCCACAAGTGGCACAGAAGGCAATGGGAGTTGACACAAACTTGGCAAGAGATAAGACAAATAAAACCAAAAGACAATGTAAAGATGATCAATAATTTCCACCACATAAATGATTACCAATTGTCAAAGACAAGAGGTATTTGAAAATAATTCCCGGTGATAGATAGCAATGATATCCAACATCATCTTCACACCAAACACAAGCAAAATGCAACTTATAGAGCTAACATGTCACCTGGGAACAACATAATTTTTAATATCAACTCTAGGTGACAATATCTCAAATTTACACATTTTCTAGGCTTGTAATATACACATAGCATATTACTCCCCATAATGTGATACCAATGAAAAGCTTAACAAGTTGCAAAAGAGAACCAACAAGAGATAATTAATGGACCAAATAGAATTTGAATTTCTCATGAGAAGACATACCACATAGAGACTAGATAATCTTGTAATATCAATACTATATGGCATTCCTCATGTACACACATTTATAGGATTGTGAGGTGCACAAAGCACATCACTTCCCCAAAATGGGATGTTCCATTAATCTCTCACAAGAGCCAACTAAGATACAAACAAGATGCAAAAAGGCTCAACACACGACACACACGTACATGATGTGCAAACCAACATACACATACTTGATTTCTCAAGATAAACAAATTGGAAGCACAACATATACAAGCCCATGCATGGTACAAAACCATAACATGCTAAGGGGCAAGTAACTTTCGATGTAAACAATTTAAGCACGAGTTACCGCAAGGAGGAACATTGGATATAAGATAGAAACTTGATAATCCGAATGACTTGGCTTGAGACAATATGAATGATGAAGACCCCTTAATTCTTCAAAATGTAGCCATGTCTCCAATATCCTCCATCAACACCTATTGATCAAGTTTTAGCTTGTTGGTCCCCAATCAAGTTGGGTCCTAAGAGGTTAGTCACAATAGTCTTGGCCACCCAAATGGTTCTTTTCTTGACACCAATTTGAGTACCAACAAACTTGGCAAACACATTGCAAACATTATCCTTCCCAAGTGAATATACATCATCAATAATAATTGGGTTGGATAAGTTACCACTTGTGCATGAAGAAGCGACGTGACCTTTCTCACGACATAAGTAGCAACGTCTACTCTTCACTTTCTTCTCACTTGATTTCTCAACATGAGAAGCATTAACTTGAGCCTTCTTGGGAAGTGGCCTTTCTTCACCTTGCGATTGAGCATGGGATTGAACTTGTGGCCTCCTCCCTTGTTGCTTGTCACTAATGGGCTTCTTCTTCAATGAGCATGATCTAACATGGTGCCCTTCAATTTTGCACTTGAAGCAAATAATCTTGGCCGAATTCTTGAGTTGCTCTTGGACCTTTTTCTTGTTTCTCTTGGACTTCTTCTTCTCATTTGAGTTGAATCCAAGTCCACCTTTGTTATTGGGGGATTTTTGCACACTCAAGATATTGTTGAGTGTGGATTTCCCATCATGACACTTTTCCAAGTCTTTCTTCAAAGAAGTGACTTGGGCCTTGAGCTCTTTGACTTCCTCTACATGGTTAGTGTCAACACAAGTACTAGAAGAAGTATAAGCTTCATTGTTAGAGCAACAAGGCAAGGAGAGCAATTCATCACAAGATGTACTAACATTGTGAGTAGATGAATTGCGAGGACTATCACATGGCAAGATAGAATTTTGACTTGAAGTAGTGCTAGTAGCCACATGAGGATTACTAGATGTTACCTTGATACTCATGGCCTCATGAGGTATCTTTAGCACATTATGGGATACTAGAAGATCATCATGAGAGCTTGTGAGCTTTATATGACTTTCTTCCAATTTCCCATAATTGCTAGATAGCAACTCAAGTTGAGCCCTTAGCTCAACATTCTCCTTCAAAATGGATGCTTCACTAGAAATAGAGTTAGTAGCACAAGCATCATCAATAATAGCAAGAGGAGAAGGCAACTTGGAAAGCTCCTTAGAATATGAAGCTTTAAGTTGAGCACGAGACTCGGTGAGTTTTATGAGCTCACCCTTAATGACCCTTGAGCCATTTTCGAGGTGCTCAAAATCCTCAAGGAGTTTAGCATGTGCAACTTCAAGCTTCACATTTTTAGTTTCAAAATCATTAGCCACCTCGAGAGCTCTATCATGGGATTCCTTTATTCTAGATAGTTCTAGAGCAAAAGTCTTCTCAAGAGATTCCTTGGTGGTTTGTTCAAGTTCAAGAGCTTGCGAGAGGTCGGCGATCTCACTAGCGTAATCACGCTCATGACCTTCCATTTTCTCAATGGTGACCTCATGATCCTCTAGATGAGATTCCAACTCCTCTATATATTTCTTGCCCTCAGTGGCAATAGACATGATTTCCATGAAGTTGGAACGAGCAATTTTATTTTTATGAAGAGCTTTAAAAATCATTCCCCCCTTAACTTTTAAGGAGGCAACATTATCATTCTCTTCATCATTATCAACATCATCATCATTCTTGTCATCATCACAAGATATATTGGGATTCAAAGTGGGAGATACCTTTGAAGCCTTAGCCATAAGGCAAAACGCAATAGATGATGATGTTGGATCCCTTGAAGCATCATTCAAGGCCACATCTTGTTCCATGGGTTGTTGGATTTCCTCTACATTGTTAGCACAACAATTCAACGAAATATATGCATTTTTATCATGGCAACGAGACATAGCAAGCATATCATCATGAGATTTAGTCAAGCAATTCAAGGACTATCAACACAAGCATGTGAAACATGTACGATGCTCGAAGTGTTAAAGTCCAAAGAAGATGCATTGCAATAAGATAGTGATGAAGGATCATCCACAATAAGCATACTATCATCATTGCAATGATCAAGACTACTCACCATATTGTTACCTTGTGGCAAACCACATGTAGGTGAAGTAGAGGAAGTTGAGAAGACAACACGGCCGGAGGTGGAGGGAGAAAAATCATTCCCACAATTCTTGGACACACCATATTTATCTTGAAGCTTTGTCCACAACTCATGAGCATCCCGAAACGGCATGAGTTGAAATAAAACTACATTGCTCAAAGCATCAAAAAGCACATTAGAAGCTTGAGCATTGAGATAAGAGTTTTTATCATCCTCTAAAGATAATCTTTGGGGATCCTTCAGAGGAGAAAAACCCATATCTACAATTCGCTCTAAATTTGGGTCCATGACCCTAAAGAGATTAAGCATGCGAATTACCCAAACATCAAAATTTATGCCATCGAAACTAAGAGTGTCAGAGAATCCTAAACCCCTAGTCGACATCCTTACTCTCTAGGCGGTTAAGACCTGTAAAGAGAGACGAGGCTCTGATACCAATTGAAAGATCGTGGATGTCGCCTAGAGGGGGTGAATAGGCGCTTTAAAATAATTACGGTTTGGGCTTGAACAAATGCGGAATAAACCTAGCGGTTAATTTGTCAAGCACAAAACCTACAACAACTAGGCTCACCTATGTGCACCAACAACTTATGCTAAGCAGGGTCAACAACTAGGTGATAGCAAGATATATGACAAAAAACAATATTGCTATCACAAAGTAAAGTGCATAAGTAAAGGGCTCGGGTAAGAGATAACCGAGGCACGTGGAGACGACGATGTATCCCGAAGTTCACACCCTTGCGGATGCTAATCTCCGTTTGGAGCGGTGTGGAGGCACAATGCTCCCCAAGCAGCCACTAGGGCAACCGTAATCTCCTCACACCCTCGCACAAAGAAAGATGCCGTGATTCCACTAAGCGACCCTTGAGGGCGGTCACCGAACCCGTACAAATGGCAACCCTTGGGGGCGGTCACCGAACCCGTACAAATTGCTCGGGGTAATCTCCACAACATAATTGGAGATCCCGACGCTTGCTCGAAGCTTTACACCATAATGATTGAGCTCCGAACACCACCAAGGTTGGGGCTACCTCCACAACTTAATTGGAGGCTCCCAACGACACCACGAAGCTTCACCACAATGGAATATGGCTCCGCGGTGACCTCAACCATCTAAGGCGCCCAAGCACCCAAGAGGAACAAGCTCAAGGGTACCAAGGACCCAAGAGTAATTAGCTTCTCAACTTGTAACTTCCACGTATCACCGTGGAGAACTCAAACTGATGCACCAAATGCAATGGCACGGGCACACGGAGTGCCCAAGTCCTTCTCTCTCAAATCCCACCAAAGCAACTAATGCTAGGAAGGGAAAAGAGAGGAAGAACAAGAAGGAGAACACCAAGAACTCCAAGATCTAGATCCAAGGGGTTCCCATCACCTAGAGGAGAAAGTGATTGGTGATAATATGGATCTAGATCTCCTCTCTCTTTCCCCCCCAAAACTAGCAAGAATCCATGGAGGGATTGAGAGATAGCAAGCTCTAAGAAGGTCAACAATGGGGGAAGAACATGAGCTCAAAGGATAAGGCTCAATGGGGAAGATGACCCCTTTTTATAGGGGGGAGAAAATCCAACCGTTATCCCCACCAACCAGCCCGCAGCGAGCGGTACTACCACTCTAGGGAGCGGTACTACCGCTGGGACCACGCACAGCGCCAACGAGGGAAGAAACACGAGATAGAGCCCTCGAGCGGTACTAGTAGCGGTGGTAGGGCAGTACTACCGCTTATAAGCGGTACTACCGCACCTACTGCTGCTCCTACTACCATCCAACCGGAGACGAGAAGCGACGGTCTTGAATCGAGGCGGCACTAGCGCGGAACCGGAGTGGTACCACCGCATATAGCCATGGGCGGTACTACCGCTATGTACCAGCAGTACTACCGCTTGTGGCTATAAGTGGTACTACCGCTCTGGCCCAGCGGTACTATCGCAGGAGCTACAAGAAACCCTGAACTGCCATGACTTCTGCAAATGAGCTCTGAATTGAGCAAACTCAAGCTTGTTGGATAGAGGAAGATGAGTAGCATCAAAACAGCGGCTGGTTATAGTAAGAAGAGGCAGGGGAAGTATGCAAAGATATAGAGGAGTGAGCCCTCCATCTGAGAAGAACCGGCATAACCTCCAACATCGAAAACATCACAGCAGATGTATGAGTGAACTCCGTTTTTGATGAACTCGAGCTTGTCATCAAGATGACCATAAGCTCCAAATCTCACAAGGAGAAGAACCAAACAAGAACCAATAAAGATGATGCAAGGATGCAATGGTTTGAGCTCTCTACGAACGATACGATCAAGCTACTCATCGAGAGCCCCCCTTGATAGTACGGCAATCGATACTATAACCCGGTCTCCCAACTACCACCATGAGACCGGTAAAATAGAAAACCTATCAAGGGCAAACCTTTGCCTTGCACATAGTCCACTTGAGCTGGATGATGATGATCTTGACTCCCTCAAGCTGGACCACCTTTCTTGATTGTGTTGGCTTGGTGAAGATTAGTAGATTGCTCCCCCATACACCACTATGGGTGAGCCACTCTTCGAAACATCTTCACAAGTCCATTGCCACCACAATGGACGGCAAGCTTCAAGCATATGATATCTTCGTGATGATCCACTTGAACTTGCACACCGCAACCTAACCCCACAAAGAACTCTCACGAAGACCATGGGTTAGTACACAAAGCGTGATTGGCAATGCTTACCATACCATGGGATTGCTTGATCCCTCTCGGTACATCTTCTACAATTTGTGTGTTGATCAACTTGTTTCATTCTTTGACTTAGTCTTGATCAACCTTGAATCTTTCCAACTCTCTTCATTTGGATGATGTCTTGAAGGTAAACATGAATGATCACACACTCTTCTTCTTCTTCGATACATGCCTGCAATAAGCTCAACACCCACAAGACCAATCTTTGGATAATTCCTTAATAGCACCTTGGTCATCACAAACTCTCCTTGAAACCAACAAATGGACTCCAAGAAAAGCCTATGGACGAACCCTTCAAATATAACTCAAGGCAACCATTAGTCCATAGAGATTGTCATCAATTACCAAAACCAAACATGGGGGTGCCGCATGTTCTTTCACAAGCACCGGTTCACCCACATATCAAATTATCAAAGTAGCGAACGCAAATCACATGAGCATGATGAAAACTAGCTTGATAATAATTTCCATGTGTGCTCGGGGGCGCTTTGCTTTATATAAGAGTTCGCCCAGGCTTGTCCTTTGCTATAAAGAGGATCGGGCCACCTTGCTGCACCATAGTTACACTTGTTACTTGTTACCCGTTATCAATTATCTTTTGACCAAACTATCTGTTGCCGATAATTTCAATGCTTGCAAACCGCTTGTCATTTCCTTCTGCTCCTCGTTGGGTTCGACACTCTTACTTATCAAAAGGACTACGATAGATACCCTATATTTGTGGGTCATCAACATGTTAGGTAGCATTCCACATTTTTATCATTTACTGCTACTTCTCGAGCTTACGTTGTATTCCCTCGAAGAGGAAAGGGAGATGCAGCACAGTAGCGTAAGTATTTCCCTCAGTTTTTGAAAACCAAGGTATCAATCCAGTAGGAGACCACACGCGAGTCCCTCGCACCTGCACAAACAAATAAGAACTTCGTAGCCAACGCGATAAGGGGTTGTCAATCCCTTTACGGTCACTTACGAAAGTGAGATCTGATAGAGATGATAGTTTATATTTTTGGTATTTTTGGTTTATAAGAACAGCAAGTAAAAGAGATAAAAGTAAAGTAGATGTATATTGATATGTTGAGAATAGACCCGGGGGCCATAGTGTTCTCTAGTGGCTTCTCTCATGATAGCGATATTCTACGGTGGGTAAACAAATTACTGTCGAGCAATTGATAGAAAAGCGAATAATTATGAGACTATCTAGGCATGTTCATTGTGTATAGGCATCACGTCCGAGACAAGTAGACCGAAACGATTCTGCATCTACTACTATTACTCCACACATCGACCGCTATCCAGCATGCATCTAGTGTATTGAGTTCATAAGAACAGAGTAACGCCTTAAGTAAGACGACATGATGTAGAGGGATAAACTCAAGCAATATAATATAAACCCCATATTTTTATCCTCGATGGCAACAATACAATACGTGCCTTGTTGCCCCTACTGTCACTGGGAAAGGACACCGCAATATTGAACCCAAAGCCAAGCACTTCTCCCATTGCAAGAACTATAGATCTAGTACGCCAAACCAAACCAATAATTCGAAGAGATTTGCAAGGATATTATGAGCACACATAAAAAGTTCAGATAAGAACCAAATATCTTTCATAGATAACCTTGATCATAAACTCACAATTCATCGGATCTCGACAAACACACCGCAAAAAGAGATTACATCAAATAGATCTCCTCAAAGACCGAGGAGAACTTTGTATTGAGATCCAGAGAGAGAGAAGTAGCCATCTAGATACTAGCTATGGACCCGAAGGTCTGTGGTAAACTACTCACAACTCATGGTGAGGGCGATGATGATGAAGAAGAAGAACTCCATGATGGATCCCCCTCCGGTGGAGCTCCGGAACAGGCTCCAAGATGGGATCTTCACGGGAACAGAAGGTACGGTGGTGGAATTAGGGTTTTATCTCTGTTTACGGAGGTTCTGGGGTACGTAGACTTATATAGGAAGAAGGAGGGCACCGGGGGACGCTCGAGGGGGCCACGAGGCAGGGGGCGCGCCCTATGATGGGGGGCGCGCCCCCACCCTCGTGGGCCACCTCTTGATCCCCTGACGTGGTTCTCAAGCTCCGCATGCATGATTTTCTCCAAAAATATCTCTCGCGAAGGTTTCATTCCGTTTGGACTCCGTTTGATATTCTTTTTCTGCAAAACCCTGAAATGGGCAAAAAAACAACAATCTAGACTGGGCCTTTGGGTTAGTAGGTTAGTCCCATTAATGGTATAAAAGTGAATGATAAAGCCCATTAAACATCCAAGACTTCACAAATAATAGAATGGAACAATAAAAAAATATAGATATGTTGGAGACGTATCAAGCATCCCCAAGCTTAATTCCTGCTCGTCCTCGAGTAGGTAAATGATAAAGAAATAATTTTTGATGTGGAATGCTAACCAATATAGTTTTTCAATGAAATTCTCTTAATTGTGGCATGAATGTCAGATCTGAAAGATTCAAGATAAAAGTCTATATTGACATAAGAAACAATAATACTTCAAGCATACTAACAAAGCAATCATGTCTTCTCAAAATGTATGGCTAAAGAAAGTTATCCCTACAAAATCATATAGTGTTGGCTATGCTCGCTCATTATCACACAAAATATTCATATCATGCACAACCCCGATTTCAGCCAAGCACTTGTTTTCATACTCTATCTTTTCAAACCTTTCAACTTTCACGCAATACATGAGCGTGAGCCATGGATGTAGCACCATGGGTGGAATAGAGGTGGTTGTGGAGAAGACAAAAAGGAGGGAGATAGTCTCACATCAACTAGGCGTATCAACAGGCTATGGAGATACCCATCAATAGATATCAATGTGAGTGAGTAGGGATTGCCATGCAACGGATGTAGTAGAGCTAAATATGAATGAAAGCTCAACAAAAGATACTAGTGGGTGTGCATCCAACTTGCTTGCTCCCAAAGACCTAGGGCATTTGAGGAAGCCCATCGTTGGAATATACAAGCCAAGTTCTATAATGAAAATTCCCACTAGTATATGAAAGTGACTAAACATGAGACTCTCTACAATGAAGAACATGGTGCTACTTTGAAGCACAAGTGTGGAAAAAAGATAGTAGCAATTGTCCCTTTTCTTTTCTTTTTCCCCTTTTTTGGGCCTTTCTTTTTTTCTTTGGCCTTTTTTTTTCTTTTTTTCGCGGAGGGGCTTTATAGAATTAGCCTTTCCTCCCATGGGACAATGCTCTAATAATGATGATCATCACACTTTCATTACAACTTGATATTACAACTCGATACTACAACAACTAAGTATGACTCTATATGAATGCCTCCGGCGGTGTACCGGTATGTGCAATAAAACAAGAGTGACATATATAAAAATTATGCATGGTGGCCTTGCCACAAATACGATGTCAACTACATGATCATGCAATGGCAATATGACAATATGATGCGTGTCATATGAATGGAACGGTGGAAAGTTGCATGGCAATATATCTCGGAATGGCTATGGAAATGCCATGATAGGTAGGTATGGTGGCTGTTTTGAGGAATAATATGGTGGCTGTTTTGAGGAAGGATATATAGTGGGTGTATGGTACCGGCGAAAGTTGCGCGGTAGAAGAGAGGCTAGCAATGGTGGAAGGGTGAGAGTGCGTATAATCCATGGACTCAACATTAGTCATAAGAACTCATATACTTATTGCAAAAATCAACGAGTCATCAAAACAAAGCAATCAACTCATGCTCCTAGGGGGGAGGTTGGTAGGAGTTAACCATCGCGCGCCCCCGACCTCCACACAAAGGTTGGCACTTTACAAATACCTCATGCTCTAATTTCGTCACATAGCGGTTCACCATACGTGCATGATACGGGAATCACTAACCTTAACTAAAGTTTTTATCAATTTCATAATAACTCCACTAGCATGACTCTAATATCACTATCCTCATATCTCAAAACAATTATCAAGCATCCAACATCTCATCATATTCAATGCACTTGGTGTGAAAGTTTTTTACTACATTGATATTGGATGTCTATCATGTGAAGACTAGTTTTTTAGCCTAAACACATTACCATGCTGTTTTAATAGACTCTAAAATAGATATAAGTGAAGCATGACAGTTCAACAATTTCTACAAAATATTACCACCACCGTACTCTAAAAGATATAAGTGAAGCACTAGAGCAAAAACTATTCAACTCAAAAGATATAAGTGAAGCACATAGAGTGTTCTAACAATTCCTAGGCCATATTTAACTCTCTCAAATAGGTGTGTCCGGCAAGGATGATTGTGGCAAACTAACAAGCAAAGACTCAAATTATACAAGACGCTCCAAGCAAAACACATATCATGTGGTGAATAAAAATATAGCTCTAAGTATAGCTACCGATGGATGAAGACGAAAGAAGGGATGCCTTCCTGGGGCATCCCCAAGCTTAGGCTTTTGATTGTCCTTGAATTTTACTTGGGGTGCCATGGGAATCCCCAAGCTTAGGCCTTTGCTACTCTTTGTTCTATAGTCCATCAAAGCAATACTCAAAACTTGAAAACTTCACAACACCAAACTTAGACAAAAATTCTCGTGAGCTCCGTTAGTATAAGAAAACAAACCACTACTCAAAGGTACTGCAATGAATTCATTCTTTGTTTATATTGGTGTTAAACCTACTGTATTCCAACTTCTCTATGGTTCATACTTGCCAATACTACTCATAGATGCATTGAAATAAGCAAACAACACACGAAAAACAGAATCTATCAAAAACAGAACAGTCTGTAGTAATCTGCAAGTTTCACATACTTCTGTAACTCCGAAAAATTCAAACTAAATTGGTAAACGTGAGGAATTTATCTATTAATCATCTGCAAAAAGAATCAACTAAATAGCACGCTCGTGTAAAATCTGATGATCATTTTCGTGAGCACTAACGATTCTGTTTTTGACAGCAAGATCACATAAACTTCACACAAGTCTTGCCAAAGGTTCTACTTGGCACAGACACTAAACAAAACATGAAACCACATCGAAACAGAAGCTAAATGCAATATTTATTCCCTAACAGCAGAAAAACAAAAAGAATAAAATTGGGTTGCCTCCCAACAAGCGCTATCGTTTTACGCCCCAAAGCTAGGCACGATACAAGATAGATCTAGGGAATGCCATAATGATACAATATTTCGCGAAAGCTCATCTCAAATTCCCTACGTTCAGCAGCAAGATTCCTTTGTGGTAAGCAAAAGTAATCAAAAGGGCTAAATTTATGGGACAAAAGTCCCCTACATCATTTTCAGGAGGAATAGGTTCCCCTTTTGGCCCTTTGTAGTGAACAACCAATTCATCATTATAGGCATTCTTTTGGCAGAAGGTCATAAGCCTTCGCTCAAGGGAGAAGCCTAACCCATTGTTTTGGACAGCAAAATCATCGTTCATGTCAGAAATTCTATCAATCAAGACATCGGTAGGAACCTTTTTTCTAAGGTTTCCATTAAAGGCAACATGATCAGGAGATCGCAACCGCATTATGTCTTGTTGATTGAACAAGACAACCTCTATGGGAGGTCGACTGGCATCTACCTGATAACCCTCAACCGTAAGGGATCGAGATAGTCTTCGCGGGTAAGAATAACCCAATTTATTGATTCGACACACGGGGAGCCAAAGAGTATTTATAAGCTTTGACAGTTGAGTTGTCAATTCAACCGCACCTGAAATATACTTACTTGCAACAAAAGATAAGTGGTAACGGTGATATGATAGTGATGGTGGTGATAGTAAAAGTAAACAGCGAAAGTAAATAGCAAAAGTAGCAACTAGTAACCAGCAGGATTTAAAACACTGTAGGCTAGGGAGATGGATGGTTGGGCGCTGCATGGATGAGATATATCATGAATCTAACTTGGGGCAAGGCACACGGAAAAGTAATGATCATCTAGGCAAATATCAAACATTAGGCATGTATACCATAGGTAGTTGTACGTGCTTGCAATAAGAACTTGCACAACATCTTTTGTCCTACCATCCCGCTACGAACGGGGCCAAAAGGAACTTATGGAGATTAAGGTGCTCCTGTCAAAGAGCACCTGAACAAAGCAATAAACTCAATGGATACATGTAATCCTCAAACTACGGACCATCCCCTTTGGTGTCCCAAGCTGTCACTTTTGGGATCGCCGGTTCCGGACCGTAATAGGTGCAAACAACTCATAGATAGGATCAAGAACACAAATATATTGATGTAAACACATATGGTTCAGATCTGAAATCATGGCACTCGGGCCCTAAGTGACAAGCATTAAGAATAACAAGTTGAAGCAAAGATGATAAACACCATAGTAGATGATAGGCAACATGCCCCCAACGATCTGATAAACTATTACATGATCTAACTCATCCAATCCCTACCATCCCCTTTGCCTACAGCAGGGAATTACTCACACATGGAAGGAGAAGCCATGGAGGGAGGATGGAGTGGTGATGATGATGACGATGGCGACGATGTCCCCTCTCCGGAGGCCAAATCAGCCTCCGGATTAGCCCTCCCGAAGAAGAACAGAGGGTGGCGGCGGCTCCGCGACGAAAACTGGGAAAACAACTCCTGATCTGGAATTTTCTCGTCACGGGCTAAAATACGGGTCAAAGTAGGGCACCAGGGGAGGTGGGGCCCACCCAGGCGGCCTCCCGACGCGGCCACGGGGTGGGTCGCGCCACCAGGGCGCCTGGAGCCCCCTGGCCCCCCTCTGGCCCCTCTTCTGGCACCAGGTTCCTTCGGGTGCGTCGATTTTCTGTGATTTTTCGTGGAATTTTCTGAGATACTTAAAAATCCGTTTTCCTGCACACAATAAAACCATACAGGCAGCTCAGCTGAAAACAGCGTCAGTTCGGGTTAGTTTAGTTCAAATCATGCAAGAATGAGGTCAAAACAATATCAAAAGTGTTTGGAAAAGTAGATACGTTTGAGACGTATCAACTCCCCCAAGCTTAGCATATTGCTTGTCCTCAAGCAATTCAGTTCAACGAACTGGACGCGACAAAGAAAACTTTGACAAACTCTCTTGTTTCATTAGATGTATATACGCATGTACTATGAAAAGAGTCTAGCAAGTATTGAAACAATGCTATGAGGACAATGCACGGAGCAATCCTTCTTTCAAGTGACCAATCACAAATACCTAAAAGTAAATAATATGCTACTGAAAATCAAGACAAGATTACATTGCACATAGCTTGAGCATATTAGGGTGGTATCTCGCTAGCCCCCATGAGTGAAGGATATATGGTGGGTTTATGGTACCGGCGAAAGTTCCGCGGTACAAGAGAGGCTAGCAATGGTGGAAGGGTGAGAGTGCGTATAATCCATGGAATCAACATTAGTAATAAGAACTCACATACTTATTGCAAAAATCTATGAGTCATCAAAACAAAGCAATCAACACATGCTCCTAGGGGGGAGGTTGGTAGGAGTTAACCATCGCGCGCCCCCGACCTCCACACAAAGGGTGGCACTCTACAAATACCTCATGCTCTAACTTCGTCACATAGCGGTTCACCATACGTGCATGCTACGGGAATCACTAAGCTTAATACAAGTATTTCTCAATTTCATAATAACTCCACTAGCATGACTCTAATATCACTATCCTCATATCTCAAAACAATTATCAAGCATCCAACATCTCATCATATTCAATGCACTTGGTGTGAATTTTTTTACTACATTGACATTGGATGTGTATCATGTGAAGCCTAATTTATTTAGCCTAAACACATTACCATGCTGTTTTAATAGACTCTCAAAAGGATATACGTGAAGCATGAGAGTTCAACAATTTCTACAAAATATTACCACCACCGTGCTCTAAAAGATATAAGTGAAGCACTAGAGTAAAAACTATTCAACTCAAAAGATATAAGTGAAGCATATAGAGTGTTCTAACAATTTCTAGGCCATATTTAAATCTCTCAAATAGGTGTGTCCAGCAAGGATGATTGTGAAAAACTAACAAGCAAAGACTCAAATTACACAAGACGCTCAAAGCAAAACACATATCATGTTGCGAACAAAAATATAGCTCCAAGCATAGTTACCGATGGATGAAGACAAAAGAGGGGATGCCTTCCTGGGGCATCCCCAAGCTTAGGCTTTTGATTATCTTGAATTTACTTGGGGTGCCATGGTCATCCCCAAGCTTATGCCTTTGCTACTCTTTGTTCCATAGTCCATCAAAGCAATACTCAAAACTTGAAAACTTCACAACACAAAACTTAGACAAAAATTCTCGTGAGCTCCGTTAGTATAAGAAAGCAAACCACTACTCAAAGGTGCAGCAATGAATTCATTCTTTGTTTATATTGGTGTTAAACCTACTATATTCCAACTTCTCTATGGTTCATATCCTCCAATACTACTCATAGATGCATCGCAATAAGCAAGAACACACGAAAAACAGAATTTGTCAAAAACAGAACAGTCTGTAGTAATCTGCAGGTTTCGCCTACTTCTGGAACTCCAAAAAATTCAAACTAAATTGTTAAATTTGAGTAATTTGTCTACCAATCATCTGCAAAAAAGAATCAACTAAAAAGCATGCTGCAGTAAAATCTGAAGACTACTTTAGCTAGCGCTAACGATTCTGTTTTTCACAGCAAGATCACATAAACTTCATACAAGTCTTCCCAAAGGTTCCGCTTGGCACAAACACTAAAAAAAACATGAAAGCACATATAATTAGAGGCTAGATGCAATATTTATTCCCTAACAGCAACAAAAACAAAAAATATAAAGTTGGGTTGCCTCCCAACAAGCGCTGTCATTTTATGCCCCTAGCTAGGCATGATACAAGACAAATCTAGGTATTGCCATCATTGATCTTCACCCTTTTAATTGTGTCAAGCTCGAATCCGGGAGGTTATTTATGTTTCCCTTCATATTCGTAATTCTTTAGATCTAAAGCATCCAACCGCTTGTTACAAAGAGTAATCAACATATTCATGCGGTGGAGATTCCCACTAACACTTTTAAGAGGTTCAAGAGACTTTTGTAATATTTTTGGTACTTCGAAATTTTCTCAAAAACTTGCGTCCCTTCCGGGGTTGAATTTGACCCTTTTTGGGGAGGTAGTGTTCCCACCATTCCCTCTACACGGTATACACACTTCCAGAGAGTTTGACCTAGCGCATCGTCATCACTAATATAATTTCATGCGTGATACTAGGATCAACTTCGATAAAATTCCCTTTGGCAACGCAATCCAAGAGTTGTCTGTCAGACATACTCAACCCAACATAAAAATTGTGAAGCAAGATTCTAAAATTCACCTCTAAGGTGCACTTACGATAAGATTCCATCATCCTAAACCAAGCATCTTTTAAATTTTCTCCTTGCTTTTGCTTGAAGTGAAGCACTTCAAACTTGGGAGACAAAGGAGCGGATAAGGGGCTAGCCATAATGACAAGCAAGCACGCCAACACGCACAAGCAAACAAGAAGCAAGCGAACGATAAACACACGGCGGAAGAAGGGCAAATAAAATGGCAAGGGTGAAGTGGGGGAGAGGAAAATGAGAGGCAAATAAATGTAATGCGAAGGATAAGGGTTTGTGATAGGTACTTGGTATATGACTTTTGCGTAAGCCTCCCCGGCAACGGCGCCAGCATTTCTTCTTGCTACTTCTCGAGCTTGCTACTTCTACGGCGGGTAAACAAATTACTGTCGAGCAATTGATAAAAAAGCGAATAATTATGAGACTATCTAGGCATGATCATTGTATATAGGCATCACGTCCGAGACAAGTAGACCGAAACGATTCTACATCTACTACTATTACTCCACACATCGACCGCTATCCAGCATGCATCTAGTGTATTGAGTTCATAAGAACAGAGTAACGCCTTAAGTAAGATGACATGATGTAGAGGGATAAGCTCAAGCAATATGATATAAACCCCATCTTTTTATCCTCGATGGCAACAATACAATATGTGCCTTGCTGCCCCTAGTGTCACTGGGAAAGGACACCGCAAGATTGAACCCAAAGCCAAGCACTTCTCCCATTGCAAGAACTATAGATCTAGTAGGCCAAACCAAACCAATAATTCGAAGAGACTTGCAAGGATTTTATGAGCACACATAAAAAGTTCAGAGAAGAACCAACTATCTTTCATAGATAACCTTGATCATAAACTCACAATTCATCGGATCTCGGCAGACACACCGCAAAAAGAGATTACATCGAATAGATCTCCTTGAAGACCGAGGAGAACTTTGTATTGAGATCCAGAGAGAGAGAAGAAGCCATCAAGATACTAGCTATGGACCCAAAGGTCTGCGGTAAACTACTCACAACTCATGGTGAGGGCGATGATGAAGAACTCTGTGATGGATCCCCCTCCGGTGAGCTCCGGAACAGGCTCCAAGATTGGATCTTCACGGGAACAGAAGGTACAGCGGTGGAATTAGGGTTTTCTCTCTGTTCACGGAGGTTCTGGGGTACGTAGACTTATATATGAAGAAGGAGGGCACCGGGGGATGCTCGAGGGGGCCACGAGGCAGGGTGCGCGCCCTGGGAAGGGGGGCGCGCCCCCACCCTCGTGGGCCACCTCTTGATCCCCTGACGTGGTCGTCAAGCTCCGCATGCGTGATTTTCTCCAAAAATACCTCTCGCGAAGGTTTCATTCCGTTTGGACTCCGTTTGATATTCTTTTTCTGCAAAACCCTGAAACAGGCAAAAAACAGCAATCTGGACTGGGCCTTTGGGTTAGTAGGTTAGTCCCAAAAATGATATAGAAGTGAATGATAAAGCCCATTAAACATCCAAGACTTCATAAATAATAGCATGGTATAATAAAAAATTATAGATACGTTGGAGACGTATCATTTACCAACTCCAGAACGAGCATGAATTAAGCTAGGGGATGCTTGATACTTCTCCAATGTATCTATAATTTTTCATCATTCCATGCTATTATAGTACCAGTCTTGGATGTTTTATATGCAATATTGTATCATTTTTTGGTACTCACCTATTAACTTAGTGGCAACTGCCAGTTGCTATTTTTTGCTTTCTCATGGTTTTCCAGGAATTCAATAGCAAACGAAGTCCAAATGCCACGAAACTTTTTGACAATTTTTTTTGGACATAAGATACTCTAGAAGCTTCAGGAGGAGGCCAGAAGGTGAAGGAGTAAGCCACAAGGCACTTGGGCGCGCCTAGGGGGCAAGCGCGCCCAAGTACCTTGTGGGCCCCTCATTCCTCCGTTTGACCTAATTCTGACTCTATAAATTATCTAAAATCAGAAACCAAAAGGAGCCACCCAAAATCCTTTTTCCGTCGCCGCAAGTTTTTGTTCTCGAGAGATCCAATATGGTGGTCTTTTCTGGTACTCTATCGGATGGGGAATCGACCATGGATGGCTTCTTCATCAACCTTTCTGCCCTTCTGATGATGTGTGAGTAGTTTACCAGACCTACGGGTCCATAGATAGTAGCTAGATGGATTCTTCTCTCTCTTTGATCTTCAATACAATGTTCTCCTCAATGTTCTTGGAGATCTATTCGATGTAATCTTCTTTTGTAGTGTGTTTGTTTGGATCCGATGAATTGTGGGTTTATGATCAGATTATCTATAAATATTATTTGAGTGTTCTCTAAACTCTTGTATCCATGATTATTATAGCTGTGTATTTCTCTCTGATCTATCTGTTTGGTTTGACCAAGTACATTGATTTATCTTGCAATGGGAGAGGTGCTTTCTGATGGGTTCAATCTTGTGGTGCTCTATATCCCAGTGATAGAAAGAGACAAGACACGTATTTGTATTGTTGCCATTAAGGGAAAAACAATGGGGTTTGTTCATATTGATTGGATTTAGTTTGACGTCATGTCATCTTGCTTAAGGCGTTACTCTGTTCTTTATGAACTTAATACTCTAGATACATGTTGGATAGCTGTCGATGTGTGGAGTAATAGTAGTAGATGCAGGTAGGAGTCGGTCTACTTGGTCTCGGACATGATACCTATATACGTGATCATTGCATTGGATATTGTCATAACTATGCGCTTTTCTATCAATTGTCCAACTGTAATTTGTTTACCCACTGTATGCTTTTTATTCCAGAGAGAAGCCTCTAGTGAAAACTATGTCCCCCGGGTCATCTTTATAATATATTAAAATCCAAAAATATTTTGTTGTACTTTACTTATTGTTATTTTATTTTGTGTTTCTATTTATCTATCTATCACTACGAGATTTGATCCTTGCAATTAATCGCCAAGGGATTGACAACCCATTGTTTGTGTTGGGTGCATATTTGTTAATTTTTTGTGTAGGTGTTGTTCACGGGGTCTTGCATGGTTCTCCTAGTGGATTGATAACATTGGTTCTTAACTGAGGGGAATACTTGTCTCTACTGTACCGCATCATCCTATCCTCTGCGAGGAAATCCCAATGCAACTCACAAGTAGGAGTGACAGAAAGGGACATGACACGTATTTGTATTGTTGCCATTAAGGATAAAAGGATGGGGTTTATTCATATTGCTTGGGTTTACTTTGTCTACATCATGTCATCTTGCTTAAGGTGTTACTCCATTTTTATAGCTTAATACCCTAGATGCATGCTGGACCGCGGTCGATGGGTGGAGTAATAGTAGTAGATGCAGGCAGGAGACGGTATACTTGTCTTGGATGTGATTCCTATATACATGATCATTGCCTTGGATATCGTCATAACTATATACATGATCATTGTCTTGGATGTGATTCCTATATACATATGTGTGTGTGTGTGTGTGTGTGTGTGTGTGTGTGTGTGTGTGTGTCATTGATCTAATGTTAATTGGTAATGGATTTCAGAAAAGATCAATGATTGGCATGGCAAGGACATGAGAATGTGTACCCCTCAAAATGCAAAGGATTTGGAATTGGCAAAGCTTCAAGACTCTACATTTTTGATTAAGTGATCCAAGATCACATCGAGTCCATAGGAAACCAATACTATGAAAAGGGTTGAGGTTTTGATCATGACTCAGTTGCTCAAGTGTTTGGTGATATTGCTACAAAAGCCTCAACCACTTTCTCCATATCACACATGTCCAAACCCTAAATATCCATCTCGGTCCCGCCGAATTCATTCCTTCCAGGCCTACCAAGATGATCATATACAATGCCACAGCCAAACCCTAGAATTCCCATCGAGATCGCGATCGGTCTCACCGAGTGATACGTCTCCAATGTATCTATAATTTTTGATTGTTCCATGCTATTATATTATCTGTTTTGGATGTTTAATGGGCTTTACTATGCACTTTTATATTATTTTTGGGACTAACCTACTAACCCAAGGCCAATGCAAATTGCTGTTTTTTTTGCCTATTTCAGTGTTTCATAGAAAAGGAATATCAAACGGAGTCCAAATGGAATGAAACCTTCGCGAGGATCGTTTTTGGAACAAACGCAACCCAGAAGACTTGGAGTAGATGCCAGGGAAGCCACGAGGATCGTTTTTGGAACAAACGCAACCCAGAAGACTTAGAGTACACGCCAGGGAAGCCACGAGGCGGCCATGAGGGAGGAGGGCGTGCCCAGGGGGTAGGCGCACCCCCCACCCTCATGGGCCCCTCGTAGCTCCACCGACATACTTCTTCATCCTATATATACTCATATACCCTGAAAACATCCGAGAGCACCACAAAACCCTAGTTCCACCGCCGCAACCTTCTGTACCCGTGAGATCCCATCTTGCGGCCTTTTCCGGAGCTCCACCGGAGGAGGACTCGATCACGGAGGGCTTCTACATCAACACCATAGCCTCTCCGGTGAGTTGTGAGTAGTTTACCACAGACCTTCGGGTCAATAGTTATTAGTTAGATGGCTTCTTCTCTCTCTTTGGATCTCAACACAAAGTTCTCCTCGATCTTCTTGGAGATCTATTCGATGTAATAATTTTTGCGGTGTGTTTGTCGAGATCCGATGAATTATGGGTTTATGATCAATATTATCTATGAACAATATTTGATTCTTCTGTGAATTCTTATATGCATGATTTAAATATCTTTTCAAGTCTCTTCGAATTATTAGTTTGGTTTGGCCTACTAGATTGATCTTTCTTGCAATGGGAGAAGTGCTTAGCTTTGGGTTCAATCTTGCGGTGTCCTTTCCCAGTGACAGCAAGGGCAGCAAGGCATGTATTGTATTGTGCCATCGAGGATAAAAAGATGGGGTTTATATCATATTGCATGAGTTTATCCCTCTACATCATGTCATCTTACTTAAGGTATTACTCTGTTCTTATGAACTTAATACTCTAGATGCATGCTGGATAGCGGTCGATGTGTGGAGTAATGGTAGTAGATGCAGAATCGTTTTGGTCTACTTGTCACGGACATGATGCCTATATACATGATCATGTCTAGATATTCTCATAACTATGCGCTCTTCTATCAATTGCTCGACAGTAATTTGTTCACCCACCATAGAATGTGTTATCTTGAGAGAAGCCACTAGTGAAACCTATGGCCCCCGGGTCTATCTTCCATCATATTAATCTTCCATCAAATAGTTATCTTTACTATTCTTTTATTTTGCAATCTTTACTTTTCAATCTATACAACAAAAATACCAAAAATATTTATCTTATTATCTCTATCCGATCTCACTTTTGCAAGTGCCATGAAGGGATTGACAACCCCTTTATCGCGTTGGTTGAAAGGTTCTTATTTGTTTGTGCAGGTACGAGGGACTTGAGTGTAGTCTCCTACTGGATTGATACCTTGGTTCTCAAAAACAGAGGGAAATACTTACGCTACTTTGCTGCATCACCCTTTCCTCTTCAAGGGAAAACCAACGCATGCTCAAGAGGTAGCAAGAAGGATTTATGGCGCCGTTGTTGGGGAGATCTACGCACAAGTCATATACCAAGTACCCATCACAAACTCTTATCCCTCGCATTACATTATTTGCCATTCGCCTCTCGTTTTCCTCTCCCCCACTTCACCCTTGCCGTTTTTGTCAGGCCCAATCTACGATTCTATCCCGATCACGTGACACTTACGTGATTGGGGCACAACCACATTTCGGGCGCTTAGCAAGATGGATATCATTACATCGTACCATTACATACATACATGGGGGGATACAACAATACATACAAGTCTCATGAATACAACATCATCATACAAGGCATCCGACTACGGATGCAAACATGAAAAGCACAACGACATCCATCTGCTATCCTAGGTTGCCGACCAGGAACCGAACCCAAGACTGAAGAAGAAGAAGAAGAAGAAAGAACTCCAACAAAAGAACATCGCTCTCACGTCAAGTCATCGGAAATCTGCACCTGCAACTGTTGTTGTAGTATCTGTGAGCCACAAGGACTTAGCAATCCCATAACCATGGGTAACAAGACTAGCAAAGCTTAATGGGTAGGAAGAGGTAAAGTGGTGAGGTTGCAGCAGCGGCTAATGTCGGGACCCCGATCCTAAGTCACACCGATCTAGCTATAACACGCCATATCACCTTGCGGCCTCACGCACAGTAACCCCACGGGTGCCACCTTACCTGGCCCGGGACCGTTTGCGCATTTTGGCACACGTATATGACAGTGTCGCTAGCATCCATATGACAGAGAACCCGGGCCGACATGGCTAGTTATAAACCAAAAGTGGCACTAAATTACAGAGACATGCATCCATGACCCAGCAACGAACGTGTCGGTCATCAACGTATGAACTCAAGTCGTAGCAAGCTACATGGACTTAAAGGAACAACGCGTGACATTTCCCCTAAGGGACAGACACAGGAACGAAGAAGGACACATGCCGGCCAGCCTATGTGTTCCAAGCAGTAGCAAGCTACCAAGGCTCATTGGAGACACTAGGAGGCATTTCCCTGTAAGATAGGCTACCAAAGGAAAACAACTAGGTGTCGAATCCCACACATACCAAGCATTTCAATCATACACGCAATATGCTCAATATGTGCAAATACAACATTGCATCACAACAAAACTCTATGACTCAAAGTACTTTATTTAAGAGGCTCCAAGAGCCATACATAACATATCCATACAGGTAGGGGTCACATGACCCAACACTCAAGTCATACAGTCATACAAGCACAAGCGGAAGCTACATGTCTGAGTACAGACAACTTAGAAATAAAACAGGCTTGGTGTAGCCTGACTATCTACAAGGCCCTTCACAAGCTCCAGATCACCGTCTGGGTGTCAAGCTACTCGTCGACGTCAACGTCTATGTAGAACCCATCAGCAGGGGCAGGGTTCTCCTCTGCAACAGTTATTAAGAAAACATGAGTACAAGGGTACTCAACAAGTCTTACCACAGAACCTATCATACATGCAACATTATCAACAGGGGCAGTGGAGTTTATAGCAGAAAGCCAGCTTTGACTCTTGGCTAACCTATACTACGACTCTCAACAGATTGCAAGATGTTATTACGAACACGAGTCCTCTACTCACCACATCAATACACTACCGAGGATCCTCTTCCGTCATCCTACGGAAGGGCCATCCACGGCACTCACGCTTATCTTGAGGCTTTTAGTAGTATCCATCAACTTGTCTATGAACTGTAAGAGTAACCAAGTAGTCCGTACCGCGAACAACGGCTATTCGAATAGTTTGATAACCCTGCAGGGGTGTACTTCTTCACACACGCTTCCACCACTTATCGCCGTTTACTCGACATGTACTTGGCAACCTTCAAGCGGAAGCCCAGCGAGGGTGTCGGCCACGACCTGACTAACTACACAAGTCTCTCGTCCAGGTTTATCGCCTATTTGGGTTCCATCCGTGGGGAGATCCGGCCGGGGTGTCGCTCACGGCCCCAAACGATGTGTACAGGGTTCCCGAGTCACCAAACGGGCAACCGGTACACCGTGCCACGTACCTGTCGCATCACAACCCACCCCGAGGGTCAGTGTTGTGCACGACCTCCAGTAAACTATAAACACCAGAAACTAGTTGCAACTCCTGGACAGAGATCGAGGGTAGTTAATAAGCCGAGAGGGTCAATTAAGGATCCCAATGTGTGGTAGTAGCTGAAACTTGAACCACACATACAGATCTCGGGTCCTATGGACGATTCCAATGAAACAACCCACCATGTACTCCTACATGGCCTTTCATCGACACCTTTACCAAGCGTATTCCACACTTCCTTCTCTTTATTAGTATGATCATTTCACTCTGATCCATCACCCAGATGAACCAGACCTGACACAACTCTAAGCATAGCAGGCAACATAAACAAATAGCATGGTGGATCACACATCACATGGCTCAATCAACTCCTACACATGCTAGTGGGTTTCAACTATTTACTGTGGCAATGACAGGTCATGCAAGGGAATAGGGTTCAACTACCGCAGCAAGTAGCAGTTCACACGCTGTTGCCTTAATGCAGTAAAAGAGAGCAGGAGCGAGAAGATTGGGTTTGTATCGGAATGATCAATGATTGCTTACCTGACAAAGTGGTTGTCGGGTACTGCTCTTCAACTGGATACGCAGCAGTATCCTCGGGAGCAGGACCTAACACAGAGAATACCGGCGATACAATCATTAACAAACAAATGCAACAATATGATGCATGCTCATGACATGGCAAATGCATGGGTGGTGGCTAATGCAACTAAAACCAGAAGGGTTTGAGCATATTTGAATCAAATATTCAAATTGGCATTTTAGCTATTATTTAAATAAGTGCATTATCATGTTTTGATGTATACAGCAAGGTTAACTTGCTCAAACATGCATGAAACCAGTGCCATTGGAAAGACTGGATTTTTCTGATCATTTTTCATATATAAATCTTTTCCATCTGAGCTACGGTTGATTTTATATGATTTTTAGAAGTTTAGGCATTTTCTGGAATTTCCTGAATTATTTTTAAATCTAAAAATCCCAGAAAAACCTTTACTGCGTCAGCATGACATCATGCTGACGTCAGCCAGTCAACAGAAGCTGGTCCAAGTCAAACATGACATGTGGGCCCGGCATGTCAGTGTCACAGCTAACTAACAAAGTTAATTAGAGTTAAACTAAAAACTAAATAGCTGTCAGTGGGGTCTGGGCCCACGGGTCAGTGACTAAACTAATTAACTAATTAAATTAACATCTAATTAATTAAACTAGCTAATTAGTAAAAGGGTGGCCTACACGTCAGTGACCCAGGGGTGGTCAACCCCCCGGTCAAAAGGGTCAAACCCGCCGGCGACGTGACGCCGGCGAGGTAGAACATGGCGGCGTGCCTCGGAAAACGTCCACAGGGCTCGGTTTGAGCTGCGGTTGGGTGCGTTGGAAAGCCCTTGCTGTTGCGCGTTTGATGGTGGTGGTCGCCGGACCTGAGGTGGCCGGAGACGACGGCAACGAGCTCGACGGCGGCGACCGGCGGCGGGCGTGTGCGGAGACGCAGCTACGGTGGCCTAGGCGATGCGTGCGTGGTACCTAGCGCATCTACGTGCTGCGGTGAGTGTGATGGACGTGTGCCAGTGACCAAATGGTCACCGGAGCATCACCGGCGGCGAGCACGGCGGCGGTGAGTTACGGTGATCAACGGGGCGGCGGCTACACGGTGCAAACGAGGCGGAGGAGAAAGGGAAACGGCGTAGGAGCTCACTACAGTGCTAACGAGCTCGACGGAGAGGTCGGGGACGCGCTGCAGCTTCGTAATCGGCGGCGAGGTGCTCCGGCGATCCGAGGAAGGGGACGACGACGTGGAGGCATTGCAGGGCTCCCGACGATCCGTGGCTCAGCGAGGAGGAAGAGAGCGATGCGGCGCTCCTTTTGGACACACTCACGGGGCGAGGGGGTGGCTCTAGGTGCGGCAACGGCGAGCGGCGGCGACGGGCGGCTCGGTGATGGAGGAGGAGAGAGCCAGGGGAGGCGACGGGGACGAGGGGGGAAAGAGAGAGCGGTCGTGGCAGCTGCGTGGCGGCGCGGGGAGTCTTCCAGGCCGTCGGGGAGGCAGGCTAGCAGGGTGGAGGTGGTCGGACGCGTGCCGGCGCGCGGCGGCCACGCGCGCGTCCTTCTGGCGCGAGGAGGAAGGCAACAAAACCGGCTGGTGGGCTGGGCCGGCCTGCACAGTGCTGGGCCCCTGGTAAGTTCTTTCTCCCTTTTTCCTTTTCCTATTTCTTTTCTGTTTCATTTGTTTTGCAACTTTGTTTAATTAATAAAAATGCCAGAACATTTTTATAACTCATAAAACTTGTCATGCCCACTGTATATAATAAGAACAGTAGGGAACATTATAGTTTATGATTATTTGAGCATTTAAAATATTTTATAGCATTTAAATGCCCAAATTCAAATAACATATGATTTAATCCAAAGCCCTTAGATGTCCTAGAAAATTGTGCACCATTTTTGTCAGAGGTTTAAGACCAAGGCAGAAATGATGAACATTTTTGAAGGGCATTTTGGGTACATTGGAAAATATTTTATCAAACCCTAGTTGTTAGAAGAGGGGTGCTGGGGTTTTCTGTCATTCCCATTTCAAGTTTCTTTGATAATTAAACATGATGCACATTCTAGCTAGCCCTAATGCAAGTGCTAAACTAGGGATGTGACAACTCACCCCCACTTAAAAGAATCGCGTCCCGAGATTCGGGTTCCTCCGGAAAGAGGGTGGGGTACTCAAGTCAAAGACGATCCTCCCTTTCCCAAGTAGCTTCACTCTCGGAATGATGTGACCATTGAACCTTGAGAAACTTGATATTGTGGCGTCGAGTGGTGCGCTCGGTTTGATCAAGAATACGAACGGGGTATTCTCGATATGTGAGATTGTCCTGGAGATCAAGCGTTTCGTGGTCCACTCCGCGGATAGGATCCGAGAAGCAACGCCTGAGTTGAGAAACGTGGAACACATCATGAACTCTGGAAAGGTGCGGAGGTAGTTCCAATTGGTAGGCAACTTCTCCTCGTTTGGCAAGAATGCGAAAAGGACCGATGTAACGAGGGGCCAATTTGCCTTTGATACCGAAGCGATGGGTTCCCTTAAGAGGAGTAACCCGAAGGTAAGCCTTATCGCCGACTTCAAAAGTCACAGCCTTATGTTGACTATCATATTGGCTCTTCTGGCGAGACTGGGCTGTTTTCAATCTCTCACGAACGATGCGAACTTGTTCCTCTGCTTCCTGGATCATATCCGGACCAAAGAATTGTCTTTCCCCGGTTTCTGACCAGTTAAGAGGTGTTCGACACCTTCGTCCATATAGAACTTCGAAGGGAGCATTGCCCAAGCTGGCTTGGTAACTATTGTTATAAGCGAATTCGGCAAATGGAAGACACTTTTCCCATTCCATACCGAAAGAGATGACAGAGGCTCGAAGCATGTCTTCTAGAATTTGATTGACTCGTTCCACTTGACCACTTGACTGGGGATGGAAGGCGGTACTGAAGGAGAGATGAGTTCCCATAGCATTCTGGAAACTTTCCCAAAATCGTGAAGTTAAAAGACTTCCACGGTCTGAGTTAATCTCCAACGGCACACCATGAAGTGATACTATCCGAGAGACATACAAGTCTGCTAGCTGGCTAGCGGTAATACTCTCTCGAACAGGCAGGAAGTGAGCTACTTTAGAGAGGCGGTCGATAACGACGAAGATAGCATTATTCCCTTTCCTGGTCCTGGGAAACCCGGTAATGAAGTCCATACCGACTTTGTCCCATTTCCGTTCAGGAATAGCTAAAGGTTGAAGGGTGCCAGCAGGCCGTTGATGCTCTGCTTTAACTCGACGACAAACATCGCAGTTAGCAATGAATTGAGCGATTTCTCTCTTCATCCTAGTCCACCAGAATCTCTGACGTAGATCCTGATACATTTTGGTACTACCGGGATGAATCGTGAGAGGAGATTCATGAGCCTCCTTAAGAATCATTTGTCGTAGTTGTGGTTTCTTGGGTACCACCAAGCGGTTCTCGAAGTAAACAACACCTCGATCATCCATAGAGAAACTTCTAGCAACTCCGCTAGCAATGTTCTCCTTGATCCGAGATATACCTTTATCATACCGCTGGGCAACTATGACTTGATCTATAAGGGTAGGTTTCGCCACCAAGGTGGAAAGGAATCCTCGAGGAACAATGTGAAGGTTAAGCTTACGAAATTCCTCATGGAGAAGGGGTTGCCCTTGTTGTAACATTAAGTTGTTACAATAAGACTTACGACTTAGTGCATCAGCCATGACATTGGCCTTTCCAGGGGTGTAAGTGATCCCTAAATCGTAATCTGTGAGCAACTCAACCCAACGTCTTTGCCTGAGATTCAAATCCGGTTGGGTGAAGATATACTTCAAACTTTGATGATCAGTGAAGATTTCACAACGATTACCAAGGAGGTAATGTCGCCATGTTTTGAGTGCATGGACTACAGCTGCAAGCTCTAAATCATGTGTAGGATAGTTATCCTCATGTGGACGCAACTATCGAGATGCGTATGCAATCACTTGACGATCTTGCATGAGTATGCAACCTAGTCCTTGTCGCGAGGCGTCGCGATAGATTATTAAATCCTTGGAAAAGTCTGGTGGTACCAGTACAGGTGCAGATGTCAGGCGTCTTTTCAGTTCCTGAAAACTGGACTCGCACTGTGGGGTCCACTCAAACTTTTTATCTTTCTTGAGGAGTTCAGTTAGAGGTTTAGCAACCTTGGAGAAATTCTCGACGAAGCATCGGCAATAGCTCGCTAAGCCAAGAAAACTCCTAACTTGCTTGACCGATTCAGGAGGAGTCCAAACAAGGACGGCTTGAACTCGCTCGGGATTGACAGCAATACCCTTGCCAGAGATCACATGACCTAGATAGGTTACTTCTGGCAACCAAAATTCACATTTAGAGAATTTGGCATAAAGGCGGTGCTCTCGAAGTTTCGTCAATACCAGCCTTAAATGCTCGGCATGATCTTTCTTGTTCTTGGAATAGATGAGTATATCATCAAGGTATACCACGACGAATTTATCCAGGTACTCCATGAATATAGAATTCATTAACCGGGAAAAGGTAGCTGGGGCATTGGTTAGTCCGAAGGACATGACGGTGTACTCATATTGAACATAACGAGTAACAAAAGCCGTTTTAGGAATGTCCCCGTTCTTGATTTTGATTTGATGGTAACCCATCCTCAAATCCATCTTAGAGAAGACTGAGGATCCAGCGAGCTGATCATACAGATCGTTGATCCTGGGAAGCGGATACTTGTTCTTTATGGTGACTAGATTGACAGGTCGGTAATCTACAACCATCCGCTCCGTTCCATCCTTCTTCTTGACGAAGAGGACGGGGCAAGCCCAAGGGGAAGAACTAGGACGGATGAAACCCTTTTGCAAGGACTCGTCGAGTTGTTTCTTTAGCTCAGCTAATTCTAGTGGTGCCATCTTATAGGGTCTCCTAGAGATTGGGACGGTTCCTGGAATAAGATCTATCACGAACTCGACATCTCTGTCAGGTGGAATTCCTGGCAGTTCTCCTAGAAAAACATCCGGAAAGTTACGGACTACCGGGATATCTTCGAGTTCTGGTAGAGGGCTGACATTAAGAGAGTAGAGCTGACGCTCAGCCATTCGGGTCAAGACATTGACTATCTTGCCGGATGGGTGTGTAAGTTGAACGGTCCTAGTATAGCAATCAATCTTGGCGTAATGAGTTGTCATCCAATCCATACCCAAAATGATGTTTATGTCCGAGGACTTGAGAGCGATTAGAGATGCTAGGAAAACAAGTCTATCGATAAGGATTTCATTTCCATGGCTTACCCTAGAGGTTTGCCACTTTGAACCAGGAGTTTGAATAACCATGGAAGTAGGCATGTCACAAAAAGTCATGTTGTGCAATCGAGCGTAGCTCTCAGATATGAACGAATGTGATGCTCCAGTATCGAAAAGAACAGATGCCGGATGGCAGTTAACGAGAAGCGTACCAAGGACGACGTTAGGATCTTCATAAGCTTCCTCGGCAGAGACATAGTTGACATGACCACGTGCAGTGGGGATTGGCTTGACATAATTCACCTTGCCGGTTGGCTTACCACGGCCAACGGGTTTTCCTGGTTGGTTCTGAGGACACTCACGCATGTAGTGTCCCGGTTCTCCACACTTGAAGCAGGTCACAGTGTTAGTGCGTGGAGCAAAGTTGGAAGGTGGACCTCCATAGGTCTTAGCAGGTGCATACTGTTGAGTTGGGCGAGGCGCCTCATAGGATGGCCTCGGTGTGTATTTGGGTGGCAGAGCAGTGTTAGGAACCCACACACGGCGCTTTTGAGAGCCAAAGCTGCATGAGGAACCAAGGTCTCGAGTATGCTTGTGTGTGGCCTCGAAGTCGGTCTGGCCTGTTTCAGCACTGATAGCCTTGTTTACCAACTTCTGGAAGGAAGTGCACTCGTGCAGACGTAAATCTCAGCGGAGTTCAGGGCTAAGTCCCTTGCGGAACCTCGCCTGCTTCTTGGCATCGGTGGATACTTCTTCAGGTGCATAGCGTGCCAAGTTGCCAAACTCGCGACTATAGCCATCCATAGTTAACCGGCCCTGGGTGAAATTGCAGAATTCCTCCCGCTTGCGATCCATGAGACCTTCCGGAATGTGATGTTCACGGAATGCCTCACTGAACTCAACCCAAGTAGTGATTTGGCCAGCAGGACGCATAGCTTCAAAGTTTTCCCACCAAAGACTGGCAGGGCCCTCAAGATGGTAGGCAGCGTAGATAACCTTGTCAGCTTCGGCCACACGGGGAGAGTGTAGCTTATGAGTGATACTACGTAGCCAGTCATCCGCATCCAGAGGTTCAGTGGAGTGATGGAACTTCGGTGGGCACATCTTGATGAAGTCATTGATTGACACCACGTCATTCCTCTGATGGAACCCAGTGTTCTGCTCTATACGTTCCAGCAGACGGTTGGTCTCTCTCTTATTCCGTTCTGCTTCGAGCATAACTTCAGCCAATGAGGGTGGCTGGGGCAGATTCCCATCTCTAGCCCCACTAGCCTCACCCTACTCCTGAGCAGCAGGAGTGTTGCAAGTGTGGACCATCCTAAAGAAGCAAAACAACGGTTTAGTCAAGGATGGCAAAATTTGACATAGGAGTGCAGAATGTAATGAATGACACAGAATGCAGAGATGTTCATCCGTACGACATGGTAATATAGAAATTGCTATATATACACCAGTGGTCATACACACCATGCATAGTTTAGTACAAGCCAAGGCTAAAGTACAACTATGGTGAAAGACGATACATCCCATCAGAGGCATTCCAAGCTCCTATACATTATTTAACTACACCTACGGAACTCAGTACACACTAAGTCATATTCCATCAGACGCGCAGGACTGTGGAAATACAACTACTACAATACTACTACTACCACGGTCTAGCTCAGACATTCCCGTAGTAATCTTCGTAAAGATTACCATCGTAGCCTGGAAGTGGAACAGACGGATCTTGGAACTCGCGAGCGCTCGAAGGCTGTGGACCATAAGGACATGGATGTGGCCTCGGTCCCGATGCTGGTGGTAACCGACGCCCACGTGGAGGTGTAATACCCCCAACGTCACGCCAATCCATGCGATCAGGCAGACGAGTCCGCACAGGGTACAAATCCCGCATGTCCAGATATCCGGCGTGCACAGCAGGTGCAAGCCGTGTCAAGGTAGTCCAGTGGGCGGCCCGAGTGTTATACAGCTCCATTCGGAGGGCACGGACCTTACGGTCCCTATCCTCCAGCATCTGAACAGTAGTCTGAAGCAGTGGCTCTTCATGAGCAGCATCAGTATACAGACCAGTGTAATAGCCTTCCTCTCCGGGAAGTGAGGCTGGCATGTAATAGAACTCAGTGTTCAGCAACAGGGCATGCCTAGCACGGAGAATGGTCATCATCGAATAGGCGGCATCCTGCACTGCCATCTCGATGGTAACCCCGAGTCCATAAGACCAATGGATGGGGTCGTTAGCTCCGGGATATGAGGGGTATATCCGGACTGTGCAGAAATACTGACTCTGATTGAAATACCGGTACTGTTCCTCCACAGTGTACTCAGGATACCAGCGATAACCGGTCTCAGTCAGCACACGGACTAGCATGGCCGTGTGTCCGGGCACATTAATGCACCGCGTCAAACGAACCACTTGGTGAGGGATGCGGCCAGATATCTGAAACACGAAATAATGCAAAGGCATTAGTGTTTCTGGAAGGAATCGGGCAGCATAACAACTGTAAATGCTCAAACAAAGATTTGAGACATCATACAAATGATAGCATAGACACTCAACAATTCCATATCAAGGTTCCGGTCCAACAATCGTCATACTAAAAAGGGTAGAAACTGAACTGAGGCTTAAAACCAACAATCCTAAGAGTCTACGGATTAGTAACACGTGAACCTAATAAGGATAAGAGGCCTAGACCTAAATCCCCGTAGAAAGAATAGACTGACTCAGATCAGAAGGGCATAAGGTAAAGGAGTAAATAGAGCCTTACGTTCCCTTCCACAATCAATTCCCCTACATATAACTAAGAATTTTTCTAGACTCAACAACGACCAGTTTGGCTTGAGAAACCTACAGGCAGTCCAGCTCTGATGCCAACGCTGTCGGGACCCCGATCCTAAGTCACACCGATCTAGCTGTAACACGCCGTATCACATTGCGGCCTCACGCACGGTAACCCCACGGGTGCCACCTTACCTGGCCCGGGACCGTTTGCGCATTTTGGCACACGTATATGACAGTGTCGCTAGCATCCATATGACAGAGAACCCGGGCCGACATGGCTAGTTATAAACCAAAAGTGGCACTAAATTACAGAGACAGGCATCCATGACCCAGCAACGAACGTGTCGGTCATCAACGTATGAACTCAAGTCGTAGCAAGCTACATGGACTTAAAGGAACAACGCGTGACATTTCCCCTAAGGGACAGACACAGGAACGAAGAAGGACACATGCCGGCCAGCCTACGTGTTCCGAGCAGTAGCAAGCTACCAAGGCTCATTGGAGACACTAGGAGGCATTTCCCTGTAAGATAGGCTACCAAAGGAAAACAACTAGGTGTCGAATCCCACACATACCAAGCATTTCAATCATACACGCAATATGCTCAATATGTGCAAATACAACATTGCATCACAACAGAACTCTATGACTCAAAGTACTTTATTTAAGAGGCTCCAAGAGCCATACATAACATATCCATACAGGTAGGGGTCACATGACCCAACACTCAAGTCATACAGTCATACAAGCACTAGCGAAAGCTACATGTCTGAGTACAGACAACTTAGAAATAAAATAGGCTTGGTGTAGCCTGACTATCTACAAGGCCCTTCACAAGATCCAGATCACCGTCTGGGTGTCAAGCTACTCGTCGACGTCAACGTCTATGTAGAACCCATCAGCAGGGGCAGTGTTCTCCTCTGCAACAGTTATTAAGCAAACATGAGTACAAGGGTACTCAGCAAGTCTTACCACAGAACCTATCATACATGCAACATTATCAACAGGGGGCAGTGGAGTTTATAGCAGAAAGCCAGCTTTGACTCTTGGCTAACCTATACTACGACTCTCAACAGATTGCAAGATGTTATTACGAACACGAGTCCTCTACTCACCACATCAATACACTACCGAGGATCCTCCTCCGTTATCCTACAGAAGGGCCATCCACGGCACTCACGCTTATCTTGAGGCTTTTAGTAGTATCCATCAACTTCTCTATGAACTGTAAGAGTAACCAAGTAGTCCGTACCGCGAACAACGGCTATTCGAATAGTTTGATAACCCTGCAGGGGTGTACTTCTTCACACACGCTTCCACCACTTATCGCCGTTTACTCGACATGTACTCGGCAACCTTCAAGCGGAAGCCCAGCGAGGGTGTCGGCCACGACCTGACTAACTACACAAGTCTCTCATCCAGGTTTATCGCCTATTTGGGTTCCATCCGTGGGGAGATCCGGCCGGGGTGTCGCTCACGGCCCCAAACAATGTATACAGGGTTCCCAAGTCACCAAACGGGCAACCGGTACACCGTGCCACGTACCTGTCGCATCACAACCCACCCCGAGGGTCAGTGTTGTGCACGACCTCCAGTAAACTATAAACACCAGAAACTAGTTGCAACTCCTGGACAGAGATCGAGGGTAATTAATAAGCCGAGAGGGTCAATTAAGGATCCCAATGTGTGGTAGTAGCTGAAACTTGAACCACACATACAGATCTCGGGTCCTATGGACGATTCCAATGAAACAACCCACCATGTACTCCTACATGGCCTTTCATCGATACCTTTACCAAGTGTATTCCACACTTCCTTCTCTTTATCGGTATGATCATTTCACTCTGATCCATCACCCAGATGAACCAGACCTGACACAACTCTAAGCATAGCAGGCAACATAAACAAATAGCATGGTGGATCACACATCACATGGCTCAATGAACTCCTACACATGCTAGTGGGTTTCAACTATTTACTATGGCAATGACAGGTCATGCAAGGGAATAGGGTTCAACTACCGCAGCAAGTAGCAGTTCACACGCTGTTGCCTTAATGCAGTAAAAGAGAGCAGGAGCGAGAATATTGGGTTTGTATCGGAATGATCAATGATTGCTTACCTGACAAAGTGGTTGTCGGGTACTGCTCTTCAACTGGATACGCAGCAGTATCCTCGGGAGCAGGACCTAACACAGAGAATACCGGCGATACAATCATTAACAAACAAATGCAACAATATGATGCATGCTCATGACATGGCAAATGCATGGGTGGTGGCTAATGCAACTAAAACCAGAAGGGTTTGAGCATATTTGAATCAAAGATTCAAATTGGCATTTTAGCTATTATTTAATTAAGTGCATTATCATGTTTTGATGTATACAGCAAGGTTAACTTGCTCAAACATGCATGAAACCAGTGCCATTGGAAATATTGGATTTTTCTGATCATTTTTCATATATAAATCTTTTCCATCTGAGCTACGGTTGATTTTATATGATTTTTAGAAGTTTAGGCATTTTCTGGAATTTCCTGAATTATTTTTAAATCTAAAAATCCCAGAAAAACCTTTACTGCGTCAGCATGACATCATGCTGACGTCAGCCAGTCAACAGAAGCTGGTCCAAGTCAAACATGACATGTGGGCCCGGCATGTCAGTGTCACAGCTAACTAACAAAGTTAATTAGAGTTAAACTAAAAACTAAATAGCTGTCACTGGGGTCTGGGCCCACGGGTCAGTGACTAAACTAATTAACTAATTAAATTAACATCTAATTAATTAAACCAGCTAATTAGTAAAAGGGTGGCCCACACGTCAGTGACCCAGGGGTGGTCAACCCACCGGTCAAAAGGGTCAAACCCGCCGGCGACGTGACGCCGGCGAGGCAGAACACGGCGGCGTGCCTCGGAAAACGTCCACAGGGCTCGGTTCGAGCTGCGGTTGGGTGCATTGGAAAGCCCTTGCTGTTGCGCGTCGGATGGTGGTGGTCGCCGGACCTGAGGTGGCCGGAGATGACGGCAACGAGCTCGACGGCGGCGACCGGTGTCGGGCGTGTGTGGAGACGCATCTACGGTGGCCTAGGCGATGCGTGCGTGGTACCTAGCGCATCTACGTGCTGCGGCGAGTGTGATGGACGTGTGACAGTGACCAAATGGTCACCGGAGCATCACTGGCGGCGAGCACGGCGGCGGTGAGTTTCGGTGATCAACGGGGCGGCGGCTACACGGTGCAAACGAGGCGGAGGAGAAAGGGAAACGGCGTAGGAGCTCACTGCGGTGCTAACGAGCTCGACGGAGAGGTCGGGGACGCGCTGCAGCTTCGTAATCGGCGGCGAGGTGCTCCGGCGATCCGAGGAAGGGGACGACGGCGTGGAGGCGTTGCAGGGCTCCCGGCGATCCGTGGCTCAGCGAGGAGGAAGAGGGCGATGCGGCGCTCCTTCTGGACACACTCACGGGGCGAGGGGTGGCTCTAGGTGCGGCAACGGCGAGCGGTGGCGATGGGCGGCTCGGTGATGGAGGAGGAGAGAGCCAGGGGAGGTGACGGGGACGAGGGGGGAAAGAGAGAGCGGTCGGGGCAGCTGCGTGGCGACGCGGGGAGTCTTCCAGGCCGTCGGGGAGGCAGGCTAGCAGGGTGGAGGTGGCCGGACGCGTGCCGGCGCGCGGCGGCCATGCGCGCGTCCTTCTGGCGCGAGGAGGAAGGCGACAGAACCGGCTGGTGGGCTGGGCCGGCCTGCACAGTGCTGGGCCCCTGGTAAGTTCTTTCTCCCTTTTTCCTTTTCCTATTTTCTTTTCTGTTTCATTTGTTTTGCAACTTTGTTTAATTAATAAAAATGCCAGAACATTTTTATAACTCATAAAACTTGTCATGCCCACTGTATATAATAAGAACAGTAGGGAACATTATAGTTTATGATTATTTGAGCATTTATAATATTTTATAGCATTTAAATGCCCAAATTCAAATAACATATGATTTAATCCAAAGCCCTTAGATGTCCTAGAAAATTGTGCACCATTTTTGTCAGAGGTTTAAGACCAAGGCAGAAATGATGAACATTTTTGAAGGGCATTTTGGGTACATTGGAAAATATTTTATCAAACCCTAGTTGTTAGAAGAGGGGTGCTGGGGTTTTCTGTCATTACCATTTCAAGTTTCTTTGATAATTAAACATGATGCACATTCTAGCTAGCCCTAATGCAAGTGCTAAACTAGGGATGTGACAGCTAAGCAATATATGGTGGCTAACTTACGAGTACAAGAATAAGATGAGCTTCTACGCAAACGATCGCAAACTAGTAATGACCGCTAAAGATCCTGAACTACCTACGAGTCAAACATAACCCCACCGTGTTCTCTTCTCAAAGTGAAAAGAGACAGTCGCGGTTACTCACACAGTTGTGTTTTTTTACTTCGGATCCTCTGTCAAGTTTTGTACAACCGGACATTAACAAATTCCGATCTGCCACATAACCGCGGGCACGGCTTTCGAAAGATCATAACCCTGCAGGGGTGTCCCAACTTAGCCCATCACAAGCTCTCACGATCAGCAGAAGTAATAATAATAATATTACCCCTTATCTTAGGGACAATCCGATCAGGCTCGGAATCCCGATGCACAAGACATTTCGACAATGGTAAAACAAGTCCAGCAAGACCTCCCGGCGTGCCGACACCCTGATAGTAGGCGCGTGTATCTTGTCTCAGACCACGTCTGGATGGGAAAGCCTACGGGAGCCAGATACCTCAAGTTTCCCCGTGGCGGCCCGCAGTCTGCCCGTTTGGGACCAACACCATCAGCACTGGCCCCCCTGCTATGTAGAATGAATCCTCGGGTAGCGCTAACTCCCTATGCACTTAATTAATTAATTAAGTTTTTATTATGTAAAATTAAAACCAATGTTGGGCCTTGCTGGAGAAGTTTTATTCAAAGACGAACTGTCAAGGGGTCCCTATATACCCAACCGTGTAAGGAACGCAAAATCAAGGAACATAACGTCAGTTTATCGGCTCCTAAGGTGGCATGAGTCGAACAAAACACCGAGCAAAAGGCCAAACCTTCCACCCATTGCCAAGTATATAGGTGTGTTAATAATAATAATAGATATTGTGATATTCCCAAAGCATCAAGTTCCAACATGGAACAATCTTCATCTTCACCTGCAACTAACAATGCTATAAGAGGGACTGAGCAAGCGGGTAACATAGCCAAACAATGGTTTGCTAGGAAGGTGTCCAAGGTTAGAGGTTTCATGGCAACAAGGAGAGGGCTGACAATAAATGATGGGTAGCGCGACACATAACGATAGCATCGAGACAACTAAGCATGGCAATGATAGTAAATGTATCCAAGGTGATGGTCATCTTGCGTGAGATCCCGCAAGGAAGAAGAATGGATCCATGAAGAAGACAAAGAAGAACCCTTGAAGACGAACCACGTGTGGACGAACGAATCCTCACGATCGCAACGGAAAAGAACTAGCAAGAAGAAAGCACACAACAAGGTAAACACGCCACTCAAGACATGACAATATGCTCAACCAAGTATGATGCAAGACAAGTCTATACGATGCAATACATGGCAAGGGATGAAGCACACAAGAACAACACAAGTCAACAAGTTTAAATAAGGCCAGAATCACCACATAACAAATCCGATAAGTCCTCATATGCATATTTGGAAATTGGTCCAGATCTGAACAAACCTTAAGCTAAAGTTGTTAAACAGCAGGTTAACATGCACCATGATGATCTACTCGAAATTCTAGTCAAGTTTCATGATGATCTAATGATGATCTATGGCCTAGAAGATATGAGCAAAACAAGACAAGCAAGGCAACGGTGCACGATGCACCCAAACATCAAGCAGACACACCCAAACATGAAACAACATGATATTATGCTTCTACATGCAAAATCACACAAGTTACATATAGGACACACTCAAAACGGAGCAATGAATCAACACATACACACGAAACAAGATATAACAACAAGCTGAAGTTAACAGCCACATAGCAACTTTGGAGCAAGATATATATATGCTACAGCACCCAAACATGATAACAAGAAGCATGGATGTGAAGTAGACATGTTACTTAAGAAGCATGAACTTAGAACACACCCAAAAGCTTGCTGGAACACATTTAAACAAGCATGGCAAGTTGCAATAAATTTATCCAGACTTAGCCAAAATCTGGGAAGGCAAAAACATCATCACGATGCTTCCTTCGGAGGCACAAAACAACAAGCATATCAACTCAACTAAGTATATAAAGATCATGGACATGTAGTAGACATAGCATACATCAAACAACTCCATTGGAGCATCTCCATAGGAGGCATGGATCAATAGCAACAAGCTCCACCAAATTGAACATGCTGATAAAATCCTGACAGGTAAATTTTATAGCAACTTGAGAGCAAGAAATAAATAAGCTACAGCAGGCCATATAAGCAAACAAGGGCATGAATGGATAGACAATAACATGGACAACAAGACATGATCATTGGCCACTCCAAAACAAGCATGGATTTGACTAGGGCATCAAGCAAACATGGCATCAGGTTATAACAGATTCCAGACTTAGCAGTTCACAAGCTTGTTTAAAACAGTAACATTGGCATGGCATGTTCACAAACTTGTTTAAATCACCTCAAGGCATATAACGGAAAGTGGATTGCACCACAGCAAAGACCATATGATTGTGCTTCTAAAACATATAGGCATGTGGCATGAAGATAAACACACCAATAGCAAAGAGCAAGTGAAATCGGCATCTCATAACAAGTTTCAGCACTTAACAGCCACATGCACTTTTGCAACAGAGATTAACATGGCAAGATGGCACCTAACATGAATGCTACAGCAACCAACATGTAGAGCACTTCACAATGAACATTTTGACATATCATATGCATCATTTGGATAAATATGCACAAAGTTACCATCACCACAAGCATGCAACAAAATTATAGATAACATCAGTTTTAACAAGTAGCACTCTTGCAACGATGATTAGAGCATCAAGATGAACTCAAACAAGCATGCCACAATGGAACAAAGTGAAGAGCATATCACCACAATCATTTTGACATATTATTCACTCAATTTGGACATACACACACAAAGTTACAGCCATGCAAAGTATGCAACATTTTAAGGCAGAAAAAGGACTTAGTGGAAAACTACCTAGGGTTGAGCGGACAGTGTCCGGTCCGAACGGACACGTCCGTCGGTGCCTGGGGCTTGGGGCCCACTTGGAAGCGTCACAGCGAGGGGAAGGCGCGGACATGTCCATCCCAACTGGACATGTCCGGTGGCGGCGGTTGCTCCAGCCGGAGGGAAGCAACGGCCGGTGGCGCATCGGGTCTGCGGAGGCGCGGCGACGGGTCTCCGGCGACCGGAGGCGGCGGGCACGGCGCTAGGGCAGTCGGGCACGGCGGATCCGGGGCAGGCCCGGCTGGATCCGGTGCGGGACGACGCAGAAGTGGCGAGGAGGAGGTACGGGCCGGAGGAACACCGGCGGAGGGAGCTGGCCGACGGCGGCGCTTGAAGCTCCTGCAGCTGGGCGGACGACGGCAGTTAGAGGGAGAAAAGGAGAGGCCAGGGAAGGGGAGATGAGAGGGAGGACCGTCGCGACCTGCCTGAGAGGTCGCCGGCGGCGGCAACTCCGGCCGGGGCGAGGCTTAGACGACAGAGGGGTGGAGCGCTCGACGAGCACATCGGGAGGAGCAAGGCAGGGCGGCTCGTGCCTCGCGGGCTGCAACGTCGGTAGTTCCGAGCCCGGGCGGGCCCTCGGCTGGTCTCCGCGGGCCTCGCGCGGGAGGAGCTGAGGAGGGAGCACGGGAGGCCAGGTGGAGGGAGCTGGTTGGCTGGGAGGTGCTGGCCGGCGGCGGCTGACCACTCGGGAGCTGCCAAGTGGCGGCGGCGCTGACTGGCTGGCTGGCTGGCCGGCGACAAGGGGCGGCTAGGGAACGGGCGAGCGCGGAAAACAAGGAGGAGGGGGCTAGAGGTAGGTGGAGGGGCTAGGCTGCCCATTTTTGGAAGGGGAGGGTCTATATATAGCAAAAATGCTAGGGTTTGGGGGTTATTAGGGTGTTTTCGAGCCCTCCGATCGCGATCTGACGGATCCGATCGCGAGGTGAGGTAGGATGGGCCTAGGGGAGGTTAGTGGGCTATGTAGGAGGGGTTGTGGGGAGAGAAGAGAAGAGGCCCACGGGGGTTTTCGGGGACCGAAAATGTTCGACGTTTTATCCGGCGACTAGTGCCGCTATATATATCCGTTGGGCTATCAAACGAGCTCCGAATGCGATGAAATTTGGCAGGCCGCCTGTCTACAATATGATAAGACCACACGCCAAGTTTCATCCCATTCCGAGAACATTTTCCAGACACTCATAAAATAAATATTCGGAGGCGCCGCGGGCGCGTGTGAGTGTGTCTGGGCTCAGAACGGACAACGGAAAGGACGGGCGGACTCGGACGGATGCAAGTTTTGAAAACATGATGATGCAACACACAAGATGACAAGGCAAAGATGCGACACGCAAGCAGATGACATGGCAATGACAATGAATAATTGGCTGACACCTGGCGCACCGGTCTCGGGGTGTCACAGTTTTATTCGCCCTCCTTTTCCGTTCGCTTGCTTCTTGTTTGCTTGTGTGTTGGATTGCTTGTTCGTCATTATGGCCCAAAACAATACTAAATTATGTGACTTTTCCAATTCAAACAATAATGATTTTCCTAGCACTCCGATTGCTCCTATTACCGATACTGAATCTTGTGAAATCAATGCTGCTCTGTTAAATCTTGTTATCAAAGATCAATTTTCTAGCCTTCCTAGTTGTCAGGATCCCGATCCTAAGTCACACAGGTCTAGCCTGTAACACATCATATCACTTTGCGACCAAACGCACAGTATCCCCACGGGTGCCACTTTACCTGGCACGGGACCGTTTGCGCATTTTGGCACACGTATATGATAGTGTCGCTAGCATCCATATGACAGAGAACCCGGGCCGACATGACTATTTATAAACCAAAAGTGGCGCTAAATTACAGAGATAGGCATACATGACCCAGCAACGAACGTGTCGGTCATCAACGTATGAAGCCAAGTCGTAGCAAGCTACAAGGACTTAAAGGAACAACGCGTGACATTTCCCCTAATGGACAGACACAGGAACGAAGAAGGACACATGCCGGCCAGCCTAAGTGTTCCGGAGCAGTAGCAAGCTACCAAGGCTCAGTGGAAGCACTAGGAGACATTTCCCTGTAAGATAGGCTACCAAGGGTAAACAACTAGGTGTCGGATCCCACACATAGCAATACACATTACACGTACGCATAACATGCAAGTATGTGCTGTACAACATGGCATCACAACATAACTCAACAACTCATATAGATAAAGGCCCAGAAGAGCCATCATAGCATTTATTACAAACAGAGGTCACATGACCCATCATATAGAGCATACAGGCAACGGAAGCATAACATGTCTGAGTACAGACAACTACAAATGAAAAAGGTTGAGAAGCCTGACTATCTACAAGATCCTACAAGGGTACAAGATCGTAGCTGAGGTAACAAGCTAAACGTCGAAGTCCACGCGGAAACACTAGCGAGACTGAAGTCTCTCTGCAAAAACATAAATTAAGCAAACGTGAGTACAAAGGTACTCAGCAAGACTTACATCAGAGCAAACTACTTATGCATCAGTATCAACAAAGGGGTGGTGGAGTTTGACTGCAGCAAGCCAGCTTTGACTCGGTGGCTATCCTAAACTACGACTGCAAGTAACTCTTTTGAGGTGGCGCACACGAGTCCACATATTCACCAATCAATACACCACTATGGATCCGCTCCCGTCTCCCTACAAGAAGGCCATCCATAGAACTCACGCTTATCTTGCGCGTTTTAGAGTATCCACTCGCACTTGTCTATGAACTGTTATAGGCAACCCAGAAGTCCATTGCCGCGGACACGGCTATTCGAATAGATCATTTATAACCCTGCAGGGGTGTACTTCTTCACACATGTTTCCACCACTTAGCGTCTGCACACGACATGTGCTCGGCAGACTTCAAGCGAAAGCCGACGTGGGTGTAGACAACGACCTAACCAACCACTCAAGTCCCTCGTCCAGGTTTATCGCCTATTTGGGTTCCATCTGTGGGGAGATCTGGCCGGGGTGTCGCTCACGGCCCCTAACGATGTGTACAGGGTTCCCGCATCACCAAACGGGCGACCAGTACACCGTGCCACGTACCTGCCGTGTCACAGCCCACCCCGAGGGTCAGCGCTGCGCACGACCTCCAGTAAACTACAAACACCAGAAACTAGTTGCAACTCCTGGACAGAGAACAAGGGCAGTCAATAAGTCGAGCGGGGTCATATTTCAGGGCCCAACGTGTGGTAGTAGCTGTTCATGGATCAACCAACACAGAACTCAGTTCCTGAGGACGGCTTCAATGAGACAACCCACCATGTACTCCTACATGGCCTCTCATCGCTACCTTTACCAAATCGTGTTCACACACTTAGCTCTCAACAGCAGGACATGTTCATCACCCTTCCAATTCATCCCCGATGAATCAGACCTGACATAACTCTAAGCAATAGCAGGCATAACCAGAAAGCATGAATGAGTAGGCACAACATGGCTCAAACAACTCCTACTCATACTAGTGGGTTTCAACTATTTACTGTGGCAATGACAGGTCATGCAGTGGAAAGGGGTTCAATTACCGCAGCAGGTAACAGTTGAAGCGTTGTTGTCCTAATGCAGTAAAAGAGAGCAAGAGTGAGAGAGTGGGATTGTATCGGAATGCTCAATGGGGTTTGCTTGCCTGGCACTTCTGAAGATAACATTGGGTCTTCATCGGTGTCATCGATCACATCGTCGGAACACGTCTACTGAAAGGGAACAAACACCGGCAACAGAGAAAGAAACACAGTCAATGCAATGCACAATATGATGCATGATCATGACATGGCATTATGCTGTGATTTGAGCTAATGCAACTAGCAACAGGTTAAATGAAGTTGGTTTGAATCCAAGATTCAAATTCAAACTCCATATGTCGATATTCAAATGCCATTTATGCGATTTGGCCTAAACAGAAGCCATAAGTTGTTCTAACATGCATGAAAATGCCATAAACAGATTCCTTGAATTTTTCTGATCATTTTTCATATATAAATTATTTTCATTGGAGTTATAGATTATTTTCTGTGATTTTTAGAATTTGGGCTATTTTCTGAAATAAATAAATCATTTCTGATTATTTTAAATCTCAGAAAATAGTTACTGCGTCAGCTCTAGGTCATGCTGACATCAGCAAGTCAACAGGGGCTGGTCCAGTCAAACCTGACCAGTGGGGCCCACTGGTCAGTGACACTGCTAAATAACAAGGTTAATTAGCACTAGTTAATCCTAAACTATAATTAGACAGGGCAGGGCCCACACGTCAGTGACTAACTAACTAACCAAATAATTAGCACTAAACTAGGTTAATTAACAAAGAGGGCCCGCAAGTCAGTGAGAGAGGGAGGGTTAAACCAGGCAGTGGGGTCAACCCACGCCGGTCAACGGGTCAAACCCGCCGGCGTTTAGCCGCCGGCGAGGTCCGAGATGCTGGAGGTGATGGGAAATCGCCCTCCGGCGACCAAATCAACGGCTGAGCCCATCTACGGGTAGCTGGAGCTCGCGCGCGTCGATTGGTGCCCTCAGCTTCGCCGGAGGTGGCTTAAAGTGACGGCGGCGACCTCAGACGCGGCGACCGGCGTTCGGGTGATGAACGAAACGGCGATACGGGCGGTGGTTTGGCTTGCTGAGGGTACCAGGGCGTAGCCCTTGCTCGCCCGCATCGAGCGACGGTGAAGCTGGACGCGGGGGTCGTCGGAATCGACGCCGACGACGAGGTTTGCGGCGGCCGTGGTTCGGGCGCCGACGGATTCGACGCCGCAGGGCACGGCAGGAGCAGCGGTTGGTTGCTACGGGCCCGTGGTGATGCGCTGAGTGCGGTGATGCACTCGGACGCGGGTGGCAGCCGCTGTGGCCGCGGCGGCGCCATGGCCGGCGGCGAGGAGCGCTCGGCTCTGGTGGCTGATGCGGCTAGGGGACAAGATAGGCGACGGGGCATGGCGAAACGAAACCGGGGCTCACCGCGGTTCTTCTGGTACTGCTGGCGAGGCAGGGGAGGCACGGGGTCCGGCGAATTTGTCGATGGCGTCCGGCAGCCGTGCGGAGAAGACGAGCTCGAGGACGAAGCCTCAAGGCGCCCGGGGTCCTGCGGTTCAGCGTAGAGAAGCACGGCAGCGAGGCGGAGCTCGGGGGCTCGTCAGAGAGGCGAGGGGGACTCGGTGGGCGCGGCGGCAGCGAGCGGCGGCGACGAGCTCCGCTCGGGCTGTGCGGGGGAGAGAACCAGGAGAGGGGAGAGAGGTCGAGGGAGAGTGGGAGAGGTCCAGGGGTGCGTGGCGTCGTCCAGAGGCAACCAGGCGCGTCGGGCAGCGGCGGGAAGCAGGAGGTGGCCGGGCGCGTGCCGGCGCGCGGTGGCCACGCGCGCTGCCTACTGGTGCGAGGAAGACGACAGAGAGGGGGCTGCGGTGGTGGGCTGGGCCGGCTACAGGTAGGTGGGCCAGGTAACTCTTCTCTCTCTCTCTTTTCTTTCTGTTTTCTATTTTCTATTTTGTTTTCTGTGTTTTGATTTATTTTAGGCACTAAACCATTTTTATAGATGCTGAAAATGATTGTGGATGTTAACTGAGTTATTCCAGAGATCCACAATAATTTTCAAAACATTTGGAGCTATAAAATTAGTTATAGATTTTATTTGCTCCAATTCAAATACAATATACATTAATTCAAAAATCCAGAATGGCCTAAAAATAGTTGCATCATTTTCGGCAGAGGTTTCCACCTTTATCAAAAATGATGAACATTTTCAAAGCCATTTTGGGTTCATTGAAAAACATTTTAATTTGAACCTAGTTAAGTTCATTTGGTGCTAGGGTTTCAACATCCCCATTTCCAGTTTCTGAGAAAAATAAACATGATGCACATGAAGACCAAGCAAGACAGGCAAGGGCTGGTCTAGGGCTGTGACAACTCACCCCCACTAAACAAGAATCTCGTCCCGAGATTCAAGCGTAGGGTAAGAAATCAGAGGGGACACTAACTAACACAATCTTCATGATCCAAGTGCCCTTCATATGAATGTTGATTGCTAGCATCATGTTGATCTTAACATCTTTGCTTTCGAGGTCGTTGTCCAACATGGTGACGACGAGAGAAACTGTACAAAAATTGATCTTCTAAAAGATCGGGCAACTCGAGATCAACTCATGGAGTGAGACGTTGAAACATCTCTTGAGCTGAGACACCGAGTACACCTCTAGGGGGGTGGAGTGAAATAAACGATGAAGGTTCACCTAGTGGCAATAATTCCACACCTAAGAAGAGGGTGATCGATACCACCAGACGGGGCACCTTGGAGAAGGTGACTCGTAGAGTTATTCCCTTAAGTGGCAAAAAGAATTACTTTTGATATAGAGATCATTGAAATTCTCTATACCAACCCGAGGCAAATCACATCCGATCGTTTGACGGAGTTCGAGAGAATGACATTCTCGGCCAAAATGGATGATGTGGACTACCTTGTTGAAGACAACCAAGGGATGATTTTGGTTATCACCAGAGATGGATGGGACCCATGGCAAGTTCACTTCTGAAAATTAATCCAGAACAGCAGTTGCTGAGATGGGCAACCCATGGAAAATTAGCACATTGGCGGTGCAAGCTGGGAACAAAATGCAAATGCTAGGAATGATTCTGGTAACTGGGATGAATCCCAACAATAGAGAGTAAAACTACTCTTTAAGAGGTTATAGCATAACCAAGAACACTAGGAGCAATCCCGGTTAGAGCCAGAGATAACACCTAGTGCTTGTGTGTGCTCTCAAGAACTTGAGCATTCCCATATTCAACAAGGTTTTACCAATATCTGTGTCAAGGATCCTGGCAACACAACATACTACCATGATGAATAATGATGGATAGTGCAAATGTAAAGGATGATAACACTTTCTCAGATTTCACCTTAGCGGGGTCAAAGGGGCAAAATCTGGATGATCGACCGAGGGACATCTAGCACTCCGCTTCTAATGTTCTCCTTGATGTGCCAGCGCAACCCATTTATTAAAATGGTTTGGTACCTTGAACGTCAAGTAAAAGGTCGGACTTCAGGAGCACAGAAATCCATAAGAATCAACTAGGGAGTAAATCCTACGAAGTTCTTATGGGGAGGTGGCCAACTTCTTCAATCAAGATACTACAACAATAGGTCTTCCGGCTGGGTGTGTTGGCCACGACATCCACTTTACCAGTTATCAAGAGACCAATATTATAGTTCCTGGGAAATGCTCCAACCATCATATCTGCCTGAGATTCAGTTCTGGTTGGGGTCAGGATATTCCAGACTCATCGAGTCTAGAAAGAAAAAATGAAAGTTTGCAACACAAATCGACGAGATGTTGGTGCGAGATTCTCGGGGAGTGATCTACGATAGCAAACTCCAAAACATGAGCTGGTTCTGCTACATACATGTGAACACGTTGTCCAAGACAAGCATGGCCACGTAGTAGTCTTACAATAAAACAGTATCGAGTTCAGGTGGGGAACCATCAACAAGGATAGCGAAGTCCTAACATAAGTCATGATTCTTAAGAAGGAACTTCTTCTCCTTGAACAAATCTATCAGTGGCTTGGTGTGCTAGGGATACATACAGAATGAAGATGATCAGTCTATCAGACCATAGAATACTTCGCACGTATGCATGACTGACTTGGGATGACTCCAGAGGAAGTAAAACAAGCTTTCCCAAATTCACGGCGGCAACTTACATCAAGTACTCGTGGATTAGGGGGAAGCCACTTCTTACATCAAGACATCTACTTTATGGGCTAACACAAAGATGATGCTTACAAAAGTTTCCAATGTTGGCTTTAATGTTCAACATGAATCATGGAAAGGATAAACATGTCGCCGGTGGACTCGACAACAATTCATCGAGGCTTCCATAAAAATGGAATTCCATAACTATGTGAACAAGGTGATAGCATTGGTTAGACCAATAGATGTAACGGTGTATGCTCGAGGGGTCAACCACGAGTAAGACAACATTACGAATACCATTGGTTCTGATTTGATTTGAGGATAGCCCACACTCAAATCAAAGTTTTGGACAAGACAATAGATCCAATAATCGATCACAAGGATCAACCGATCAAGATATCATCTTTCTTCAACACACACACACAAAAGATATCCCTTAGAAGGAACTAAGTCAGGCAAGCTTTTATCTTCCAACTCTCTCCAAGTTGTTGCTTAGCTTAACCAACTAGTCCAGGGTACCAACACAGTTTCTTGGAGAAGGGGTGGTTTATAAGAAAACCAACTTGATCACGAACTCAACATAGCGGTCAGGGAACAACCTGGTAATACTTCCGAGAAGATATTCGGAAATCATGAACCACCGATATGTTGCTAAGCCCGAGAACAATCTTGCTTTTCAGGGCAAGACGATATGATCAAAAGAGTGAGAGATTGACACAATCCAAACTCATTGATCAAAGAGTGCACCACAAAAATGGACTAGTAGCACGATCGATCTTAGAATGGTGATTTGGTAACCAACACACTAAGAATGAGATTATCGTCCATTAATTACCATGCAATGAAGTTGCTAGGAGTATTGATTTCACACACCACGATTCACTTGTCGGCATTCCGGTTACAATAACACGTAAACCGAGGAATGAACAATGATGGCGAGAAGTATCACCTTATCAAAAGTTCATAGGAGGTGGTGCAATTCCCATGACATGCTTGACATAAAAGAGGGTAACACTCCAAGGTAAAACAAAACAATAGCCGGATTGGCATTTTGATCTGCGAAATACAACTGCTCTGACCCAATCCTGGACATGGATAAGGTACTAGAGTTTATTTCTCCTAGTCATTCCAGAATAGAATGGCTTGACGGACCACAAGAGTAATAGGCATCGATGAACGAATGCACGCATACTCCTGACTATCAATTGATAGACGAGGATCATAATACAACTAGAAAGGAACAACTCAAAGGAACATATAACTTTCTGAGTTGTGAATGCATAGGTTAGTATGTCGAACGAGTTCCACATATTTCTTCCGGATAACCCATGCAGAAAGCTAGGATTGGCAGAATCACAATATGAATGGAGTACTACTCAAGAGCACTCTGGTTGTGATCTTTTGGTTCAGAAGAACTTCTGCCATGATGGTTCATGGTATTGGAAGAACGATAACCACGGACCTCGAGGACTATCACAAGGTTACTAATATCCTAAAGGGACGAGCAAATACTACCAACGAGAGGTAAGTGGAGTGAATCTTGGGTTCAAGAACCCAGGAATAGAATGCCTACTAACTAAATGGCATCACGGGATGCTTTCGAGAATAATGGCCAGAATCATCACACTGGGAAAATAAAGCATTGCTAGATTACTGGGTGATCCTCTGAGACACCTAGGGTCATAAAAATAACTCCAACATAATTGTCGAGGTAACAGAGTACCTCAACTCACTGGTTAGTGTGGTTAATCTGGCCCAAAGGAACATTGGGAACAGGAAGAAGGGATTTGCAAATGCATCAGACCATTTAGAAACCTGGGATGACTCGGACAGCATAATGGCTATAAATGCTCGAAATACTTATGAGATCCAAGCAAAAGGGGTAGCATATCCACTTAACATCATAATGTCAAGGTTCTGAGACCAACAATTGAACAAACAGAAGTAGTAGAAACTGATCTGAGGGTTGAATCCACAATAACGTGATCCTGATAAATAGAATGAGAATCCTAGTTCTTAATCCCCGTAGAAAGAAGAAGGTGACTCAGATCAGAAGGTCATAAGATAAAGGAGTAAAACGAGCCTTACGTTCCCTTCCAAAATCAACTTCCCTTATATAACTAAAGAGTTTCTAGACACGACTTCGACCAGTTTGGCTTACTAATCCTACAGGCAGTCAGGCTCTGATACCAAAGCTGTCAGGATTCCGATCCTAAGTCACACAGGTCTAGCCTGTAACACATCATATCACTTTGTGGCCTCACGCACGGTATCCCCACGGGTGCCACCTTACCTGGCCCGGGACCGTTTGTGCCTTTTGGCACACGTATATGATAGTGTCGCTAGCATCCATATGACAGAGAACCCGGGCCGACATGACTAGTTATAAACCAAAAGTGGCACTAAATTACAGAGACAGGCATACATGACCCAGCAACGAACGTGTCGGTCATCAACGTATGAACCCAAGTCGTAGCAAGCTACAAGGACTTAAAGGAACAACGCGTGACATTTCCCCTAAGGGACAGACACAGGAACGAAGAAGGACACATGCCGGCCAGCCTAAGTGTTCCGGAGCAGTAGCAAGCTACCAAGGCTCAGTGGAAGCACTAGGAGACATTTCCCTGTAAGATAGGCTACCAAGGGTAAACAACTAGGTGTCGGATCCCACACATAGCAATACACATTACACGTACGCATAACATGCAAGTATGTGATGTACAACATGGCATCACAACATAACTCAACAACTCATATAGATAAAGGCCCAGAAGAGCCATCATAGCATTTATTACAAACAGAGGTCACATGACCCATCATGCAGAGCATACAGGCAACGGAAGCATAACATGTCTGAGTACAGACAACTACAAATGAAAAAGGCTGAGAAGCCTGACTATCTACAAGATCCTACAAGGGTACAAGATCGTAGCTGAGGTAACAAGCTAAACGTCGAAGTCCATGCGGAAACACTAGCGAGACTGAAGTCTCTCTACAAAAACATAAATTAAGCAAACGTGAGTACAAAGGTACTCAGCAAGACTTACATCAGAACTAACTACTTATGCATCAGTATCAACAAAGGGGTGGTGGAGTTTGACTGCAGCAAGCCAGCTTTGACTCGGTGGCTATCCTAAACTACGACTGCAAGTAACTCTTTTGAGGTGGCGCACACGAGTCCACATATTCACCAATCAATACACCACTATGGATCCGCTCCCGTCTCCCTACGAGAAGGCCATCCGTAACACTCACGCTTATCTTGCGCGTTTTAGAGTACCACTTTCACTTGTCTTTGAATTGTTATAGGCAACCGAGAAGTCCATTACCGCGGACACGGCTATTCGAATAGATCATTTATAACCCTGCAGGGGTGTACTTCTTCACACATGTTTCCACCACTTAGCGTCTGCACATGACATGTGCTCGGCAGACTTCAAGCGAAAGCCGACGTGGGTATAGACCACGACCTAACCAACCACTCAAGTCTCTCGTCCAGGTTTATCGCCTATTTGGGTTCCATCCGTGGGGAGATCCGGCCGGGGTGTCGCTCACGGCCCCAAATGATGTGTACAGGGTTCCCGCATCACCAAACGGGCGACCGGTACACCGTGCCACGTACCTGCCGTGTCACAGCCCACCCCGAGGGTCAGCGCTGCGCACGACCTCCAGTAAACTACAAACACCAGAAACTAGTTGCAACTCCTGAACAGAGAACAAGGGCAGTCAATAAGTCGAGCGGGGTCATATTTCAGGGCCCAACGTGTGGTAGTAGCTGTTCATGGATCAACCAACACAGAACTCAGTTCCTGAGGACGGCTTCAATGAGACAACCCACCATGTACTCCTACATGGCCTCTCATTGCTACCTTTACCAAATCATGTTCACACACTTAGCTCTCAACAGCAGGACATGTTCATTACCCTTCCAATTCATCCCCGATGAATCAGACCTGACATAACTCTAAGCAATAGCAGGCATAACCAGAAAGCATGAATGAGTAGGCACAACATGGCTCAAACAACTCCTACTCATACTAGTGGGTTTCAACTATTTACTGTGGCAATGACAGGTCATGCAGTGGAAAGGGGTTCAACTACCGCAGCAGGTAACAGTTGAAGCGTTGTTGTCCTAATGCAGTAAAAGAGGGCAAGAGCGAGAGAGTGGGATTGTATCGGAATGCTCAATGGAGTTTGCTTGCCTGGCACTTCTGAAGATAACATTGGGTCTTCATCGGTGTCATCGATCACATCGTCGGAACACGTCTACTGAAAGGGAACAAACACCGGTAACAGAGAAAGAAACACAGTCAATGCAATGCACAATATGATGCATGATCATGACATGGCATTATGCTGTGATTTGAGCTAATGCAACTAGCAACAGGTTAAATGAAGTTGGTTTGAATCCAAGATTCAAATTCAAACTCCATATGTGGATATTCAAATGCCATTTATATGATTTGGCCTAAACAGCAGCCATAAGTTGTTCTAACATGCATGAAATTGCCATAAACAGATTCCTTGAATTTTTCTTATCATTTTTCATATATAAATTATTTTCATTGGAGTTATAGATTATTTTCTGTGATTTTTAGAATTTTGGCTATTTTCTGAAATAAATAAATCATTTCTGATTATTTTAAATCTCAGAAAATAGTTACTGCGTCAGCTCTAGGTCATGCTGACATCAGCAAGTCAACAGGGGCTGGTCCAGTCAAACCTGACCAGTGGGGCCCACTGGTCAGTGACACTGCTAAATAACAAGGTTAATTAGCACTAGTTAATCCTAAACTATAATTAGACAGGGCAGGGCCCACACGTCAGTGACTAACTAACTAACCAAATAATTAGCACTAAACTAGGTTAATTAACAGAGAGGGCCCGCAAGTCAGTGAGAGAGGGGGGGTTAAACCAGGTAGTGGGGTCAACCCACGCCGGTCAACGGGTCAAACCCGCCGGCGTTTAGCCGCGAGCGAGGTCCGAGATGCTGGAGGTGATCGGAAATCGCCCTCCGGCGACCAAATCAACGGCTGAGCCCATCTACGGGTAGCTAGAGCTCGCGCGCGTCGATTGGTGCCCTCAGCTTCGCCGGAGGTGGCTTAAAGTGACGGCGGCGACCTCAGACGCGGCGGCCGGCGTTCGGGTGTTGAACGAAATGGCGATACGGGCGGTGGTTTGGCTTGCTGAGGGTACCAGGGCGTAGCCCTTGCTCGCCCGCATCGAGCGACGGTGAAGCTGGACGCGGGGGTTGTCGGAATCGACGCCGACGACGAGGTTTGCGGCGGCCGTGGTTCGGGCATCGACGGATTCGACGCCGTAGGGCACGGCAGGAGCAGCGGTTGGTTGCTACGGGCCCGTGGTGATGCGCTGAGTGCGGTGATGCACTCGGACGTGGGTGGCAGCCGCTGTGGCCGCGGCGGCGCCATGGCCGGTGGCGAGGAGCGCTCGGCTCTGGTGGCTGATGCGGCTAGGGGACAAGATAGGCAACGGGGCATGGGGGAAACGAAACTGGGGCTCACCGCAGTTCTTCTGGTACTGCTGGCGAGGCAGGGGAGGCACGGGGTCCGGCGAATTTGTCAATGGCGTCCGGCAGCCGTGCGGAGAAGACGAGCTCGAGGACGAAGCCTCAAGGCGCCCGGGGTCCTGCGGTTCGGCGTAGAGAAGCACGACAGCGATGCGGAGCTCGGGGGCTCGTTGGAGAGGCGAGGGGGACTCGGTGGGCGCGGCGGCAGCGAGCGGCGGCGATGAGCTCCGCTCGGGCTGTGCGAGGGAGAGAACCAGGAGAGGGGAGAGAGGTCAAGGGAGAGTGGGAGAGGTCCAGGGGGTGCGTGGCGTCGTCCAGAGGCAACCAGGCGCATCGGGCAGCGGCGGGAAGCAGGAGGTGGCTGGGCGCGTGCCGGCGCGCGGTGGCCACCCGCGCTGCCTACTGGCGCGAGGAAGACGACAGAGAGGGGGCTGCGGTGTGGGCTGGGCCAGCGAGCTGGGCCGGCTACAGGTAGGTGGGCCAGGTAACTCTTCTCTCTCTCTTTTTTCTTTTTGTTTTATATTTTCTATTTTGTTTTCTGTGTTTTGATTTAGTTTAGGCACTAAACCATTTTTATAGATGCTGAAAATGATTGTGGATGTTAACTGAGTTATTCCAGAGATCCACAATAATTTTGAAAACATTTGGAGCTATAAAATTATTTATAGATTTTATTTGCTCCAATTCAAATACAATATACATTAATTCAAAAATCCAGAATGGCCTAAAAATAGTTGCATCATTTTTGGCAGAGGTTTCCACCTTTGTCAAAAATCATGAACATTTTCAAAGGCATTTTGGGTTCATTGAAAAACATTTTAATTTGAACCTAGTTGAGTTCATTTGGTGCTAGGGTTTCAACATCCCCATTTCCAGTTTCTGAGAAAAATAAACATGATGCACATGAAGACCAAGCAAGACAGGCAAGGGCTGGTCTAGGGCTGTGACACTAGTGAAGATGCTGCTACCCATCTAAACCACATTGTTGATTTATGCGATTTGCAAAATAAGAGAGATGTGGATAATGATATTGTTAAATTGAAGCTATTCCCGTTTTCTCTTAGAGATCGTGCTAAAACTTGGTTCTCCTCTTTGCCTAAAAATAGTATTGATTCATGGAATAAGTGCAAAGATGCCTTTAACTCTAAGTATTTTCCTCGCGCTAAGATTATCTCTCTTAGAAATGATATTATGAATTATAAGCAACTTGATCATGAGCATGTTGCACAAGCTTGGGAGAGGATGAAGTTAATGATACATGATTGCCCTACACATGGTTTGAATTTATGGATGATTATACAAAACTTTTATGCTGGATCGAATTTTGCTTCTAGAAATCTTTTAGATTCGGCCGTGGGAGGCACTTTCATGGAAATCACTTTAGGAGAAGCTACTAAACTCCTAGATAATATTATGGTTAATTACTCTCAATGGCACACCGAAAGATCCACTAGTAAAAAAGTCCATGCGGTTGAAGAGATAATGTTTTGAGTGGAAAGATTAATGAACTTATGAAATTATTTGCAAATAAGAGTGTTTCTTCTGATCCTAATGATATGCCTTTGTCCACGTTTATTGAGAATAATAATAAATCCATGGATGTGAATTTTGTTGGTAGGAATAATTTTGGTAACAACGCTTATAGAGGAAACTTTAATTCTAGGCCGTTCCCTAGTAATTCCTCTAATAATTATGGTAATTCCTACAAGAATTCTTATGGAATGTCACAACCCTAGTTCTGGTATGCACTAGGTTAGTCTTGTTGTTTGCATCATGTTTAAATTTCAAATGAAATTGAATTGAGGACTTGAGAAACCCTCAGAAACCCTTTTTGAAAATGACCCAAATAATAATTGCTCCAAAAAGGTCCAAGAAAATGTTCATGTGGCCCTCTAAAAATATTGGTTAGAGATAAAAATCAAACCAATATTATTAGGAGCTCATAAGTATTTATTTTGGGCATTTGGAATTAATGCAATAGTTATTTGCTTGGATATATATTTATTGTATATTTTATATATATCCAAAATTCCGATTCTTTATTTTGAGGGGCTTGGATTAATTCCTAGGTCCCTGCAAAATAAAAATGTCAGAAGAAAATAATTGATTTAGCTTAGAAACTAAATCAAAACAAATGTCAGAAAATTAGAAAAGAAAGAAATAAAAGGGGTAGAATTTTACCTGGGCCACTTGCTGGCCTGGCACTGGGCCGGCCCAGCTGCCAGTCATCGTCCTCCTGGCGATGACAGGAGGCAGGGGCACGCGCCCGCCGCTCTCGCGCATGGCCGCCACCTCCTGCCTGCTTGCTTCACTCCCCCTCGCCGCCTGGAAGCTCTGGCGGTTGCCACGCACCTCCCAGACCCCTCTAGCTCTCTCTCGTCGCCTCTCCTGCCCTCTCCCTCGCTCTTCCTTGCACCCCCCCGAACGCCGCCGTCGCCGTCGCCCGCCGCTGCCGTGGCCACAGGCCACCCCACGCCCAACCAAGGTGCCCGAGAGCTCCGCCACCTCATCCCTGACCTCTCCGACGAGTCACACGTCGCCGGACGCCCCGAGGAGCTACCACCGTCATCTTCTTCATCGCCGGCCGCCGGAGATCCCCTCCGCCGCCCTGCTCGCTCCGGCCCTCCTCCGAGCCCTCCTCCTGCACCGCTGCGATCGCCGTGAGCTTTTCCCTCGAACCCTGCCCTCCGTTTCGCCGTTCTTACGCCGTAGCCATGCCACCCACCGGACCCGAGCAGTTGCGCCGCCGTGGCTCCTCTCCGTCGTGGCCAGGGCCACCGTGGCTCGCAACTTGGCGTGTCACTGCATTTGCCACACCGCCAGGAGCCCGTAGCACCTATCTGTTGGCCTCCCCATGCCCTGAAGCACCTTTTCCGACGAGGCCCGAACTCCGGCGCCGCCGCGAGCTCGTTTCCGGCGAGCTCCGGCCGCCCTAGCTGCTGCCGCTGGCTGGAATGGATGCGGGTGAGCTCCAGCTCCCCGTAGATGGTCTCCGCTGCACAAAAGACCCCCGGAGTGGAAATCCCGACGCCCTCCGCCGCGTTTGCTGCCGCCGGCGGCTAAACGCCGGCGTGTTGACTGGGGTTTGACCAGGATTTGACCTCCTGGGTCAATGACAGGCGGGCCCCACCCCTTTCAGTTAGTTGACTGTTTAGTTTAATTAAATAATTTTGGTTAATTAGATTAGCCACTGACATGTGGGCCCTGCCCTACTGACTTTCTGTTAGAATTAGTTTAGTGTTAATTAACTCAGTTAATTAACAGAGTCACTGACCAGTGGACCCCACTGTCAGGTTTGACTCTGGACCAGCCCTTTGACCTGCTGACGTCATGCTTGGGTCATGCTGACGCAGTATTCCAATTCTGGTATTTAAATAAATCTTAAATGATTTGTTTATTTCAAAAAATTGTTTAAAACTTCAAAAAATCATAGAAATTCAACCGTAGCTCAGAATGAAATAATTTATATATGAAAAATGATCAGAAAAATATAAGGAATCTGTTTATGGCATTTTCATGCATTTTTAACCAACTTATACTTGCTGTATAGGTGAAAACACATAAATGGCACTTTTAAATGTTAATTTTGGAATTGCATTTGAACCCTTGGTTCAAATGGACTTCTTTCAAATAGAATGCTAGTTGCATTAACTCAAATAACATCACATCTTCATGCCATGATCATGCATCATATTGTTGCATATGCTTGTGTTTGATTGTCGGCACCGTTCTTCTCGATAGGTCCAGCTCCGGAGACCGATCCAGAGTACCTGTCAGAGGAGCAGTGCTCTGCACGTTGTTTTACCAGGCAAGCAAACCCCCTTGTTCATTCCGATACAACCCCTCTCTCGCTCCTGCTCCCTGTTATTGCATTAGGACAACAACGACTTCAACTGCTACTTTATGCTGCGGTAGTTGAACCCATTCCTCTGCATGACCTGTCATTGCCACAGTAAATAGTTGAAACCCACTAGCATGTGTAGGCGTTGATTGAAGCCATGTTGTGATCTTACCATGCCTTGCTTGCTATTGTTTAGAGTGTGTCAGGTCTGATTCATCGGGAATGAATTGGAGTGCAATGATATGTTCCGATGCTGAGAGTTAAGTGTGTGAACACGATTTGGTAAAGGTAGTGGTGAGAGGCCATGTAGGAGTACATGGTGGGTTGTCTCACTGGAACCGTCCGTAAGAACTGAGTTCTGTGTATGTTGTCCAATGACCAGCTACTACCACGCATTGGAATGCTTAAGTGCCCCTCTCGACTTATTAACCGACTTGGTCTCTGTCCAGGAGTTGCAACTAGTTTCTGGTGTTTGTAGGTAGTGTTAGTAGTCTACCAAGTGGCACTCGGCCAGTGGGCTTGGGACAGACTAGGCACCGTGGCACGGTGTACCAAGCGTAGATCCACTCGGCGAGGTGGGCTTGGGAACCCTGCGCACATCATTTGGGGCCGTGAGCGACACCCCGGCCGGATCTCCCCACGGATGGAACCCGAATAGGCGATAAACCTGGACTAGAGTCTTGTGTGGTTAGTCAGGTCGTGGCGGACACCCTCGCCAGGCTTCCGCTTGAAGGTTGCCGAGATACACGAGATGTACATGGCGGTAAGTGGCGAGAGCGTGTGTGAAGAAGTACACCCCTGCAGGGTTAACATGATCTATTCGAATAGCTGGGTCCACGGTTATGGACTTCTTGGATGCTTACGTGGTACATAGACAACTTGAAGTGGATACTCTAAAATACTCAAGACAAGTGTGAGTTCTATGGATGGCCTTCTCGTAGGGAGACGGGGATGAATCCATAGTGGTGTATTGTGTGGTGATTAGTGGACTCGTGTGCGCCACCTCAAGAGAGTTACCAGCAGTCGTAGAATAGGATAGCCACTGAGTCAAAGCTGGCTTGTTGTAACTAAACCCCACTTTGCCTTCTTGATACAAGTGCATGTATGATAGGATCTGATGTAAGTCTTGCTGAGTACCTTTGTACTCATGTTTGCTTAATTTATGTTTTGCAGATGAGATTGATGTCTCACTAGTAGTTCCGCTTGGACCTCGACAAGTAGCTTGTACCTCAGCTACGTTCTTGGACGAGTGTTGTAGATAGTCAGGCTCTTCAGCCTTTTTCATTTGTAGATGTCTGTACTCAGACATGTTGTGCTTCTGCTTGTTTCTTGTATGCTCTGAATGCTGGGTCGTGAGACCCATGTTTGTAATATCTGGCTCCTCGGAGCCTAATGAATAAATACTTTGTTTATTAGAGTCTTGTTGTGATGCCATGTTGTATTTGCACATATTGAGCATATTGTGTGTGTTATTGAAATGCTTGGTATGTGTGGGATCCGACACCTAGTTGTTTACCCTTGGTAGCATATCTTACAGGGAAATGTCTCCTAGTGCTTCCACTGAGCCCTGGTAGCTTGCTACTGCTCCGGAACACTTAGGCTGACCGACATGTGTCCTTCTTCGTTCCTGTGTCTGTCCCTTAGGGGAAATGTCACGCGTTGTTCCTTAAGTCCCTGTAGCTTGCTACGACTTGGGTTCATACGTTGATGACCGACACGTTCGTTGCTGGGTCACGTATGCCTGTCTCTGTAATTTAGTGCCACTTTTGGTTTATAACTGGTCATGTCGGCCTGGGTTCTCTGTCATATGGATGCTAGTGACACTATCATATACGTGAGCCAAAATGCGCAAACGGTCCCGGGCCAGGTAAGGTGGCACCCGTGGGGATACCGTGCGTGAGGCCGCAAAGTGATATGGTGTGTTACATGCTAGACCGGTGTGACTTAGGATCGGGGTTCCGACATGGAAATTCTAATAATATGCCCTCTGATTTTGAGACTAGTGTTAAAGAATTTATGAATTCGCAAAAGAATTTCAATGCTTTGCTTGAAGAAAAATTGCTTAAGATTGATGAGTTGGCTAGGAACGTGGATAGAATTTCTCTTGATGTTGATTCTTTGAAACTTAGATCTATTCCACCTAAGCATGATATCAATGAGTCTCTCAAAGCCATGAGAATTTCCATTGATGAGTGCAAAGAAAGAACCGCTAGGATGCGTGCTAAAAAAGATTGCTTTATGAAAGCGTGTTCTTCTAGTTTTCATGATAATGATGATGAAGATCTAAAAGTGATTGATGTGTCTCCTATTAAATCCTTGTTTTCTAATATGAATCTTGATAAAGATGGGACTGGAGATGAGTCGACTTCAGTTAAAAGGCGTCCCAATGATTCAGAGTTTTTAGATCTTGATGCAAAAATTGTTAAAAGTGGGATTGAAGAGGTCAAAACTTTACATAGCAATGAACCTACTATTTTGGATTTCAAGGAATATAATTATGATAATTTCTCCTTGATAGATTGTATTTCCTTGTAGCAATCGGTGCTAAATTCTCCTCATGCTTATAGTCAAAATAAAGCTTTTACCAAACACATCGTTGATGCTTTCATGCAATCTTATGAACAAAAACTTGAATTAGAAGTTTCTATCCCTAGAAAAATTTATGATGAGTGGGAACCTACTATTAAAATTAAGATTAAAGATCATGAATGCTATGCTTTGTGTGATTTGGGTGCAAGTGTTTCCACAATCCCAAAAACTTTATGTGATATGTTAGGTTTCCATGAACTTGATGATTGTTCTTTAAATTTGCATCTTGCGGATTCTACAATTAAGAAACCTATGGTAAGGATTAATGATGTTCTTATTGTTTCAAATAGGAATTATGTGCCCGTAGATTTCTTCGGTCTTGATATAGATTGCAATCCCGCATGTCCTATTATTCTTGGTAGACCTTTCCTTAGAACGGTTGGTGCAAATATTGATATGAAGGAAGGAAATATTAGATTCCAATTTCTGTTAAGGAAAGGCATGGAACACTTTCCTATAAATAAAATCAAATTACCTTATGAATCTATTATGAGAGCCACTTATGGATTGCCTACCAAAGATGGCAATACCTAGATCTATTCTTGTATCATGCCTAGCTAGGGGCGTTAAACGATAGCGCTTGTTGGGAGGCAACCCAATTTTATTTTATTTGCTTTTACTTCTGTTTAGTAATAAATAATTCATCTAGATTTTGGTTAGATGTGGTTTTGTGTTTTAATTAGTGTTTGTGCCAAGTAGAACCTTTGGAAAGACTTGGGTGAAGTCTTTGCGATCTTGCTATAAAAAACAGAAACTTTTGCGGTCACGAGATTAGCTGCCATTTTTTACTGGAGAATTCTTTTAAGTTGATTCTTTTTGCAGATGATTAATAGACAAATTCCTCACGTCCACCAATTTATTTCAAAAAAATTTAGAGTTACAGAAGTATTCCAAAGTTACAGATTGCTACAGACTATTCTGTTTTTGACATATTCTGTTTTTCGTGTGTTGCTTGCTTATTTTGATGAATCTATGAGTAGTATCGGGGGGGGGGGGGTATGAACCATAGAGAACTTGGAATACAGTAGGTTTAACAAAAATATAAATAAAGAATGAGTTCAATACAGTATCTTAAAGTGGTGGTTTGTTTTCTTATACTAACGGAGCTCGCGAGATTTTTTGTTAAGTTTTGTGTTGTGAAGTTTTCAAGTTTTTGGGTAAGAATTTGATGGACTATGGAACAAAGAGTGGCAAGAGCCTAAGATTGGGGATGCGCAAGGCATCCCAAGGTAAAATTCAAGGACAACCAAAAGCCTAAGCTTGGGGATGCCCCGGGAAGGCATCCCCTCTTTCGTCTTCGTCTATCGGTAACTTTACTTGAGACTATATTTTTATTCACCACATGATATTGTTTTGCTTGGAGCGTCATGTATGATTTGAGTCTTTGCTTTTTAGTTTACCACAATCATCCTTGCTGGTCACACCTTTTGAGAGAGATACACATGAATTAGAATTTATTAGAATACTCTATGTGCTTCACTTATATCTTTTGAGCTAGATAGTTTTGCTCTAGTGCTTCACTTATATCTTTTAGAGCACGGGGGTGGTTTTATTTTGTAGAAATTATTGATCTCTCATGCTTCACTTATATTATTTTGAGAGTATTTTAGAACAGCATGGTAATGTGCTTTGGTTATAAAATTATTCCTAATATGATAGGCATCCAAGATGGGTATAGTAAAAAACTTTCATATAAAGTGCATTGAATATGATGAGAAGTTTGATACTTGGTGATTGTTTTGAGATATGAGGATGGTGATATTAGAGTCATGCTAGTAGAGTAATTGTGAATTTGAGAAACACTTGTGTTAAAGTTTGTGATTCCCGTAGCATGCACGTATGGTGAACCGTTATGTGATGAAGTTGGAGCATGATTTATTTATTAATTGTCATCCTTTGTGTGGAGGTCGGGATCGCGCAATGGTTAACTCCTACCAACCCTTCCCCTAGGAGCATGCGTTGAATACTTTGTTTTGATAACTCGTAGATTTTTGCAATAAGTATATGAGTTCTTTATGACTAATGTTGAGTCCGTGGATTATACATACTCTCACCCTTCCACCATTGCTAGCCTCTCTTGTACCGCGCAACTTTCGCCGGTACCATACACCCACCATATACCTTCCTCAAAACACCCACCATACCTATCTATCATGGCATTTCCAGCCATTCCGAGATATATTGCCATGCAACTTTCCCCCGTTCCATTTATTATGACATACTTCATCATTGTCATATTGCCATGCATGATCATGTAGTTGACATCATATTTGTGGCAAAGCCACCATTTATAATTTTCATACATGTCACTCTTGATTCATTGCACATCCCGGAACACCGTGGAGGCATTCACATAGAGTCATATTTTGTTCTAGTTTCGAGTTGTAAGTAAATAAAAGTGTGATGATTTTCATTATTAGAGCATTGTCCTAGTGAGGAAAGGATGATGGAGACTATGATTCCCCCACAAGTCGGGATGAGACTCTGGACGAAAGAATAAAAAAAGAGAAAAGAAAGAAAAAAGAGGCCAGAAAAAAAGAAAAGAGAAAAGGCCCAAAAAAAGAGAAAAAAATGAGAGAAAAAGAGAGAAGGGGCAATGTTCCTATCCTTTTCCCACACTTTTGCTTCAAAGTAGCACCATGATCTTCATGATAGAGTGTCGGTGTACTAAGGTAGGGGTACCTCAGTACCCCAACTTGTGCACGGGCAGTAGCAGCTTCCCGCGACAGGGCCTACCACGTGCTTGCCGGAGACCTTCCTGCTCCATATAAAACCATTCAAAAACAAAGTATACAAGACAAGGAGATCAAGACCCCGGCAAGAGGAGCTTGTCGGGAAGGCCGTCCCAGGCTTAAGATTACCTCACTAACACAAGACCCTGGCAAGAGGAGCTTGCCAGGAAGGCCAGAAGATTAAATTACAGAAGACATGCCTCGGCGCAACGTGCGCCCCGGCAGGGCCCGGAGAGCGACAAGCTTCAGAGCCCGACAAGCTCCCGGGCCCGGCAAGGTGCTTGCCGGGGAGGGTTGCGCTGTGTGCCCGTGCTCCAGCTCATCGAACTACGCGTCGCCCTGGGGCCACTCCAGGGATGCGTGGCGGATGGCTGTGCAGCCTGGGGGACACGGTGGCACTCCACGGTGATAAAGCTATCGCCGTGGCAAACGGAGACGCAAGGGCGGGCGCTTTTGGGGTCGACGGCGACGGGCATTAAATGCTCTTGTCCCCCACTGTCAAAGTAGGTAGCGACCACTGTTCATGCACTGTTGCTCCACTATTCCCGCACTGTTACAACTACCACCACTTTTACATTTTTACCCTTTCTCCTACGTTGACACCTGTCGGTGACCCCTTGCACTATAAAAGGAGGCCCATGCACAACGTAGAAAGGGTTCGGAACCTAGATCGCTCATACGCTCGGTGTAGCTAGTTCTTCAAGCTCCCGAGCTCCCCAACTCAATACAAACTAAGCAGGAGTAGGGTTTTACGCGTCCATCGCGGCCCGAACCTGGGTAAACTGCCTGCGTGATCTCCACGATCTGCTCTTCGTGCTCCCTCCGCCCTCTTACCGCACAAACAAGGGGCTCCGGTCCTATAGGTGTTCGTGGTGGACAGTTTCCCCCGACATCTTTGGCGCGCCAGGTAGGGGACGTCGAGGTTGTGCGAACCTGATCCGGCGTTCACGCGGGCGCACTCTTCATCAACCTCTCCAGTTTCATCAGCGACCTCATCGGCAACCGCGACATGGCCCCGAAGAAGAAGGCTTCGGAGGTCGCAGGCCCGTCTGCGTCTCATCCGCCGCCACCGGAACCAACGGTGGGCGGGGGAGACGCCGTCGGAAGGGTGGTCGCCGGCGAGGAAACTCGCGGCGCCACCAAATCCAAGGACAAGACGGACGACCGAGCCTCGGTCTCCGTGGACGCGCCACGTCCATCTCAGCAAACGACAACCCAGCAGCGCCATGCCACAGGAGGTGGCATCCGCTTGCTGGGCCAAGGGCAAACCGGAGGCTCGCGGGATGCTCCGGATCACCGTCCGGGCACAAGCAAAGCGCGGACGCCGGGGCGGGACCCTGCTCCTTCTAACCCAGTTAGAAGTCCGAGCATATCCCGCTCCTCGCACCGCTCGTCCCCGCTCCCCTCCACTCCAGCGGAAGCGCTCGCAAGGGCGCAACTGCTCCTCGACTTCCCTCCAGCGGCAGACAAGGCCGAAGACTGGAGGGCAACCATCCAGAGCCTGATCGCCTTCGCCAACAACGATACGCCGCAGCAGCCGGCGACCTCGCGGCCACGGCAAGTCGAGAAGACGAAGGCCGACGGCGACAAGACCGCCGGGGGTGCAACCACCGTGCACTCCCCGCCGCGGAAGCAGAAGACGCCGCCCCGCCGGAACAACGCCGACGACGGCTCCACGGCGTCGTCGGACCCGCGGGCCCGTCGGGACCAGCGCCAGGTCCTTGACGACCGGCGACAAGAAGACGCTCGAACGACGATCGAGCGCCGCCGAGAAGCTCGGCGACAATCAGATCAGCGAGCTGGAGCCGCTGTCGACACGTGCGCGCCCGGTGAACCAGGCGACTTGCCGTACGCGGCAGGTTGCCCTGCGTTTACCCGTGAGCTGCGGCGCGTCCAGTGGCCCAGCATGAAGAACTTCAAGCCCGACGTACCGGAGAAGTACGACGGCAAGACGCACCCCTCGGAATTCCTCAGCATTTACACCATCGCGGTGCAGGCTGCCGGGGGGCGCGACGAGAAGATTTTGGCGAACTACTTCCCGCTCGTGCTTAAGCCGAACGTTCGTTCGTGGCTTATGCACTTGCCGGAAGGCTCCATTTCTTCTTGGGCGGACCTTTGCCATCAGTTTGTTGGCGCCTTCACGGGCGGCCACAAACCCCACGGCCAGGAGAGCGATCTCCACATTCTGGCCCAGAAGGAAGGAGAACCCCTGCGCAAGTATATCCAACGCTTCAGTCGTGTGCAGCACAACATCCCCGACGTCCACTCTGCCGCGGTTATCAGCGTGTTCCACCAGAACGTGCATAACCGCCGCATGCGTGAAGAAATGGCCATGACCAAGATACGGGATGTCAGCGAGCTCTATGCTCTAGCTGATAAGTGCGCACGCGCCGAAGAGGGGAGGCGCCCCTCTCCTTCCTATCGGTAACTTTACTTGAGACTATATTTTTATCCACCACATGATATTTGTTTTGCTTGCAGCGTCTTGTATGATTTGAGTCTTTGCTTTTTAGTTTACCACAATCATCCTTGCTGTACACACCTTTTGGGAGAGACACACATGAATCGGAATTTATTAGAATACTCTGTGTGCTTCACTTATATCTTTTGAGCTAGATGAATTTTGCTCTAGTGCTTCACTTATATCTTTTAGAGCATGGTGGTGGTTTTATTTTATAAAAATTATTGATATCTCATGCTTCACTTATATTATTTTGAGAGTCCTTTAGAACAACATGGTAATTTGCTTTGGTTATAAAATTAGTCCTAATATGATAGGCATCCAAGATGGGTATAATAGAAACTTTCATATAAAGTGCATTGAATATTATGAGAAGTTTGATACTTGATGATTGTTTTGAGATATGGGAATGGTGATATTAGAGTCATGCTAGTAGAGTAGGTGTGAATTTGAGAAATAATTGTGTTGAGGTTTGCAAGTCCCGTAGCATGCACGTATGGTAACCGGTGTGATAAATTTGAAGCATGAGGTATTTCATTGATTGTCATCCTTTGTGTGGAGGTCGGGGTCGCGCGATGGTTAACTCCTACCAACCCTTCCCCTAGGAGCATGCGTGTAGTACTTTGTTTTGATGACTTGTAGATTTTTGCAATAAGTATGTGAGTTCTTTATGACTAATGTTGAGTCCATGGATTATACGCACTCTCACCCTTCCACCATTGCTAGCCTCTCTTGTACCACACAACTTTCGCCGGTGCCATACACCCACCATATTCCTTCCTCAAAACAGCCACCATACCTACCTATCATGGCATTTCCATAGCCATTATGAGATATATTGCCATGCAACTTTCCACCATTCTGTTTATTATGACACGCTTCATAATTGTCATATTGCCATGCATGATCATGTAGTTGACATTGTATTTGTGGCAAGGCCACCATGCGTAATTTTTCATACATGTCACTCTTGATTCATTGCACATCCCGGTACACCGCCGGAGGCATTCATATAGAGTCATATTTTGTTTTATCATCGAGTTGTAATCCTTGAGTTGTAAATAAATAGAAGTGTGACGATCATCATCATTAGAGCATTGTCCCAAAAAAAAAAGAAAAAAAAGGCCAAAAAAGGCCAAAGAAAAAAAAGGCCCAAAAAAGGGAAAAGGGACAATACTACTATCTTTTTCCACACTTGTGCTTAAAAGTAGCACCATGATCTTCATGATAGAGAGTCTCTTGTTTAGTCACTTTCATATACTAGTGGAAATTTTCATTATAGAACTTGGCTTATATATTCCAACGATGGCTTCCTCAAGTGCCCTAGGTCTTCGTGAGCAAGCAAGTGAAGGAAATATGCCCTAGAGGCAATAATAAAGTTAATATTTATTTCCTTATATCATGATAAATGTTTATTATTCATGCTAGAATTGTATTAACCGGAAACTTAGTACATGTGTGAATACATAGACAAAACAGAGTGTCCCTAGTATGCCTCTACTAGACTAGCTCATTGATCAAAGATGGTTATGTTTCCTAACCATAGACATGAGTTGTCATTTGATCAACGAGATCACATCATTAGAAGAATGATGTGATGGACAAGACCCATTCGTTAGCTTAGCAAATTGATCGCTTAGTTTTACTGCTATTGCTTTCTTCATGACTTATACATGTTCCTATGACTATGAGATTATGCAACTCCCAAATACCGGAGGAACACCTTGTGTGCTATCAAACGTCACAACATAATTGGGTGATTATAAAGTTGCTCTACAGGTGTCTCCGAAGGTATTTGTTGAGTTGGCATAGATTGAGAATAGGATTTGTCACTTCGAGTATCGGAGAGGTATCTCTGGGCCCTCTCGGTAATACACATCACAATAAGCCTTGCAAGCAAATGACTAATGAGTTTGTCACGAGATGATGTATTACAGAACGAGTAAAGAGACTTGCCGGTAACGAGATTGAACTAGGTATGATGATACCGACGATCGAATCTCGGGCAAGTAACATACCAATGACAAAAGGAACAACGTATGTTGTTATGCGGTTTGACCGATAAAGATCTTCGTAGAATATGTAGGAACCAATATGAGCATCCAGGTTCCGATATTGGTTATTGACCGGAGATGAGTCTCAGTCATGTCTACATAGTTCTCGAACCCGTAGGTCCGCACGCTTAACGTTTGATGACGATCGGTATTATGAGTTTATGATTTTTGATGTACCAAAGGTAGTTCAGAGTCCCGGATGAGATCACGGACATGACGAGGAGTCTCGGAATGTCCGAGACATAAAGATTGATACATTGGACGGCTATATTCGGACACCGGAAGTGTTCCGGGTGATTTCGGAGAAAACCGGAGTGCTGGAGGGGTTACCGGAACCCCCTGGGGGAGTATTGGGCCATAGTGGGCAATGAGGGAAAGTGAGAGGCAGCCCATAGGGGTTGTCCGTGCCCCCTCCCTAGGGATCCTAGTTGGACTAGGAGTGGGGGGAGGCGCCCCTCTCCTTCCTATTTCTCTTTTTCCTTCCTTTCCTACTCCTAGTAGGAATAGGAAAGGGGATTCCTACTCCTACTAGGAGTAGGAAAACTCCCTCTATGGTGCGCCCCGGCCAGCCCTCCCCCTTGCTCCTTTATATACAGGGGCAGGGGGCACCCTAGAATATAAAAGCAACATTGTTTTAGCCGTGTGTTGTGCCCCCCTCCACAGAAACACACCTCAGTCATATCGTTGCAGTGCTTAGGCGAAGCCCTGCGCCGGTAGCTTCATCATCTTCGTCACCATGCTGTCATGCTGACGAAACTCTCCCGTGAAGCTCAACTGGATCAAGAGCTCGTGGGACGTCATCGAGCTGAACGTGTGCTGAACGATGAGGTGCCGTACGTTCGATGCTTGGATCGGTTGGATCGCGAAGACGTTCGACTACATCAACCGCGTCACTAGACGCTTCCGCTTTCGGTCTACGAGGGTACATAGATACACTCTCCCATCTCGTTGCTATGCTTCTAGTAGATAGATCTTGCGTGATCGTAGGAATTTTTTTGAAATACTACGTTCCCCAACAGTGGTATCAGAGCCAGGTCTATGTGTAGATGATATGCACGAGTAGAACACAACGAGTTGTGGGCGATAATAGTCATACTGCTTACCAGCACGTAATACTTTGATTCGGCGGTATAGTGAGATGAAGCGGCCCGGACCGACATTACCGTACGCTTACGCGAGACTGGTTTCACCGTTACGAGCACTCGTTGGTTAAAGGTGACTGGCGGGTGTCTGTCTCTCCGACTTTAGTTGAATCAAGTGTGGCTACACCTGGTCCTTGTGAAGGTTAAAACAACACACTTGATGAAAAATCGTTGTGGTTTTTGTATGCGTAGGTAAGAACGGTTCTTGCTAAGCTCGTAGCAGCCACGTAAAACTTGCAACAACAAAGTAGAGGATGTGTAACTTGTTTTTACAGCGCATGTTGTGATGTGATATGGTCAAGACGTGATGAGTTATACGTTATTGTATGAGATGATCATGTTTTGTAAATTATCGACAACCGACGGGAGCCTCATGGTTGTCTCTTTATTGTATGAATTGCCAAGGCCATGTAATTGCTTTACTTCATCACTATGAGTTAGCGATAGTAGTAGTAGCAATAGTTGGCGAGACAACCACGACGCTACAATGAAGATCATGGTGTCTAGCCGGTGATGATGGAGATCATGACGATGCTTTGAAGATGGAGATCAAAAGCACAAGATGATGATGGCCATATCATGTCACATATTTTCATTGCATGTGATGTTTATCTTATTATGCTTCTTATTTTGCTTAGTATAGCGGTAGCATTATAAGATGATCCCTTACAAAATTTCAAGGTACAAGTGTTCTCCCTGAGTATGCACCATTGTGAAAGTTCGTCGTGTCGAGACACCACGTGATGATCAGGTGTGATAAGCTCTACGTTCAAATACAATGGGTGTACGATAGTTTTGCACATGCAGAATACTCGGGTTAAACTTGACGAGCCTAGCATGTACAGACATGGTCTTGGAACACTGGAGCCCGAAAGGTCGAGCGTGAATCATACAGTAGATATGATCAACATAAGATATTCACCATTGAAAACTACTCCATCTCACGTGATGATCGGACATGGTTTAGTTGATTTGGATCACGTGATCATTTAGATGACTAGAGGGATGTCTATCTAAGTGGGGGTTCTTTAGTAATATGAATAATTGAACTTTAATTTATCATGAACTTAGTCCTGGTAGTATTAGCATATCTATGGTGTAGATCAATAGCTCGCGATGTAGCTCCCCGTTTATTTTTATATGTTCCTAGAGAAATATAAGTTGAAAGATGATAGTGGCAATGATGCGGACTTGTTCCGTGATCTAACGATTTTCCTCATTGCTGCACAGAAGAATTATGTCCTTGATGCACCGCTAGGTGACAAACCTTTTGCAGGAGCAGATGCAGACGTTATGAATGTTTTGACAAAAGCACGGTATGATGACTACTTGATAGTTTAGTGCACCATGCTTTACGGCTTATAACCGGGACTTCAAAAATGTTTTGAATGCCATGGAACATATAAGATGTTCCTAAGAGTTGAAATTGGTATTTCATACTCATGCCCGTATCAAGAGGTATGAGACCTTTGACAGTACTTTGCCTACAAGATGGAGGAGAATAGCTCAACCAGTGAGCATGTGCTCAGATTGTCTGGGTACTACAATTGCTTAAATCAAGTGGGAATTAATCTTCCAGATAAGATAGTAACTGACAAAGTTCTCTAGTCACTATCTCCAAGTTACTAGAACTTCGTGATGAACTATAATATGCAAGGGATGACGAAAGTAATTCCGGAGCTCTTCGCGATGCTGAAATCGGTGAAGGTAGAAATCAAGAAAGAGCATCAAGTGGTGATCGTTAACAAGACCACTTGTTTCAAGTAAAGGGTAAAGGGATAGAAGGGGAACTTCAAGAAGAATGACAAGCAAGTTGTTACTCCCGTGAAGAAACTCAAAGCTAAAGTCAAGCATGAAACTAAGTGCTTCTACTGCAAAGGAAATGGTCACTGGAAGTGGAACTGCCCTAGATACTTGGCGGATAAGAAGGATGGCAAAGTCAACAAAGGTATATTTGATATATAGATTATTGATATGTACTTTACTAGTGTTCATAGCAACCCCTGGGTATTTGATACCGGTTCAGTTGCTAAAATTAGTAACTCGAAGCGAGAGTTGCAGAATGAACAGAGACTAGTTAAAGGTGAAGTGACGATGTGTGTTCGAAGTGGTTCCAAGATTGATATGATCATCATCGTACACTCCCTATACTTTCGGGATTAGTGTAGAACCTAAATAAATGTTATTTGGCATTTGCATTGAGCATGAATATGATTTGATCATGTTTGTTGCAATATGGTTATTCATTTAAAGTCATAGAATAATTGTTGTTCTGTTTACATGAATAAAAACTTCGATGGTCATACACCCAATGAAAATAGTTTGTTGGATCTCGATCGTAGTAATACACATATTCATAATATTGAAGACAAAAGATGCAAAGTTGATAATGATAGTGCAACTTATTTGTAGCACTGCCGTTTAGGTCATATTGGTGTAAAGCGCATGAAGAAACTCCATGCTGATGGGCTTTTGGAATCACTTGATTAGGAATCACTTGGTTCTTGCGAACCATGCCTCATGGGCACGATGACTAAAACTCCGTTCTTCGGAACAATGGAGCGAGCAACTGACTTGTTGGAAATCATACATACTGATGTATGCGGACCAATGAGTGTCGAGGCTCACAGCGAGTATCATTATTTTCTGACCTTCACAGATGATTTGAGCAGATATGGGTATATCTACTTGATGAAGCACAAGTCTAAAACATTTGAAAAGTTCAAAAAAAATTCAGAGTGAAGCAGAGAATCATCGTAACAAGAAAATAAAGTTTCTACGATCTGATCGCGGAGACAAATATTTGAGTTACGTGTTTGGTCTTCATTTGAAACAATGTGGAATAGTTTCACAGCTCATGCCACCCGGAACACCACATCGTAATGGTGTGTCGGAACGTTGTAATCGTACTTTATTAGATATGGTGCGAGATGTCTCTTACCGATTTACCACTATCGTTTTGGGGTTATGCTTTAGAGACAGCTGCATTCACGTTAAATAGGGCACCATCTAAATCCGTTGAGACGACGCCTTATGAACTGTGGTTTGGTAAGAAACCAAAGTTGTCATTTCTTAAAGTTTGGGGCTGCGATAATTATGTGAAAAATCTTCAACCTGATAAGCTCGAACCCAAGTCAGAGAAATGTGTCTTCATAGGATACCCAAAGGAAACTGTTGGGTACACCTTCTATCACAGATCCGAAGGCAAGATATTCATTGCTAAGAATGGATCCTTTCTAGAGAAGGAGCTTCTCTCGAAAGAAGTGAGTGGGAGGAAAGTGGAATTTGATGAGGTAATTGTACCTTCTCCCGAATTGGAAAGTAGAACATCACAGAAACCAGTTCCAGTTATTCCTACGCCAATTAGCGAGGAAGCTAATGATGATGATCATGAAACTTCAGATCAAGTTACTACTAAACCTCGTAGGTCAACCATAGTGCGTTCCGCGCCAGAGTGGTACGGTAACCCGGTTCTGGAAGTCATGTTACTATACCATGATGAACCTACGAACTATGAGGAAGCGATGATGAGCCCAGATTCCGCAAAATGGCTTGAGGCCATGAAATTTCAGATGGGATCCATGTATGAGAACAAAGTGTGGACTTAGGTTGACTTGCCCGATGATCGGCAAGCCATTGAAAACAAATGGATCTTCAAGAGGAAGACCGACGCCGATGGTAATGTTACTGTCTACAAAGCTCGACTTGTTGCGAAAGGTTTTCGACAAGTTCAAGGAGTTGACTACGATGAGTCTGTCCGAATCATGTTAGCAATTGCCGCATTTTATGAAATCTGGCAAATGGATAACAAAACTGCGTTCTATAATGGATTTATTAAAGAATAGTTGTATATGATGCAACCAGAATGTTTTGTCAATCCTAAAGGTGCCAACAAAATGTGTAAGCTCCAGCGATCTATCTATGGACTGGTGCAAGCATCTCGGAGTTGGAATATACACTTTGATAAGTTGATAAAAGCATATAGTTTTATACAGACTTGCGGTGAAGCCTGTATTTACAAGAAAGCGAGTGGGAGCACTACAGCCTTTCTGATAAGTATATGTGAATGACATATTGTCGATCGGAAATGATGTAGAATTTTCTAGAAAGCATAAAGGAGTGTTTGAAAGGAGTTTTTCAAAGAAAGACCTCGGTGAAGGTGCTTACATATTGAGCATCAAGATCTATAGAGATAGATCAAGACGCTTGATAAGTTTTTTCAATGATTACATACCTTGACAAGTTTTTGAAGTAGTTCAAAATGAAACAGTCAAAGAAAGAGTTCTTGCATGTGTTGCAAGGTGTGAAGTTGAGTAAGACTCAAAGCCCGACCACAGCAAAAGATAGAGAGAGAATGAAAGTCATTCCCTATGCCTCAGCCATAGGTTCTATAAAGTATGCCATGCTGTATACAAGACTTATTGTATGCCCTGCCCTGAGTTTGGCAAGGGAGTACAGTTTTGATCTAGGAGTAGATCACTGGACAGTGGTCAAAATTATCCTTAGAGGACTAAGGAAATATTTCTCGATTATGGAGGTGATAAAGAGTTTGTCGTAAAGAGTTACGTCAATGCAAGCTTTGACACCGATCTGGATGACTCTGAGTCTCGATATGGATACATATTGAAAGTGGGAGCATTTAGCTAGAGTAGCTCCGTGCAGAGCATTGTAGACATAGAAATTTGCAAAATACATACGGATCTGAATGTGGCAGACCCATTGACTAAACCTCTCTCACAAGCAAAACATGATCACACCTTAGTACTCTTTGGGTTTTAATCACATGATGGTGTGAACTAGATTATTGACTCTAGTAAACCTTTTGGCTATTGGTCACATGGCGATGTGAACTATAAAGTGTTAAATCACATGAGGATGCGAACTATTGGTGTTAAATCACATGGTGATGTGAACTAGAATATTGACTCTAGTGCAAGTGGGAGACTGAAGGAAGTATGCTCACGAGGCAATAATAAAGTTATTATTTATTTCCTTATATCATGATAAATTTTTATTATTCATTCTAGAATTGTATTAACCGAAAACTTAGTACATGTGTGAATACATAGACAAAACAGAGTGTCCCTAGTATGCCTTTATTAGACTAGCTCATTGATCAAAGATGGTTATGTTTCTTAACCATAGACATGAGTTGTCATTTGATCAACGGGATCACATCATTAGAATAATGATGTGATGGACAAGACCCATCCATTAGCTTAGCAACTTGATTGCTTAGTTTTACTGCTATTGCTTTCTTCATGACTTATAGATGTTCCTATTACTATGAGATTATGCAACTCCCAAATACCGGAGGAACACCTTGTGTGCTATCAAACGTCACAATGTAACTGGGTGATTATAAAGATGCTCTACAGGTGTCTCCGAAGGTATTTGTGGTGTAGGCATAGATCGAGAATAGGATTTGTTACTCCGAGTATCGAAGGGGTATCTCTGGGCCCTCTCGGTAATACACATCACAATAAGCCTTGCAATCAAACGACTAATGAGTTAGTCACGAGATGATGTATTACAGAATGAGTAAAGAGACTTGCCGGTAACGAGATTGAACTAGGTATGATGATACCGACGATCGAATCTCGGGCAAGTAACATACCGATGACAAAAGGAACAACGTATGTTGTTATGCGGTTTGACCGATAAAGATCTTCGTAGAATATGTAGGAACCAATATGAGAATCGAGGTTCCACTATTGGTTACTGACCGGATATGGGTCTCGGTCATGTCTACATAGTTCTCGAACCCGTAGGGTCCGCACGCTTAACGTTCGATGACGATCGGTATTATGAGTTTATGAGTTTTGATGTACTGAAGGTAGTTCGGAGTCCCGGATGAGATCACGGACATGACGAGAAGTCTCGGAATGTCCGAGACATAAAGACTCATATATTCGACGGCTATATTCAGATGTTGGAAGTGTTCTGGGTGATTACGGAGAAAACCGGAGTGCCAGAGGGGTTACCGGAACCCCCCGAGGGAGTATTGGGCCATAGTGGGCCATGAGGGAAAGTGATAGGCAGCCCATAGGGGCTGGCCGCGCCCCCTCCCTAGGGATCCTAGTTGGACTAGGAGTGGGGGAGGCGCCCCTCTCCTTCCTTCTTCTTTTCTTCCTTCCTTTCCTACTCCTAGTGCGCCCCTTGACGAGGTTACAAACCTAGGGTAGGGTCACAGGCCTGACCAAGGTACCCCACCCAAGGTCACTACCCCAGAAGCTCAAAAGACAAACCGATGGTAACAAGGACAGTCGACTGAGACGGCCCAAGAAGGCATCCCACTCGACCGTGTTCCGCCATCCAGACGACTCAACTTCACTCGACCCATCCAAGGCACTCGACCCCCGAAGGTCAAAGGTTCCTTAGGACAGCAACGGTCTGATATTCACTCCGCTGCAATGAATGCCTTTATTACTCTTTACTGCAGGCGTTATCAGTAATGCCTGCCTTTATGTACATTGAACCCTTAGTAACGTGGAGCATGGCTGGGGTCCGGGCACACTATACAAGCCACCCCACCTCCAGTACAAGGGTTCGCACCCCCTGTAACACACACACACACACACATATACATATTTCAGTCGACCGCCTCCGAGCACCGAGATGTAGGGCTGTTACTTCCTTCGAGAAGGGCCTGAACTCGTAAACACCCTGCGTACAACCTCACCAGAGCTAGGGCCTTGCCTCCTCTTACGTACCCCCTACTCGTACTGTCATACTTAGAACCACGACAGTTGGCGCCATCGTGGGGCAAGGCGTCTTAGCGACTTCTGGTGAGGTTGCAAACTTCTCTCCGACCTCCTTCATCATGGTTTCTGATGATGGTCTGATGTTGGGCCACGAGATCCGACTCGGCGCACTTGTCTTCATCGCCGACGACTCCGCTTGGCTCCAGGAGGCTCCCCTCGACGTTGAGGCGCTGCCCGTCCGCGGGGCTGCGCACTTCAGCGCCAGCGCCTGTGGCGTCCTTCTTCGGCAGCCGTCGACTCAGTACCTGCCGATTCCTTCATCATCCATCATCCCCGCCGGATGTCGTCGCAAGCGATCCGGTCACTCACGGCTCCAGCGGTGGGTGAAACACGCAGTGGCCCGCCAGGCGGCCACCCCACAAGTCGCGGCCATCGAGCCCGACGAGTACCTCTACGGGCCGGTCGATCCGTCGGTCGAGCTTGCAGATTCAGCTTCCAAGTGCGGGAGCAGCGATCCCACGACGGAAGTCCTCATGGTCGAATCACGCCGTAGTCCACTAGGATTCCCTCGCGGCGGTGATGCCGGCAGCGGCGACGATCATTCATTCGACCACGACGGGTACATTCCCCAACCCCTCATTGCTGAGCAGAGGGACGAGCTCTGCCGCCGCAATGAGGACGCGCTCTTCACACCCATCGTGGGAGATACTCCAGAGGCTCGGGCCCTGGAAGCCACGCGCTTGGCCACCATGGCTGAGCGTGCACGTTTGGAAAATATCCAGCGCTCACTCGACGAACGGGCCCGCCGACTGGTCCCCGAATCTAGTCGACGACCGCGGCAATCATTCCCGTGCGAGACTCAGGTGTTCCGCACGCCTGTCCAGAACCTCGAAGCCGCGGCTCGCATCGCCGAGTCAATTCAACCACCGCAGTCAGAGGCTGGGAGAGGCCTACAGCAGATCCGGGCGTTGCTCTGAACAGCCGGAGAGCAGAATGCGGCTGTTTCTCAGTCGCGCAACAGGATTCGCAGCAGATCGGTGGCTGCTGTAATGCCCCGGATGTAATACTTTCCCTTTTGGGCATATAATATATCTCCGGCTTCATCTATTTCCATTCCGGGTTCTTTGTCTTTCGGGTTTTCGTCGTTGTGTTGTGTGCGTGTGTGGCATTCATTCATATCATGTAGACATGTGCATCGCATTGCATTTGTGTTGTCGGTTGCATCCGGTTCCACGCGTTCCTTCCCGTTGTCCGTTTCGCGTTCCGGAGCTCCCTCACGTGTCTGCGGCGTCCCGTAGGCCTACTTTGGTGTTTGGCCGTGTAACGTTACCGGTGTGCCGCGAGACTTGTCGTGTGTTGTTGCTTTGGTGTGTGAAACCCGCCTGGCAAATCTCGTCGCGTTTGGACTCCGTTTGCTATCCCATCAGTTGTTCGTGTGGGTCCAAAGTGCCTTCACCTTGTGGCCCGAAACACCCCTACAGCAGCCCACTACCCTCTCCTAGGCCCATCTAAACTTTCCCCGCGATCGGATCCGTCGGATCGCGATCGGAGGGCTCCTAACACCCCCAAATCCCTCAAACCCTAGCAGATCTGAGATATATAGACCCCCTAGGTTCATTTTTTGGGCATCTCTAGCTTCTTCCTCCTCCTTCTCCCCCTAAAATTCTGGATCTGGCCAGTTCCCCTCGATCTCCTCGAGCCAGGCGCCAGGATCCCGAGGAAACAGCCACCGGCGCCGTTCCTTCGATCCCAGGCGACCGACCAGATCGATCGATCGCCTGGTCAACGGCCCTCGAGCCTCCTTCGAGCGACCGCCCTGGGCCCCGCTCCCACCTCCTCGTTCGATCGCCACCGCAGGACCACTTCCCCGTCGCTCCACTCCCTCCGTGCCAGCCCAACGGCCCAGCCCCGCCGCCTCTCCCGCTCGGCGCCAGGGGGCCAGCACCTCCGATCGGGGCCCAGCCAAGCCACCGAGGCCGCGAACCTCCCGCCGCCTCCCGCCGCCTCCGAGCGGGCCGGCCCAGCTCCCCTCCTCCAGCAGCCTCGCCGCACCGCCGGGTGGGCCTCGCCTCCGCCTCAGGCCTCCACTCCCTTCGGCCTCCCGCCGGGCCGCAGCCGTCGCCCCAGCCGGGCCACTCCAGGCTGCCTCCGCGGGCCGCCGCCTCAGCGTTCCGCGGGCCGAAGCCGCAAATCCGGCCGGGCCTCTCCATCTCCGCCAGATCGGGCCGATCCCCCGGCCGTTTGTTTTTTTTTCAGCAAGTCTGGAGGTTTACCCCTTTTCCACCAAGTCCCTGTGATTTTTTTGTCTGATGCATTATTAGAACTGCTCTAACTTTTTGTGTGGATGTCCGTTTCGCGCAAATAGCATGTCCAGACGTTCGTGGTGATTAGCACTACGTTTTATCTTTTTGTGTCATGCATGTCAGAGATCATTTAGGTGCTTGTTTTTCTGTTGCAATAGTGCTTCGTGATATAAACTGCTGTTATGTGATGTTTTTATGCCATCCTTGCTATGTGATATCTTTTAGCTCATTTATCCGATTGATGCAAATGACATGTCCACGTGTTCGTCTTGCCATGCTCTACATGTTGTATGTGATAGGTTGCATGATAGATTTATTCTTGCCATGTTTATCCTCGTTGCAAAGTGCCATGTGGCTGTGATGTTGTTTCACTTGTTATGAAATGCCATCTTTGTTGAGCTCGTTGCTATCGTTGTGTTTATCTCCATGATGCATGCTTGTGTGTTTCGGAATCACCATCATGTGTACTTTGATGTGGAGCTTACCACTTGCCATGTTTAGTTTCGAGGTGACTTAAACTTGCTCTTTTAGATGCCATGATGAAACTGCTGTTTTAACACTTAGTGGATTTTCACTAAGTCTGAAATCTGTAACGTTCCGATGCCATGTTTGCTTGCTGCTCTAGGACAAACCATGATAGTTTTGGGGTGGATCTTGATGGTTCCTTGTAGTACATATTGTTGGCTTTCCATTCATGTCCTCACATACTTACTTGGGTGGCTGTAGCATGTTTAACTTTTGCTCCAAAGTTTCAATAAAATTCTGCTGCCAGAATTTTGTTGTCAAGTTCAATATGTCCAAGCTTGTTGCTATTGATCCGTGACTCCTTTGGGGGTGCACCTTTGGACTTATTTGCTGTAGGTTATGTCTAGTTTATGTTCATGCTCTTTGCCATGTTGTTTGAGTGCTGTAGCTTAATTGTTTAGTGCTCCGAAGTTGCTATGTTGCTGTAATTTTCAGTTTTTGCTCGTTTCGTGTTTCGGGCATAACTTTTAGCCCGTAGCTCCGATTTCAGCGAGTCTTATATGAAACTTGATTGATTTTCAGTGTAGATTCATAATATCCTATTGTTATCATGTTTTGAGGTGATTTGCTTGAGTGCTATTTTCCGTGCTCCGTGTGCATCCTTAGTGCATCCATCATGCATCCATCATTTTGGTGTGCGCATTGCATCTTGTTGATTCGTGCCTTGTGTGATTGTATTGTTTAGAGCCGGAAGCTGAGACCGAGTACGAGTACGAGCACGAGGTTACCAACGAGGTTGAGCACGAGGACCCTTCTTACGATCCGAACGACTACACTTCAGGCAAGATGACCGAACCCCGATAACATTACTATCTTTGCCTATTGCTAGTAGTTCCGCTCTATAGTTTTGCCTCGATGCCCATGTTTTTCCTGTCAGCCTCCTACTTGTAACCATTACCATGTTTAACCACCCTACCTATGCAAACCGTTGCTTGGCTAAGTACGCTTCGCTCAGCCCTTCTTATAGCATTGCTAGTTGCAGGTGAAGTTGAAGATGCTTGCTTCATGTTGAAGTTTGTTGGGTTATATCACACTATATAAATGCTTAAAATGAAATCATCTATATATTGGCAAGGGTGGAAGGCTAAGCCTTTTGCTTGGCGATTTGTTCCACTCATGCCGTTAGGAACCGTATAAACCGGTGTTATGTTCCTTGATTATGCGTTCCTAACACGGTTGGGGTGTATGGGACCCCCTCGATAAACCGCTAAGTGCTAAGTCTTTTCCAGCAAGTCCCAACATTGGTACTATTTGCCTAATAACAAATTAAACTTGCATAGGGAGTAATTAACCCTCTTTCTTAATCAACAACCCCGGGCCAGTGCTCCACATGAGTGTTGGTCCGAAACGGGGAGTCTGCGGGGCCGCCTTGGGGCAACCCGAGGTATCTGGTATACACCCGTAGAATCGCCCATCCGGTCGTGTCCTGAGACTTAGATACGCGCGGCTACTATCAGGGTGTCGACACGCCGGGAGGATTTGCTGGATTAGCCTTACCTTAGTTCGGAGTATCTTGAGCACGGGATTCCGAGAATACTCGGGTCTTCCCACTTTGGAGTTGCGACTCCGCGGATCGTGGGCTTGTAATGGGTCAAGTTGGAACACCCCTGCAAGGTTATGAACTTTCGAAAGCCGTGCCCGTGGTTATGTGGCAGATGGGAGCTTGTTAATATCCGGTTGTAGATAACTTGACACAATGTTTCAATACACTACCAGCGTGTGTACCGTGACTGTCAATTTCCGAATAGGGATTCGGGAGTTGAACACGGTGGGGTTATGTTTGTTGAGCCTTAGCTAGGATCACTTCGTGATCATCTCTCGACCGAGGCTTTCTCTTCTCGCACTCTCTCACGTAAGCTAGTTGCTAGTTGCTGCTGCAGACACTTATTCTTTCTTCAGCCTTATCCTCTCCCAAGGCTTAAATAGTCTTGTTACCCGGGAATGGGATTGTTGAGTCCTCTGTGGCTCACAGTTACTTCACCACACCAGATGTAGGTCCAGTTGTGAGCTATCCAGGTGATGGCACCGAGCTTGACTGGGAGTACGACGAGGAGCGTAGTCGATACTATGTTCGTTATCCTGATGATCCGTAGTGGAGACTTCTACTAGGATTCGATCCGACCTGTGGATTTTAAATTATGTTTGGTATCTTATCTTTTGGATTTTACCCTTAGAGGGCAGTGATGTTGTAAATGTATGATGTTTGAGACATGTATTGTATTGTGTGACGTGGCGAGTGTAAGCCAACTATTTTATGTTTTCCATCCCCTTCTTTTACATGAGTTGTGCAAAGATACCAGACTTGCGATCATTCCAGCATGGGGTTAAGTCTCTAAGTCGTGCCTCAACACGTAGGAGATTTAGTCCCATCCTGGGCATTACAGCTGCAGACACCGTTTGGTTAGCTCACAGTCCGAGATCACCCCCGAGGCGTGAGGAATGTGGCCCACGTCAAGACCGGCATCTGGATCAGAATGATGAGCAGTATGATCGTCGACCCGGTCATCACAACCGCCGTCGAGTGCCTACGCCCCCTCCGGGAAGCGGATCATTCTCGCCCAGGCGACACGAGGGCAGACGCCTACGCGACGACGAGCGGAGGATTCCCCCAGATCCCCGAATGCTCGGCTTCGATGCAAGGTCTATCCTTGTGCAGGGGCTGGTCGACCAAAACAGAGCGTTCAGAGAAGAGCAAGGCAGAGATCGTCCGAGTGGAAGCCGGGCGTCCGTCTCTGGACCTGAGTGTTTTAGCAGCGCCATCAGGGCCGCTGAGATCCCCCCGAACTTCAGGTTGGCGGCGGGAGTAAACAAGTTCACCGGCGCGTCAAAACCAGACACCTGGCTTGAGGATTACCGAGTGGTTGTGCAAATTGGAGGTGGCAACGATGACGTAGCCATGAAACACCTTCCTCTGATGTTGGGTGGCTCATCTCGGGCGTGGCTTAATCAGTTGGCCACCGGGAGTATATACAGTTGGAAAGAGCTGGCCCGAGTGTTTATTCGGACCTTCGAAGGCACCTGCAAACGACCCGTAGGGCTCACGGAGCTGCAACATTGCGTACAGAAGCCGAATGAAACCTTGAGGGATTACATACAGAGGTGGACCACCTTGCACCACACGGTGGAGAATGTGTCCGAACACCAAGCAATCTGCGCCTTCAAGGAGGGCGTGCGATACCGAGAACTGAATTTGAAGTTCAGTCGGATGAGAGATATGTCCCTGTCCCGGATGATGGAGATAGACAGTCGGTACGCTAACGGCGAAGAAGCCGACCAACTCCGCAGTGGCAAGAAACCAGTCGGACAAGATGATCAGAACTCCAATCGGAAACCCAAGCGCAAGGCTGAGCCAGCCGCTCAGGGCGAAGCTGGAGTGGTCAACCAAGGGAAAGGCAAAGGAAAGCTCAAGGGACCTTGGGTCCCCAAGAAAGTAAAAGATCAAGCTGGGAATAACGTACTCGACCAGACGTGTCCTATCCACACGAAGAAAGATGAAGACGGGAACTTGGTATATCCCAAGCACACCACTCAACAGTGTCGGCTCCTGATCCAGAACTTCCAAAAGGATAAGTCGACTGAGAAGGAAAAGGAATCGGAGGAGACCGAGGACAAAGAACGGGATGGACGTTACCCCTAGATCAACTCCACTTTGATGATCTTCGCAGACGTTGAAAGCAAAAGTCGACTGAAAGTGATCAACAGAGAAGCCAACATGGTTGCCCCGGCAATAACCACGTATCTGAAGTGGTCCAAGACCCCCATCACATTCGACCAGTCCGATCACCCCGCACACATTACTACCCCTGGGCGGCAGGCGCTGGTGGTCGACCCAGTGGTCGAGGGCACGCATTTGACCAGGGTCTGATGGCTTCTCGCCCCTCGTTGGTTACCCCAAGTGGAAGGTTTGAGATGCAGTGTAGCGGAAGTTTTCCCTTGGCAAAGATACCAAGGATCGATTTCCCTGAGACTCCCAGTTTCAACAAGAAGGTGTCAACTGCTAACGGCGCCAGATATTAGCAATCAACGTGGACCTGCACACAGATACAAATAACTTTGCTCCCAACGAGTACAGAGAGGTTGTCAATCCCTCCGGCCTTGTAGTTTACAAAGGATCAAACGCAAGTGATAATAGTTATAGATATTGCTGCAATAGTAAGTAAAACAGAAAGTAAATAGCGGATGTGATCAGTGATGGTAATATGGACTGGGGTCCCATGATGTTCACTAGTGACGTCTCTCTCCCAAAAGACGATAAAACAGCTATGTGAGGTACACGAATTACAGCTGGGCAATTGACAGAATTATGTGCGCAAACCAATGCTAATTGTATTGCAAGAAAGGTAGAGGTTCAAAGCATGGGCGGTACGCCAAGGCAAGTAGACCGAAATCCATCAATATCTACTTCTAATCATCCACCTTGAGATATCTATCCAGAACATCTCGCTGGTATTAAGTTGCGAGTCCCACCCATAGTGTAAACTCAAAGCAACAGACAACTGCATTAAAAGAACTTTGCGTAAAGTAAACAATCCTTGCACCCGCGGGCACAAGCACCGTTGTTTTCCCCCTTGTGGCAACAGCACATCCCCTAGACTCATGTTTCTGTCACTCAAGCTAGTCATCGAGGGGCATGAACCCACAATCAAGCATAACGTTCCCTCTTGGAGTCACTACCTACTACTTGGCCAAAGCAATAAATAACAACGGGGAACATGCAAGAATTAGTTATGAACATAAATATAAAAGAGGTAGATCAAATATATTACTCAAACACAATCTGAACATAATCTCACAATCCATCGGATCCCAGCAAACTCAACATAGCAACAGCATAAGGATTACATATGTGCCTCGATCATGTAGGGCAGCTCACGAGGTCTAATTAGTGAAGCACAAGAAGGGGAGGAGAACATCACATAGCTACTGGTCATGGACCCATGGTCCAAGGGAGACTACTCACAACTCATCCGGGAGGCGTCCATGGTGGTGGAGAGGCTCCCGGTGGTGATCCTCCCCTCCGGCAGGGTGCCGGGAAGAGTTCTCCTGGTGCTCCCGATCTTGGAAGCGCGGCGGCGGCGGAACAGAGATGAGATCGCGAAAAAGGGTTCCCGTCTCGAGGGTTTCGAGAGACGTCTTAAATATATGCCAAAGGGGGCATCAGCGGAGGCTCGGGGGGCCCAGGCGCCCCCCCGGCGCGGCCAGGGGGCCGCGCCACCAGGGCGCCTGGAGCCCTGGTGCCCCCCCCCCCCCGGCTGTACTTTGGCTACCGGGAAGCTTCTGGAATGCTGATTTTTTATATAATTTTTCTGGAATTTTTCGGGCAGTTCTCGTAACGTGAAAACCTGAAATACAAAAATAGCAGAAAACAGAAACTGGCACTGGGGTGCACTGAGTTAATAGGTTAGTCCAAATATGATCAAAAGTGTATGGAAGTGTATAAATATCATAGCAATATCACCCAAAAAAGGCATGGAGCAAGCAGAAATTATAGATACGTTTTGGACGTATCAGGGTCCTGATGGATGGTGGAAGTGGTTTGAATATTCTGTATGTTGCAACTCTCCGTGATATGGGCATTCCGATGTCCCAGCTGAGCGAAAGCAACATGAGGTTCCACGAGGTCATCCCCGGGAAGAAAGCCGACTCACTTGGCCAAATCGCACTCGATGTAGTCTTTGGCGACTCGAAGAATTATCGCAAAGAAAAGCTGACATTTGAAGTAGTGGACTTCAATAGCGCTTATCATGCCATTCTGGGTAGGCCCGCCTACGCCAGATTCATGGCTCGACCATGTTATGTGTACCTCAAGCTGAAGATGCCGGGACCCAACGGCATTATAACCATCACAGGGAACCGTCAGAAAGCGGAAGAATGCTTCCAGATAGGCTCGAAGATCGCTGACGAGCAGATGGCAGCAGTAGAGATGGAGAAGTACCAGAAAAACGTGGATCCGAGTGACTTGCTGCGGGCCAAGAAGCCGGCTTCCGAGTCGGCTTTTCACTCGGCTGGGGAGACGAAGCCCGTACACATTCACCCAACCGACCCCAATGCAGCACCGACCCACATTTCCACTACACTCGACAGCAAATAGGAAGAAGCGCTCATCCAGTTCCTCCGTGAGAACTGGGACATCTTCGCATGGAAACCATCTGACATGCCAGGTGTACCCAGGGGACTGGCTGAGCACCGTTTGCGAGTCGGCCCGAAAGTGAAGCCCGTGAAGGAACATCTCCATCGGTCCGCCGCAGAGAAGAGAAAGGCAATTGGCGAGGAGGTGGCTCAGCTTCTGGCAGCTGAGTTCATCCGCGAGATCTACCACTCCGAGTGGCTCGCCAATGTGGTCATGATCCCCAAGAAGGACAAGTCTCTCTGCATGTGCATCGATTTCAAGCATTTCAATCGGTCCTGCCAGAAGGATCATTTTCCTCTCCCCCGCATCGATCAGATAGTCGACTCGACTGCGGGATGCAAGCATTTGTCCTTTCTGGACGCGTATTCCGGGTACCATCAGATCCGACTGTTTGGACCCGATGAAATCAAGACAGCTTTCATCACCCCGTTCGGGTGTTTCTGTTATGTCACCATGCCTTTCGGTCTCAAGAATGTCGGCGCTACCTTCATGCGCATGATTCAGAAGTAAATGCTGAAGCAAATCAGTCGAAACGTCGAAGCATACATGGATGACATCGTGGTCAAGTCGCGGAAAGGTTCCGACCTGTTGACTGACCTCGCTGAGACATTTGCAAATTTGAGAAGCTATGATATCAAGCTCAATCCATTGAAGTGTACGTTTGGAGTTCCGGGCGGCAAGTTACTCGGTTTTCTCATTTCCGAACGAGGAATCGACGCCAACCCAGAAAAGGTCGGTACCATCCTCCGAATGAAACGCCCCGAGCGTGTACACGATGTCTAGAAGCCTACTGGTTGCTTGGCCGCATTGACTTGATTCATTTCTCGTCTCGGTGAGAAGGCATTACCTCTCTACCGACTGATGAAGAAATCAGAAAAGTTTGAGTGGAATTCCGAAGCTAAAGCAGCGTTTGAAGAGCTCAAAGCCCTCCTGTCCACCCAGCCGGTGCTTGCTACCCCAGTCAGCAAAGAGCCTCTCTTACTATACATCGCAGCCACCGGACAAGTTGTCAGCACTGTACGCACGATCGAGCGGGAAGAAGGCAAGGCCTACAAAGTCCAGCGCCCAATCTATTACATATCCAAAGTATTGACTCCCTCCAAGAAAAGGTACCCGCATTACCAGAAGCTTGTGTACGGGATTTACTTGACCGCAAAGAAGGTTGGCCACTACTTCTCGGGTCATACAATCTCAGTCGTTAGCGACGCCCCACTATCAGAAATCCTGAACAACCGAGACGCAACCGGTCGAGTGGCAAAATGGGCGATTGAACTCCTTCCGCTAGATATCAAGTTTGAAGCGAAGAAAGCTATCAAGTCTCAGGCAATAGCAGATTTTGTGGCCGAGTGGATCGAACAAGAGCTCCCGACTCAGGTTCAGTCGGATCACTGGACCATGTTCTTTGATGGATCCAAGATGTTGAACGGATCCGGCGCAGACGTGGTCCTGGTATCTCCCAGGGGCGACAAGCTCAGTTACGTCCTTCAAATCCACTTTGACTCATCGAACAACGAAGCTGAATACGAAGCACTTTTGTACGGATTGCGCCTGGCCATCTCACTCGGCGTCCGTCGCCTGATGGTCTACGGCGATTCAGACTTAGTGGTGAACCAGGTGATGAAGGAATGGGACGTCAGAAGCCCGGCAATGACCAATTATTGCAGTGCAGTACGGAAGCTTGAAAAGAAGTTCGAAGGTTTAGAGCTCCATCACGTGCCTAGAGCCAAGAATCAGCTTGCTGATGATCTCGCGAAAATTGGGTCGACTCGGAAGCCTATACCCAAGAATGTATTTCTGGAGCATCTGCACACCCCCTCAGTCAAAAAAGACCCCTTCACAGAGGAACCCCCACAGCCAGCCAGTGCGTCAGATCCGACTGAAGTAGAAGTAGCTGCAGTGGTCGACCTGATCATGGAGATTTTAGTGATTACGCCCGACTGGACTGTGCCATACATAGCATATCTGCTCAGGCAAGAACTCTCGGAAGATGAAGAAGAAGCACGCCAGATCGTCCGTCGATCCAAGGCTTTTACCGTCATTCAGGGTCAGCTCTACAGGGAGAGTGTCACTGGAGTCGCTCAGCGCTGCATCACCCCAGAGGAGGGTCGACTGATTCTAAATGAGATTCACTCGGGGACTTGTGGCCACCACGCTTCCTCTCGGACTATAGTGGCCAAGGCTTATCGAGCTGGGTTTTATTGGCCCCGAGCCAACGAGATGGCTAAAGATATCGTGGACAAGTGCGAAGGCTGCCAGTTCTACTCCAACATGTCCCATAAGCCAGCGTCTGCCCTGAAGACCATTCCACTAGTTTGGCCCTTTGCCATTTGGGGCTTGGACAGGGTCGGCCCCTTCAAAACTGGCAGAAGCGGATTGACCCACCTGCTCGTGGCAATCGACAAGTTCACCAAGTGGATTGAGGCTAAGCCCATCAAGAACCTCGAGTCAAGCATCGCCATCAGCTTCATCGGGGAATTAATATTCAGATATGGAGTCCCGCACAGCATCATCACGAACAACGGCTCCAACTTTGAGTCGGATGAATACGGAGCTTTCTGTTCCTCTCAAGGAACACGAGTTGACTATGCCTCCGTAGCGCATCCGCAGTCGAATGTACAAGCAGAAAGAGCAAACGGTTTGATTCTCCCAGGCCTGAAGCCACGGCTCATGCGTGACCTCAAGCATGCCGCCGGAGCTTGGGTGACTGAACTGCCGTCTGTCTTATGGGGTCTGAGGACAACTCCAAACTGGTCGACTGACCGTACCCCTTTCTTCATGGTCTATGGAGCTGAAGCCGTGCTGCCGAGTGATTTGTTGCACAATGCCCCCCGAGTGGAACTCTTCTTCGAGGCCGAAGCAGAGCAAGCTCATCAGGATGCAGTCGACCTCTTGGAGGAGGAACGTGAGATGGACTTGATCCGGTCGACCATCTATCAACAGGACCTGCGTAGATTCCATGCTCGCAACGTCCGAAGCCGAGCATTCCAGGAAGGAGACCTGGTTCTTCGAGTGCATCAAAAACGATCGCACAAGCTCGCCCCGGCTTGGGAAGGCCCCTTCATCGTCACCAAAGTGCTGCACAATGGAGCATATCACCTCTACAACTTCCCTAAGAAGAGAGATGAACCTCGTTCGTGGAACGCGGACCTGCTCCGCCGCTTCTACACTTAAAACGCTTGAACAGTCGAGTTGTAATAAAGATTTTCTAGTTTGTTTCAAAGACAAGTTCGCAACAATTCCTTAATGATTGTTGGTTTCTAAGATGCTGGTCTTCAAAATCCCCCAGTGGGTGCTTAGTCGCGAACCCGATTCGCCTAACTTACAAAAACTACTCCGAGTGAAGAGCAACCCTCTCACTCGGGGGCTTAGCCGCAAACCCGATTCGCCTAAGCTACTAAAACTACTCCGAGTGAAGAGCAACCCTCTCACTCGGGGGGCTTAGCTGCGACCCCGTAATCGCCTCAGTTACAAAAACTACTCCGAGTGAAGAGCAACCCTCTCACTCGGGGGCTTAGCCGCGAACTCGATTCGCCTAAGTTACAAAAACTACTCCGAGTGAAGAGCAACCCCCTCACTCGGGGGCTTAGCTGTGACCCCGTAATCGCCTAAGTTATGAAAGCTACTCCGAGTGAAGAGCAACCCTCTCACTCGGAGGCTCAGTTGCGGTCCTCCGAGCTACGCCATAAGTACAACGTGGCTCTGTCTTCCGAGCTCCGCCACAAGTACAACGTAGCTCGTAATCGCCTAAGTTACAAAAACTACTCCGAGTGAAGAGCAACCCTCTCACTCGGGGGCTTAGCCGCGGTCCTCCGAGCTACGCCATAAGTACAACGTGGATCTGTCTTCCGAGCTCTGCCACAAGTACAACGTAGCTCCTAATCGCCTAAGTTACAAAAATTGCTCCGAGTGAAGAGCAACCCTCTCACTCGGGGGCTTAGCTGCGGTCCTCCGAGCTATGCCATACGTACAACGTGGCTCCGTCTTCCGAGCTCTGCCACTAGTATAACGTAGCTCGTAATCGCCTAAGTTACAAAAACTACTCCGAGTGAAGAGCAACCCTCTCGCTCGGGCGCTTAGCCGCGGTCCTCCGATGTGACGCCCGAAGACCGACGCCCCAGAAGTTTCCAGATGTTCCGAGTCTTCCCGTGTGTTTCATTTCTTCTTGTTTTATTTATTTTGCATTGCATCATGTCATCATGCCATCATGTCTTTAATTTCTGCAACTCAACTAAATAAGTCGTGTGGATCTTCGATCCATTTAAATCGAGGGATATTCACATGGTGATTTCTCTTTATAACCTATACAAAGTCTCCTAATATTATTAGGGAGCTATAACAAAATATTCCATTTGTTGGAAGTAACCATAACACACTTGCATTTTTTTCCCATGCCTTTTCTTTCTCAATTCCTTGCCTCACCTTGCCAACATTTCCTTTCCCTTTTATCGAGGCTCCTCCGAAAATTCGAACATTTTTGGACACTTCGAAAATCAAGTCTTAGTTCAAACCCATTTGAATTAAATTCAAATATGTTCGAATTATATCTTTCGATCTGCCGCTTCTATTTTTCTTGGATTACGCTCATTTTTATGAGCACGAGGAAATTACCCTCATGTGTAAATTCTTTCCCTACGTGCCCTTTTCTTTTCCTCTCTCTTTAGTTCTCTGTTTTTTTATTTGAGAGAGAGAGAGGCAGAAGAGAGCATGCAGCCAGGCTGGGCCTTTTGCCTCGAGGCCCAGCCGCAGCCGGCGAGGCCCAGCGTCCCTTCCCCGCAGCCCAGTCCAGCTGGCCTTCTGGCCCAAGCTGTTAGGCCCAGCCGCCCCCAGCTTCTCTAACCCTAGCCTCACCCTGTCGCTCCCTTCTCTCCCCCGATCCCCTCGTCCTCCCACTCAGCATCGTTCCCTCGATCTCCGTCTTCCTCGCGCTTCCCTCTCGTCCTCACCCCTCCTGCTCGGCCGACCCTGCACCGTCTCCGTCCTCCTCTTCCGCCGTCTCCTACGCCGCTGCCCACGCCGGCGAGTGCCAGCTGGACCCGCCGTCCCCTGCGCCTCCTTCCCGCGCCCGAGGAGATCCCGGAGCGAGCTGTTCGCCGCCGGCCCCTCTGCTTCTTCCCGCGCAGGCCGAAGCAGCGTCGCGATACTCTGCCTCGCCAGGGGAGTGGAGCCCCGTCGGCCCTCCTTCGAGCCCCTGCGCTTGACCTCCTCCAGACGCGCCCCGCCGCAGTTGAAGGCCACCAGGTGCCCGCGCCGCCTTGGCCTCGTCAAGGTCACTGGAGGCCGCTGTCGTGCATCTTCCGCCTCCCCGCGCGCCCGAGGCGCTCGACCCTCGTCCAGCGCTGCCATCTTCCTCGACACCGAGCGCCACCACCGGAAGCTGCTGCATCAGTTGCATGCTACCCCGCGCCCCAGGGCTTCATCCGCATCGCCTCTTGCTGCTGTCCCCATGGAGCCCAAGTTTGGGTTTTCTGTTGTTAGCTTCGGTTCTGCAAAGTTCCAAGTACCTCGACGCTCGACGCCAGAACGACTACCTTCGGTGAAGAAACGTGTATGACTACCCTCGAAGACCCGTGGATGCGCCAAGTACCCCTTCGGACCGAGACGCCAAGTACCACTACGTGCATGTACCACTACCGTCGCCCCGAACTTGTTCGATTCGCCAAGTACCTCTACCGTCGACCCCGAACATCTTCGGAAACGTGAACGGCTACAAAACGTGTACCACAACCCGTGAGTACCACTACTTCCTCTACGACATCAAACCGCCCCGAAACGAACGCTTCGAAGGTATACCACCGAGATTACCCCGTGGGTGAATGCATGTATTGTGTGATGTATGACAGGAAGTACTTTTGTGCATCGTGCCCGATTCGTCGCTTGTCATGCCCCTCGTTTCCCTCGTCGCCAACCCGTGGGAACCCGGTGACGGGATCACCCCACCTTTCATCTTGTTCGACTTGCTCACGCCACCTTTCTTTTGCACGGTCTCTCGACGAGTTACCGTAACCGATATGTGGCGTGGCATCATTTCGGATTCTTTGCCGTGGCCCCTTTCTTTCCACCACGGTGACAAATACTTCATATCTCTTCATGTTAACGCTTAACTAAAATTGCATAAAATTTGATCATGTCATCCGCATCATGATAACAACCTTTGAATGTTAAATTGTTGTTGCTTTAATAATTGCTAAATTGGTCATGGGGATTTTCCGGAATTGTTGTTGTTATTTCCGGCCTCATTTAAAATGCCTAAATAGTGTAGTTTTATTATGCTTCACCTCTTGCCATGTTAACAAACATTTAACTTTGTCTTGTAAATAAACGGGAGTCAACTAAATAAATATTGTGGTGTTTTGTCAATATGCAACTCGTTGCATATTGAGCTCCACTTAACTTGTAGTATTGTTTGTGCACCTTGCCATGCTATGCATATTTAAACCGGACATGCATCATACCTTGCCATGTATTGCATCATATATAGACGTGTGCTGTTTTTCGGTGCTTCCTACCTTGCCATGTATTGCTTCCTATATAGACTTGTCTTGCAACATACCTTGCCATGTATTGCATCATATATAGACTTGTGTTGTTTTTCTGTGCTTCCTACCTTGCCATGTATTGCTTCCTATATAGACTTGTCTTGCATCATACCTTGCCATGTATTGCATCATATATAGACTTGTGTTGTTTTTCTGTGCTTCCTACCTTGCCATGTGTTGCATCCTATATAGACTTGTCTTGCATCATACTTGGTTGAGCATATTGTCATGTTCTTGTGTTGTGTGTTTACCGTATTGCTTGCTTCTTCTCGTTAGTGCTTGTTCCATTGCGATCGTGAGGATTCGTTCGTCTACCCGTGGTTCATCTTCGAGGCGTCTTCTTCGTCTTCTTCATGGACCCGTTCTTCTTCCTTGCGGGATCTCAGGCAAGATGACCATACCCTTGGATACCTTTACTACCATTGCCATGCTAAGTTGTCTCGATGCTATCGTTATATGTCGCGCTACCCATCATTTTTGTCAGCCTCTCCTTGTTGCCATGAAACCTCTAACCTTTGACACCTTCCTAGCAAACCATTGTTTGGCTATGTTACCCGCTTCCTCAGCCCCTGTTATAGCGTTGTTAGTTGCAGGTGAAGATGAAGATCGTTCCAGGTAGGAACTTGTTGTTGGAATATCACAATATCTATTATCAATATTAACACACCTATATACTGGGCATGGGTGGAAGGCTTGGCCTTTTGCTCGGTGTTTTGTTCCACTCATGCCACCTTAGGCGCCGATAAACTGGCATTATGTTCCTTGATTTTGCGTTCCTTACACGGTTGGGTATATGGGGACCCCTTGACACTTCGTCTTTGAATAAGACTCCTCCAGCAAGGCCCAACATTGGTTTTAATTTGCCTCATAATAATAACTTAATTAATTAATTAAATTTGCATAGGGGGTCGCGGCCTTGGGATTCTTTTCTGCATAGCAGGGGGGCCAGTGCTGATGGTGTTGGTCCCAAACGGGGAGCCTGCAGGGCCACCTTGGGGAAACCCGAGGGCTGGTTTTACCTGTAGCTTCACCCATCCGGACGTGGAATTAGACGAGATACGCGCGGCTACTATCAGGGTGTCGGCACGCCGGGAGGTCTTGCTAGACTTGTTTTACCATTGTCGAAATGTCTTGTGCACCGGGATACCGAGCCCGATCGGATTTCCCTAAGATAAGGGGTAATAATTATTATTACTTTAGCTGATCGTGAGAGCTTGTGATGGGCTAAGTTGGGACACCCCCTGCAGGGTTATGATCTTTCGAAATCCGTGCCCGTGGTTATGTGGCAGATTGGAATTTGTTAATGTCCGGTTGTAGAAAACATGACAGAGGATCCGAAGTAAAACACACAACTGTGTGAGTAACCGGACTGTCTCTTTTCACTTTGAGAAGAGAACACGGTGGGGTTATGTTTGACTCGTAGGTAGTTCAGGATCTTTAGCGATCACTACTAGTTTGCGACCATTTGCGTAGATGCTCATCTTATTCTTGTACTCGTAAGCTAGCCACCATATTATGCTTAGCCGCTGCTGCAACCTCACCACTACCCTTCTCCATACACATAAAGCTTTGCTAGTCTTGATACCCATGGTTATGGGATTGCTGAGTCCTCGTGGCTCACAGATACTACAACACCAGATGCAGGTTCAGCCGAGAATGATGCAGGAGCTGGTTCAAGTACTTCACTAGGAGCTCGATGAAGAGAGTGGCAGTATGTATGTGACGAGTTTTGACGATCAGTGGTGGTTTCTACTAGGGGCGATTCAGACCTGTGGCTTTATGTATTTGGTATCTTTCTTTTGGATCTTCGCCCGTAGTCGGGTTATGATGTTTTGGATGATGATTTGCTTATGTAATTTATTGTGTGACGTGGCGAGTGTAAGCCAACTATCCTTTTGCAATTTCATCCCTATTTTTACATGAGTCGTGCAAAGATACCAAACTTGAGATCATTCTAGAATGGGCTTATACCTTTAAGTCGTGCCTCGACACGTAGGAGGTATAATCCCTTCCTGGGCATTACAAGTTGGTATTCAGAGCCTTCTTTGACCTAGGAGCCCCCACTGATTGATCGAATCGTTGACGGTTGAGTCTAGGCACACACTTAAAATGTTTTGAACACTCCTCATCTCTTTTCACTCTGGTGAGGACTCCTGACGATTACTTGTCTCTTCTACTCTCAAAAATCCACTAAATTTTTTTTAGGATCACGCGAGTATTGTTTGGATTGTTTCGATGTCTTTGTGACGAGAACATTGTTCTCGATGCCTCCTGTAATTTAGGGGTTGTGGCAGTGTCCTGGGGAGTTGAGCTCCAAGGTGTTGTCGTCACAAATATATCGCAGCAGTTCTGGAATACTTAAGACGGCCGACAACGAAAACTCTCCTATGCGGTTAGTGGCAAGATAACCCCGACATCACCTAGTACTGGGGAGGTAGTTCGGGAGTATTGGCATAGCTTGTATAGCAGATGCGTTTCGAAGGTCCGAGGTAAACGGTTTCCGGAAATAACTGGTTATGTGTTGAAGGATGGATACAGCTGGATGTAGGATTAGAGTTGAGTGCACGATGCTTCCCCTGTATCCCCAACACCTGATTGCATAACTGAGAACTTTCGAAATTAATAGGTGGGTTCATATAGTAGCTCGTAGGCATTCTTACAATGAATGCATGATATGGAGTTCGGGGTTCTACATTGAGTGAAGTAGTTTTATGGGTGTTGTTCCAATCGGGAGTTGCATCTTAAAGGGTCCTTGGCTATGCTGATCCGGGGATTGCAAAACCCTTTTGTAACACGTTCCATGAGCTTACAACACGAATATGTCGAACGAAACTTCTATCTTGTATTTGTTCTATCTGCTCCTTGTTGTTTTTATTTACCTTTTGTTCTCCCAAGTGGCTTCTCGACAAGTGTTGTACCATTAAGCTATGGAATTCATTCGCTGTTCGAATGATATTGTGAAGATTATGTTGCAACATATCTATCCTTTGTTTTTGTTTTGATTCTGGTATCCGAGTTGCTTCGATGTCAAGTGTTGATTCCATACCTTCCTAATCGATGTTCTCATATTTCTATGGGAGTGCTAATTCTTCTTGACCATCGAGATTTTCATATTAATCCTTTTCAACCGGTGTGCCTTCTCTTCAAGTTATTCCATACGGACGCCGTTGAGAAATCTGACGATTTGTCTGTTTCATTCATTCCAAGTTGTCTTTGTTTTCCCCACCCTCCCACCCTTCTTCTTCTCGGAGCCAGAATTCTTAAATCAAGTATCCATTTTATTCATGTGATATTTCTTCATTATTTTCCTTCAATGTTCTTATCCGGTGATTTATCGTGAAGATGCTCGAGAGCTTCAAGTTCATCATTCTTCGTTCTCGTTTCTTCTCCTGTGGATTAATTCAAGCTTCGGTGTTGATCATATATCTTCCTTTTTGTTTCACATGTTTTCACATGTTGAAATTTCTTATCTGAAGTCTCTCCTGTTTATTCAACTCTCTCTAATTCTTCTTAGGAGTGTTCAAGATATCTCAGAAGATTCGTGTTTCAATTCTTAATCCGTTCAAGCTATGTTGTGGTTGTTATCTCATTCAAGTCATGTAATTCAACCGGTGCAATATCTCTTAAGCAATCTTTTTCAACGGTGATTTCTTTTGAGTGGGCCCTAACCCATAGGTCTTTTCCTAGGATCTTACCTGACTCTTCCAATTCTTTCGGAGTTATACTCAAATTCTTTTCAAAGTGTGACGTAAGAATGATTTCCATCAGTCACACGCCTTCTCCAAGGTTGTTTTCAATTATTTCCATCTTTAGATCCACCTTCCTCTTGTCATTCGTCCGGAGTATCTCGAAATTCTTCAAGGCATTTCTTGTCTTCATTCTCAACATTTGAAGACCAAAGAAGAGTTTCTCTTAAATCTTGGCCGTCCTCTTGAAGATTCGTGGTTCTAACTTCATGCCATCCTCATTATTGTTCCGATTGTGCGAATTTTTTTTATACCCATCCGAAGCATTTCATGAATTCTTCCCATTGTGATCCTCCGAAGGCCATTATTTCAGAAGATTTCTTCGTTCTCAATTTTCAACTTTGTCCTCCAACTATTCTTAATTGATGCCTCTTCGTTCGTCTCCATATTCTTCCGGTGCTTTGTTCAATACTCTTTAATTAGTCCGCGATCTCTTCGTTCTCTTGTATCTAAATTTCCTCAAGTGCTTATTCTTCCCGGTGGATTATTTTTTTCATCACCCGGTTTTAATTTTTACGGTGGTTCATTCAGGATTACTCTTTCGTTGTTATCGTATCAATTCATTTGTTCTTTTCATAATCCTACCGGTGCTTTATTGAATATTTATCCAAGGTTGTGCTAGATCTCTTTTTAATTCTTTGCAACGAGAATAAGTAGTATGCCCAATCCATTGCTTGTCGGCAATTTAAATTGATGAAGGATATGCATAACATAAATCTTATTCCAGTTTCTTCCAAGAGGTTAATTCCTTCCTTCGAAGTTTGTTCAGTAGGAATATATTCTCGGTTCTAAGTTGTTCATCTTGTTTTCTGGAGTTCCAAGTTATTTCTGTTATACCATTTTCAAAGCTCCATCTAATTCATCGCAGGCCTTGAATCTTATTCTTTTCACTTTCACTTCTCATGCTTTCATTATCGGAGTTCTTCATGGTGGTCCATCATGATTTAATTCATCCTCGAAGTCTTCGTCAAGATTCTAGTTGGAGGAGCTCAAATATTCTTCTTCTTGCATTCCGAAGCGCAATTATTTCTATCTTATCGCTTGAGGTGGTGTTATGTCATTCTTGACAATTTCCTTTCGTGTTCATGATTCACTAGTTGTCAGGAATGAGATATTTAAACCCGTCAATTTTTTCGCTGGAGTTATCTTGGTATAGATTTCACCTAAAGCCTTCCATTGGGATTGTTGCTATGTGTGGTGCTTCTAAATGACCCAAGTTCTTCATTTATCCTCTTGGTGAAATAACTCTTTCGTCTCCTTGCTTACCTCTATCCAATCAATTGTTTTCTCATTAGTGGCTGGTTGTCACCTCATAACTTTGAGATGTTTTCCATAAGGCCACAACAAGCTTATTCTTTTGTTGTGGATTATTTTCAACAACTCGGTTCAACCCTTCTTCGTAAGGATGCTCTTTCAAATACAATTTTGAGAGAAGTTGTCATATATTTTCTCCGTTCATTTCTTTCATTGATCTATATTCAATTCTTTCATTTCGGAGGCATTGTGATATTGCTCTCTTTGACCATCATCTCGTTTTATCAAGATCATATTCTTCCCTTGCTTGTCTATTTAACCGGAGTGTTGTGTCCTCCATTCAAGTTCCGTCATCTTATCTAGTTTTTCCTCTGTGTTCAACCGGAGTGTTGTCTGAATCTTTCTTACCCCTTGTGCCATTCTTTCAATTGTTTCGGAGCCAATATGTTGTTGATTTCAGCAAGTATCATCCCTTCTCGTCAAGCTCATGTTAATTCCTTCGATTTTCAGACGGAATGCTGTCCAAATTATTTCGTTCTTATTCCTTCTCCGTCTTGTTTTAACCGGAGTGGTTTTGAAATTCTTTCGTCATCATTGAGCTCTTCGTTCATCTCTGTTGTATTCTTCTTTTCAATTTGTTCAACCTCTCAAGGTTCGTGGTTTCACTCGTTGTCGAAGAAGCAACTATGTTTTAGTTCTTCCTCTTCCGTTTTTATCCGGTGCCATCTCTAGGATCTCGGGTCGAGATCCTCTGTTAGTGTGGGAGAGTTGTGACGCCCGAAGACCGACGCCCCAGAAGTTTCCAGATGTTCTGAGTCTTCCCGTGTGTTTCATTTGTGCTTGTTTTATTTATTTTGCATTGCATCATGTCATCATGCCATCATGTCTTTAATTTCTGCAACTCAACTAAGTAAGTCGTGTGGATCTTCGATCCATTTAAATCGAGGGATATTCACATGGTGATTTCTCTTTATAACCTATACAAAGTCTCCTAATATTATTAGGGAGCTATAACAAAATATTCCATTTGTTGGAAGTAACCATAACACACTTGCATTTTTTTCCATGCATTTTCTTTCTCAATTCCTTGCCTCACCTTGCCAACATTTCCTTTCCCTTTTATCGAGGCTCCTCCCAAAATTCGAACATTTTTGGACACTTCGAAAATCAAGTCTTAGTTCAAACCCATTTGAATTAAATTCAAATATGTTTGAATTATATCTTTCGATCTGCCGCTTCTATTTTTCTTGGATTACGCTCATTTTTATGAGCCCGAGAAAATTACCCTCATGTGTAAATTCTTTCCCTAGGTGCCCTTTTCTTTTCCTCTCTCTTTAGTTCTCTGTTTTTTTATTTGAGAGAGAGAGGCAGAAGAGAGCTTGCAGCCAGGCTGGGCCTTTTGCCTCGAGGCCCACCCGCAGTCGGTGAGGCCCAGCGTCCCTTCCCCACGGCCCAATCCAGCTGGCCTTCTGGCCCAAGCTGCTAGGCCCAGCTGCCCCCAGCTTCTCTAACCCTAGCCGCACCCCGTCGCTCCCTTCTCTCCCCCGATCCCCTCGTCCTCCCACTCAGCGCCGCTCCCTCGATCTCCGTCCTCCTCGCGCCTCCCTCTCGTCCTCACCCCTCCTGCTCGGCCGACCCTGCACCATCTCCGTCCTCCTCTTCCGCCGTCTCCTATGCCGCTGCCCACGCCGGCGAGCGCCAGCTGGACCCGCCATCCCCTGTGCCTCCTTCCCGCGCCCGAGGAGCTCCCCGAGCGAGATGTTCGCCGCCAGCCCCTCTGCTTCTTCCCGCGCAGGCCGCAGCAGCGTCGCGGCGCTCTGCCTCGCCAGGGGAGTGGAGCCCCGTCAGCCCTCCTTCGAGCCCCCGCGCTTGACCTCCTCCAGCCGCGCCCCGCCGCAGTTGAAGGCCACCAGGTGCCCGCGCCGGCTTGGCCTCGTCAAGGTCACTGGAGGCCGCTGCCCTGCATCTTCCGCCTCCCCGCGCGCCCGAGGCGCTCGACCCTCGTCCAGCGCCGCCATCTTCCTCGACACCGAGCGCCACCGCCTGAAGCTGTTGCATCCGTTGCATGCTACCCCGCGCCCCAGGGCTTCGTCCGCATCGCCTCTTGCTGCTGTCCCCGTGGAGCCCAAGTTTGGGTTTTCTGTTGTTAGCTTCGGTTCTGCAAAGTTCCAAGTACCTCGACGCTCGACGCCCGAACGACTACCTTCGGTGAAGAAACGTGTACGACTACCCTCGAAGACCCGTGGATGCGCCAAGTACCCCTTCGGACCGAGACGCCAAGTACCACTACGTGCATGTACCACTACCGTCGCCCCGAAGTTGTTTGATTCGCCAAGTACCTCTACCGTCGACCCCGGACATCTTCGGAAACGTGAATGGCTACAAAACGTGTACCACGACCCGCGAGTACCACTACTTCCTCTATGACCTCGAACCGTCCCAAAACGAATGCTTCGAAGGTATACCACCGAGACGACCCCGTGGGTGAATGCATGTATTGTGTGATGTATGAGAGGAAGTACTTTTGTGCACCGTGCCCGATTCGTCGCTTGTCATGCCCCTCGTTTGCCTCGTCGCCAACCCGTGGGAACCCGGTGACGGGATCACCCCACCTTTCATCTTGTTCGACTCGCTCACGCCACCTTTCTTTTGCACCGGTCTCTCGACGAGTTACCGGAACCGATATGTCGCGTGGCATCATTTCGGATTCGTCGTCATGGCCCCTTTCTTTCCACCACGGTGACAAATACTTCATATCTGTTCATGTTAATGTTTAACTAAAATTGCATAAAATTTGATCATGTCATCCGCATCATGATAACAACCTTTGAATGTCAAATTGTTGTTGCTTTAATAATTGCAAAATTGGTCATGGGGATTTTCCGGAATTGTTGTTTCTATTTCCGGCCTCATTTAAAATGCTTAAATACGTAGTTTTATTATGCTTCACCTCTTGCCATGTTAACAAACATTTAACTTTGTCTTGTAAATAAACGGGCGTCAACTAAATAAATAATGTGGTGTTTTGTCAATATGCAACTCGTTGCATATTGAGCTCCACTTAACTTGTAGTATTGTTTGTGCACCTTGCCATGCTATGCATATTTAAACCGGACATGCATCATACCTTGCCATGTATTGCATCATATATAGACTTGTGTTGTTTTTCTGTGCTTCCTACCTTGCCATGCATTGCTTCCTATATAGACTTGTCTTGCATCATACCTTGCCATGTATTGCATCATATATAGACTTGTGTTGTTTTTCTGTGCTTCCTACCTTGCCATGTATTGCTTCCTATACAGACTTGTCTTGCATTATACCTTGCCATGTATTGCATCATATATAGACTTGTGTTGTTTTTCTGTGCTTCCTACCTTGCCATGTATTGCTTCCTATATAGACTTGTCTTGCATCATACTTGGTTGTGCATATTGTCATGTTCTTGTGTTGTGTGTTTACCGTATTGCTTGCTTCTTCTCGTTAGTGCTTGTTCCGTTGCGATCGTGAGGATTTGTTCGTCTACCCGTGGTTCATCTTCAAGGCGTCTTCTTCGTCTTCTTCATGGACCCGTTCTTCTTCCTTGCGGGATCTCAGGCAAGATGACCATACCCTTGGATACCTTTACTACCATTGCCATGCTTAGTTGTCTCGATGCTATCGTTATATGTCGCGCTACCCATCATTTATGTCAGCCTCTCCTTGTTGCCATGAAACCTCTAACCTTTGACACCTTCCTAGCAAACCATTGTTTGGCTATGTTACCCGCTTGCTCAGCCCCTCTTATAGCGTTGTTAGTTGCAGGTGAAGATGAAGATCGTTCCAGGTGGGAACTTGTTGTTGGAATATCACAATATCTATTATTATTATTAACACACCTATATACTGGGCATGGGTGGAAGGCTTGGCCTTTTGCTCGGTGTTTTGTTCCACTCATGCCACCTTAGGCGCCGATAAACTGGCATTATGTTCCTTGATTTTGCGTTCCTTACACGGTTGGGTATATGGGGACCCCTTGACACTTCGTCTTTGAATAAAACTCCTCCAGCAAGGCCCAACATTGGTTTTAATTTGCCTCATAATAATAACTTAATTAATTAATTAAATTTGCATAGGGGGTCGCGCCCTCGGGATTCTTTTCTCCATAGCAGGGGGGCCAGTGCTGATGGTGTTGGTCCCAAACGGGGAGCCTGCAGGGCTACCTTGGGGAAACCCGAGGGCTGGTTTTACCTGTAGCTTCACCCATCCGGACGTGGCCTGAGACGAGATACGCGCGGCTACTATCAGGGTGTCGGCACGCCGGGAGGTCTTGCTGGACTTGTTATACCATTGTCGAAATGTCTTGTGCACCGGGATACCGAGCCTGATCGGATTTCCCTAAGATAAGGGGTAATAATTATTATTACTTCAGCTGATCGTGAGAGCTTGTGATGGGCTAAGTTGGGACACCCCTGCAGGGTTATGATCTTTTGAAAGCCGTGCCCGCGGTTATGTGGCAGATTGGAATTTGTTAATGTCCGATTGTAGAAAACATGACAGAGGATCCGAAGTAAAACACATAACTATGTGAGTAACCGTGACTGTCTCTTTTCACTTTTAGAAGAGAACACGGTGGGGTTATGTTTGACTCGTAGGTAGTTCAGGATCTTTAGCGATCACTACTAGTTTGCGACCGTTTGTGTAGATGCTCATCTTATTATTGTACTCGTAAGCTAGCCACCATATTATGCTTAGCCGCTGCTGCAACCTCACCACTACCCTTCTCCATACACATAAAGCGTTGCTAGTCTTGATACCCATGGTTATGGGATTGCTGAGTCCTCGTGGCTCACAGATACTACAACACCAGATGCAGGTTCAGCCGAGAATGATGCAGGAGCTGGTTCAAGTACTTCACTGGGAGCTCGATGAAGAGAGTGGCCGTATGTATGTGACGTGTTTCGACGATCAGTAGTGGTTTCTACTAGGGGCGACTCGGACCTGTGGCTTTATGTATTTGGTATCTTTCTTTTGGATCTTCGCCCGTAGTCGGGTTGTGATGTTTTGGATGATGATTTGCTTATGTAATATATTGTGTGACGTGGCGAGTGTAAGCCAACTATCCTTTTGCAATTTCATCCCTATTTTTACATGAGTCGTGCAAAGATACCAAACTTGAGATCATTCTAGAATGGTCTTATACCTTTAAGTCGTGCCTCGACACGTAGGAGGTATAATCCCATCCTGGGCATTACATCCGAGCTACGCCATGAGTACAACGTGGCTCTGTCTTCCGAGCTCCGCCACAAGTACAACGTGGCTCATAATCGCCTAAGTTACGAAAACTACTCCGAGTGAAGAGTAGTCCTCTCACTCGGAGGACTTAGCTGCGACCCCGTAAACGCCTAAGTTACAAAAACTTCTCCGAGTGAAGAGCAATCCTCCCACTCGGATGCTTAGCTGCGGTCCTTCGAGCTCCGCCACAAGCACAACGTCGCCATCAAGACGTCGACTCAAAATCCAAAAAGTCCAGGAAGAGTCGGAAGCAAAACGAGCGAAAGCAAAAAGAATCAAATTCAGATAAAGTCCCGCAAGATTCGGGCAAGAGTACTTGGGCACCAAGCCCCAAAAGAGTTTAATGGTTCTAGAATCACTCGGCATTCCGAGGCAAATTGAATCGAAGTATCAAAGTACATTCACTCCTCAGGAGGAGGTGGGCTCGCAGGCGCGACGAACTCATCCAGGTCGATCCCGTCGGTGATGCGAGTTGTAGCTTCCAAGAAAGTCTCCATAAACGACTGAAACTGGAGCTCCTTCGTGTTGGCGACCTTGAGTGCAGCCAGCCTCTTCTCCTTCACCTCCTTACAGTGCACCCGAACCAGGGGCAGTGCTACGTTGGCTCCGCAACGAGCAGATGACTTCTTCCACTCCTGCACTCGACCATGGATCTCATTGAGTCGAGTCATCAGGGACTCGAGGTCATTCTCTTGCACAGCTCCCCTCCAGAGTGCAGTGTCGATCCGGGACATCACTGCTTTCAGTCGACCAAGATAGTCTGTGGCACTGGTAAGGCGGGACTCCAACATCAAAATGTTCATGGCAGCTTCATCCTTGACAATGGAGTTGGTAGGGTCCAGACCAGGCTCGACCCGCCCGGTCTCTGATACGTCCAAAACGTATCTATAATTTCTGCTTGCTCCATGCCACTTTTGGGTGATATTGCTATGATATTTATACACTTCCATACACTTTTGATCATATTTGGACTAACCTACTAATCCAGTGCACCCCAGTGCCAGTTTCTGTTTTCGGCTGCTTTTGTATTTCAGGTTTTCACATTACGAGAACTGTCAGGAAAAATCCAGAAAAATTATATAAAAAATCAGCGTTCCAGAACCTACCTTGCGCCCGAAGTACAGCCGGGGGGCACTAGGGCCCCAGGCGCCCTGGCGGCGCCCCCCCCCCCCTGGGCCGCGCCGGGGGGGCGCCTGGGCCCCCCGAGCCCCGTCTGGTGCCCCCCTTTGGCATATATTTAGAGCGTCCTTCGAAACCCTCGGGACGGGAACTCTTTTTCATGATCTCATCTCTGTTCCGCCGCCGCCGCCGCTTCCAAGATCGGGAGCACCAGGAGAACTCTTCCCGGCACCCTGCCGGAGGGGAGGATCACCATCGGGAGCCTCTCCACCACCATGGACGCCTCCCGGATGAGTTGTGAGTAGTCTCCCTTGGACCATGAGTCCATGACCAGTAGCTATGTGATGTTCTCCTCCCATTCTTGTGCTTCACTAATTAGTCCTCGTGAGCTGCCCTACATAATCGAGGCACATATGTAATCCTTATGCTGTTGCTATGATGAGTTTGCTGGGATCCGATGGATTATGAGATAATGTTTAGATTGTGATTGAGTAATATATTTGATCTACCTCTTTTATATTTATGTTCATAAGTAATTCTTGCATGTTCTCCGTTGTTATTTATTGCTTTGGCCAAGTAATACGTAGTGACTCCAAGAGGGAACGTTATGCTTGATTGTGGGTTCATGCCCCTCGATGACTAGCTTGAGTGACAGAAACATGAGTCTAGGGGATGTGCTGTTGCCACAAGGGGGAAAACAACGGTGCTTGTGCCCGCGGGTGCAAGGATTGTTTACTTTACGCAAAGTTCTTTTAATGCAGTTGTCTGTTGCATTGAGTTTACACTATGGGTGGGACTCGCAACTTAATACCAGCGAGATGTTCTGGATAGATATCTCAAGGTGGATGATTAGTAGTAGATATTGATGGATTTCGGTCTACTTACTTTGGCGTACTGCCCATGCTTTGAACCTTAACCTTTCTTGCAATGTAGTCAGCATTGGTTTGCGTTCGTGGTCCTGTCAATTGCCCAGCTGTAATTCGTTTACCTCACATAGCTGTTTTGTCGTCTTTTGGGAGAGAGACATCACTAGTGAACATCATGAGACTCCGGTCCATATTACCATCATTGATCACATCCGCTATTTACTTTTCGCTATTATTTACTATTGCAAACATTATCTATCACTACTATCGCTTGCGTTTAATCCTTTGTGAACTACAAGGCCGGAGGGATTGACAACCTCTCTGTACTCGTTGGGAGCAAAGTTATTTGTATCTGTGTGCAGGTCCACGTTGATTGCTAATATCTGGCGCCGTTAGCAGTTGACACCTACTTGTTGAACCTAGGAGTCTCTGGGGATTCGATTCTTGGCATATTTGCTAAGGGAAAAACTTCCACAACACTGCATCTCACACCTTCCACTTGGGGTAAGCAACGAGGGGTTAGAGGCCCATCAAGGAGTTTTTCTGGCGCCGTTGCCGGGGACTCCACTCTTCAGGATAGGGGAGTTGCATGCTATCTTTTACCTTTGCTTTTTAGTCTTGTTAGTTTACCTTTCAGTTTTTGCTTTAGTACCTTTTTTATCGAAAATCACAAAAATAGTTATCTTGCTTGCTTGCTACTATGGGTTCCACCGAGAACACCAAGTTGTGTGACTTCACTAGTCACAACAACGATGACTTTATTAGCACACCTATCACTACACCTGCCACTTCAGCACCTTCATATGAAATTAAACCTGCTTTACTGAACTTAGTCATGAAAGATCAATTCTCTGGTGCTGGAGATGATGCTGCTTTACACTTAAACAACTTTGTTGAACTTTGTGATATGCAAAAGTACCAAGAAATAGATGGTAATATTGTTAAGCTCAAGCTTTTTCCTTTCTCCTTGAGAGGAGGAGCTAAAATATGGTTTCAGTCTTTGCCTAGAAATAGCATAGATTCATGGGACAAGTGCAAAGATGCTTTTATTGGAAAATACTATCCACCTGCTAAAATTATCCAACTGAGAAGTAACATAATGAATTTTAAACAATTGGATAATGAACACGTTGCCCAAGCTTGGGAACGTATGAAATCTCTTATCAAGAACTGCCCTACTCATGGTTTGACTACTTGGATGGTTATCCAAACTTTTTATGCAGGCTTGAACTTTACCTCGCGGAACTTGTTAGATTCGGCCGCGGGAGGAACTTTTATGTCAACTACACTTGGTGCTTCCACGAAGCTTCTCGATGAGATGATGACCAACTATTCCCAATGGCACACCGAACGCGCTCCAACAGGTAGGAAGGTAAACTCTGTCGAGGAGATTTCCTCCTTAAATGAAAAAGTTGACTTGATCATGTCTCTACTTTCGAAGCAATCTTCTGTTGATCCTCGTGATGTTCCTTTAAATTCTTTGATTGCTCAAGAACAAGTAGATGTGAACTTTATCTCTAAAAACAATTTTAATAACAATGCTTATAGGAGTAATTTTGGTAGCAATCCTAGACCGTTCCCCTCTAATTCTTATGGGAACAACAATGCTTATCCTAGTACCAAGAACTCCACTACTGAACTAGAGATTATGCTTAAAGATTTCATCACTACCCAAAAAGCCTTTAATAAGAGTGTAGAAGAAAAACTACATAAACTAGATGATCTTTCTTTTAAGGTAGACCATTTAGCCAATGAGGTAAAATTGCTTAAAATTAAAACTTCTCCTCTTGAGGAGAGGGAAGTCACTCCTATAAATGCTATTCAAGTGCGAATTAATGAAAACATTAGGATGATGGCTAAAATTGAAGAGAGATGGGCTAGAGAAAGGGAGGAAGAGGATAGAATTAAGAGCCTTCCTACCCACCACACTGTTGCTACTATCCAAGTTGTTGAGGATATCCAAACTCTTAGCACCCAATGTACTCCTAGTCCCGATGGACCTATTAATGGTGATGCTATGACTATAGGAACTACCAAACAAGTGAACCTAAAGGACACCACTACCACTTTACTTGATGCTTGTGACCTTGATTTTGATAATTGCACTCTTACCGAAGTTATTGATTTCCTTCACAAGATGTCTAGAGACCCCCGCACTAGCACGCTTAACCTTGCCTTCACAGAGCATATCACTAATGCTCTCATCAAAGCTAGGGAGGAGAAACTTAGAGTAGAAGCCTCCATACCTAGAAAGCTAGAAGATGGTTGGGATCCTATGATAAAAATTAAATTGAATGACTTCTCTTGCTATGCATTATGTGATGTTGGAGCTAGTACCTCTGTTATGCCCAAAAGAATATATGATATGCTTAAATTGAAACCTTATGATTCTTGTTCTTTTGGTGTTCGTCTCGTTGATTCTTCCATAAAGAAACCTTTGGGGAGGATCGACGATGTTCTTATCGTTGTTAATGATAATTATGTTCCCATTGATTTCACTATTATGGATATTGAATGTGATCCTTCATGTCCAATTATTTTGGGACGTCCCTTTTTACGCACCGTTGGTGCTATCATTGACATGAAAGAGGGTAATATAAAATTTCAGTTTCCTCTCAAGAAAGGGATGGAACACTTCCCTCGAAAGAAGATCAAGTTACCTTTTGAGTCCGTTGTACGGGCTAGCTATTCTTTTACTCTTGATAAAACTTGATCTCTATGCATTATGCCTAGCTTAAAGGCATAAAAGAAAGCGCTTTTGGGAGGCAGCCCACATGAATAATTTTTTATATTTTGCTTTTGTTGTGTCTTGATGTTGTTTACTACAGTAGCATCATCATTGTATCTTTGCTTTTCATATTTGTGCCAAGTATAGCCTCTGATTGCTAGAAAGTTCAAAAGTTGTGAGGTGCTGTCCAGGAAACAGATTCTGTCCTTGGATAGAAAAATTCGTATAAAATCACCAGATCATCTTTTTGGCCTGAATTGTTTCGACAGCGTTCTCTATATAATTGTCTTTCGTGCGTCAGTTCTGAGTTTTTTGATTTGAGTTGCAGAAGTGCACCGAACAAATCGATTACTACCTGCTGTTCTGTTTTTCACAGATTCTGTCCTGTTTTGCCTTTCTTTCATTTTGCAAATCAAGAGCTTGCTTTTTCTTTGCAAAAACCTATTGGCAATCTTGAGAAACAGTAGAACTTAAAGAATATCCTTATTTCCAGAAAGGTACAATTATTTTATTATGGGTACTAACCTCGCTAATCAGATTATGATGAGTTATGTATGAAGGGAGTTTTCAAGTGTGCGAGGGAAGATGATAAAAAGATTCAGGAGTGTCAAGCGCTCAAGCTTGGGGATGCCCCCATGCACCCCCAAGAAATATTCAAGGAGACTCAAGCGTCTAAGCTTGGGGATGCCCCCGTGCATCCCCTTCTCCATCAAACATTATCAGTTTGTCTTTCGTTCCGCTATTTTTTTATCACTTCATGTGTTATGTGCTATGCTTGGAGCGTCTTGCTTTTGGTTTCCTTTTTAGTTTTTCATAACGAGTCGGAACTCAGCGTTCTTTATGTGGGAGAGAAACACGCTCCACTTCTACCTAGAACATAACATAGAATTTTCATGTCTATCTTTGCTGTGTGTGTTCTTTGTCTTTTAATAGCTACTATCATGCTCTGCTCTTAGTATTCATGCTTATCTTTTCAAAGAGCTTTTGTTTAGTTGGTTGCTTGAACTCTCTTTAATACCATGCTCACCTTATTAAGAGAGTTTGCTTCCGTTGCATTGGTTAATATGTCTATGATAAAGATGCTACGTGCATAATGGCGCTTAGTAGTTCAAGTTTTCTTATGGTTAGTCTCAAATAGCTGGGGGATTCCCAATGTGTTATTGGAGTACCAACATGATTTGTTTGCCTATGATGTGGTATGGTTTAGTAATATCTTCCTTTGAGAATTTGTTTTGATTGACTTGGCGTATGCTCACGCATACTTAAGACTGTAAAGAAAGTCTGTCAAGCCTTGATGATCTTTTATTTCTGAGTAGCGATATAACTTCCATGCCTGATTCAATATTGCTTTGTCGCTCTGCATGATTATGACCGTCATTGCTCTCTTAGTTGGTCGCTCCCAGTCTTTTGCTAACCTCCACCTGTACTAAGCGGACTGACTGCTTGTGCATCCACATCCTTTTAAACCAGTTATGCCATATGAGTCCACCATACCTACCTATATGTGGTATTTCACCGCCTCCAAGTAATTTACATGTGCTACCTTTAAAACCTTCAGTTGCAATACATAGCTCATGGGAAGGTAGCTTAAAAACTATTGTGGTAAAGAATATGTTGCTTATGTATCTTATTTCTTATAAGTTGCTTGCTGAGCAGTAACCATGTTCCTGGGGACGCCATCAACTGTCACACTTTTGTTGAATATCATGTGAGTTGCTATGCATGTTCGTCTTGTCTGAAGTAAGGGTGATTTGCCATGGGTTGAATGGTTGAGTATGCATATTGTTAGAGAAGAACATTGGGCCGCCAACCAAAGCCATGCATCATGGTGGAAGTTTTAGCTTGGACATTAATCCTCAATCTCTTATGAGAATATGCTTATGCATTAAAGAGGAGTCCATCATCTATTTTCTATGTTGTCCCGGTATGGATGTCCTCAAGTTGAGATCTATCAAAAACGAGAAATCAAATGCGATTTATCTCCTTGGACCTTTGTACACGTGGCATAGAGGTACCCCTTTGTGACACTTGGTTGAAACATATGTAATGCAATGATAACCCATGGAAATCCGAGCTAATTAGGACAAGGTGCGAGCACTATTGGTATTCGATGCATGAGGCTTGCAACTTATAGGATGTCTTATGCATGACACATATGAAGTACTACTACCGTTGACAAAATTGCTTCTATGTTTTCAAAATAAAAAGCTCTAGCACATAACCATTCTTTTACTTTTATGTTGAGTCTCCACCTTCTTCTAAAGCACCAACTACTGAGAGCATGATTGTCATTCTGAGTGTAATGTGCATTGTCCCAAAGTAGCATTGTCTTTTGCATGATTGTGATATCGTTTATTCTGAAATCATTGTTTCTAGTCATCACTTAAACCTTGAAGGTGCCCCTGCATTTATGTTTTGCTTCACTAAAGGGGGCAAGCTAGATATCACTTTATCATATTTGCACACCATGTTCATTGCAAATCTTTTTGATGTTTCAGTTTCATATTGTAAAACTTTCAGTCATTTGTGATTTTCTCATGAGGCAACTTAATTACTATACTATAGAATCATTGTCTCAGTAAGCTTTTGTCATATGACTATAAAAAGTCCTATATGGTTAATAGCATGTCACCACAGAAATTATTCTTGTTATCATTTAACTACTCGAGGACGAGCAGGAATTAAGCTTGGGGATGTTGATACGTCCAAAACGTATCTATAATTTCTGCTTGCTCCATGCCACTTTTGGGTGATATTGCTATGATATTTATACACTTCCATACACTTTTGATCATATTTGGACTAACCTACTAATCCAGTGCACCCCGGTGCCAGTTTCTGTTTTCGGCTGTTTTTGTATTTCAGGTTTTCACATTACGAGAACTGTCAGGAAAAATCCAGAAAAAATATATAAAAAATCAGTGTTCCAGAACCTACCTTGCGCCCGAAGTACAGCCGGGGGGGCCACCAGGGCCCCAGGCGCCCTGGCGGCGCCCCCCCCCTGGGCCGCGCCGGGGGGCGCCTGGGCCCCCCGAGCCCCGTCTGGTGCCCCCCTTTGGCATATATTTAGAGCTTCCTTCGAAACCCTCGGGACAGGAACTCTTTTTCGCGATCTCATCTCTGTTCCGCCGCCGCCGCCGCTTCCAAGATCGGGAGCACCAGGAGAACTCTTCCCGGCACCCTGCCGGAGGGGAGGATCACCATCGGGAGCCTCTCCACCACCATGGACGCCTCCCGGATGAGTTGTGAGTAGTCTCCCTTGGACCATGAGTCCATGACCAGTAGCTATGTGATGTTCTCCTCCCGTTCTTGTGCTTCACTAATTAGTCCTCGTGAGCTGCCCTACATGATCGAGGCACATATGTAATCCTTATGCAGTTGCTATGATGAGTTTGCTGGGATCCGATGGATTATGAGATTATGTTCATATTGTGATTGAGTAATATATTTGATCTACCTCTTTTATATTTATTTTCATAAGTAATTCTTGCATGTTCTCCGTTGTTATTTATTGCTTTGGCCAAGTAATACGTAGTGACTCCAAGAGGGAACGTTATGCTTGATTGTGGGTTCATGCCCCTCGATGACTAGCTTGAGTGACAGAAACATGAGTCTAGGGGATGAGCTGTTGCCACAAGGGGGAAAACAATGGTACTTGTGCCCGCGGGTGCAAGGATTGTTTACTTTACGCAACGTTCTTTTAATGCAGTTGTCTGTTGCATTGAGTTTACACTATGGGTGGGACTCGCAACTTAATACCAGCGAGATGTTCTGGATAGATATCTCAAGGTGGATGATTAGTAGTAGATATTGATGGATTTCGGTCTACTTACTTTGGCGTACCGCCCATGCTTTGAAACTCAACCTTTCTTGCAATGTAGTCAGCATTGGTTTGCGTTCGTGGTCCTGTCAATTGCCCAGCTGTAATTCGTTTACCTCACATAGTTGTTTTATCGTCTTTTGGGAGAGAGACATCACTAGTGAACATCATGAGACTCCGGTCCATATTACCATCATTGATCACATCCGCTATTTACTTTTCGCTATTATTTACTATTGCAAACATTATCTATCACTACTATCGCTTGCGTTTAATCCTTTGTGAACTACAAGGCCGGAGGGATTGACAACCTCTCTATACTCGTTGGGAGCAAAGTTATTTGTATCTGTGTGCAGGTCCATGTTGATTGCTAATATCTGGCGCCGTTAGCAGTTGACACCTACTTGTTAACCTAGGAGTCTCTGGGGATTCGATCCTTGGCATCTTTGCTAAGGGAAAAACTTCCACAACACTGCATCTCACACCTTCCACTTGGGGTAACCAACGAGGGGTTAGAGGCCCATCAGTCTCCTCATCAAAGTTGCGGCAGAATTCTGCACAAGGGAGAATGCGTCGAATCAGTAAGCGAGTTACGAGTCGACCACCTTGACCCGGACCATGGCAAAAGAGGCATACCTTCAAGCACGAGATACCACTTCTTGGTGAGTCCGCACAGATAGGCTTCTGGGTCATTCTTCTTCTGAAAGAGGCCCCCGTACTTATCGTTCAGGGCCTTCTTAGCCCCCTTCAGTTGAGTCACTTACTGGTTGGCCGCGTCGAGGGAGCTCTTCAGCTTAGTGATCTCTGCTTCAAGCACGCCGACTGAAGCCAGCTTCTGCTCCGCCAGTTCGGTCTTCTCCTGCGCCCTCTGCTGCGCCGCTGCCAAGTCGAGGTCCTTCTACTCCAGCGCCGCCCTCAGTTGATCTACAAGAGACGTCACTAGACGGATGAACATGACGATACACACGGCATATTCATCAAAAGTCAGTTGACGAGCTGCTCGCGTTAGTTACCAGCTGCTTCGTCCTGAGTCTTCTTCAAGTGGTCCCGAGCCAGCTGCAAGTCAAGATTGAGCTGGACCTGCTTCTTCTCGAGATCCGCAAATTTGGCTCCGAACTCACAAGATCTCTGCATCAACACAACAAATCGGAATTCTAAGAGTACAGTCGAGTCAAACACTCAACCGCAGTCTCGAGGACTACACCCAGTGGGTGCACCCACTGGTTCGCACTCGGCCAAGATCAGTCTGACCCGAGCTAAAAAAACAAGGAGGAAAAGTTCTATTCTCAGACCATGGCCGACTACCAGCAGTCGACCATGGTCTTGGGGACTACACCCAGTGGGTGCACTAAGCGTGCCCCCACTGGTTCTCACTCGGCCAAGATCAGCCTGACTAGAGTCTGCGCGAGTAAGAGAAGTACGAAACAAACAAGACACATTCTAAAGACCACAGTCGACTGACTTCAGTCGACCATGGCCTCGGGGACTACACCCATTGGGCGCACTGAGCGTGCCCCCACTGGTACTATCGGCTGGCCTACAAAAGCTAAAAGCTACAAGATAAGACACCCAGTGGGTGTGGCATCATCTCACGAACAAGGCAGTAGATTTCTCAAACTAAAGACTACGCCAATACAGCAAATCAGTCGAAAGAGACAAACCTGGACATTCGTCCGAAGGGCTGAGCTAGCGTTGTAAGCAGCCATGCTAGCCTCGTATGCCGCCTTCGTCCTCTCCATCATCAGCCCCGCCTGGCAAACGGCTTCTTGAGCTGCACCCACGGGATCCTCCGGGACATGACGGGTGGAGAAGAGAATGGACAGCGGAGCATGCGCTGGGTCGACGGCCGGACCAGTCGAGGAAGGAGGGCGGACAGTCGACACGGGGATGGCGAAGGAGACCGCGGTCCGGGCCACGTCTCCCTGCTATTGGGCCTCGGGAACAGAGGGTACCTTCCGGCCCTTCCTTCCCGTGCGTCGTCGAGTCACCCCCGAGCGCTCCTCGTCGTCGTCATCTGGGAGCTCTATGACTTGGCGCGACACTTCAAAAAAGACAACTACAGAATTCAGTCGACCGATTAGTTCAAGCAGACAAGAAGCAAAGTACTATCTACAACCCGCACCTGCGCGAGACGTAGCGGCATCAGCGGTCTCCTCGTCGTCTCGACCCTTGTCGATGTCCATTGAGGTCGCAGAAGTAGCAGCACTGAAGATTTCCTTGAAAGTGAGTCGACGAAGACAAAGTTGACCCCCGAAAAGCAAGGAGAAATAAAACAGAACCGCACTTACGTAGAGGCGATCGGGACGTCCACCTTGATCTTGGGCATGACCTTCCGAGGCTTGGCGGCGGCGACCTTGGGCTGCTTGGGCGCATTTTTGATCGGATCGGGAGTGGCCGTGCGAGCCTGCTTCTGCACTTGGGAGCTGGAGGGGCCTGCCCTAGAGCGCACAACCTCTGGGTCATGCTTCTCCTTGGAGCGCTTTTCGCCGCGGGGAGGTGACTCGACCTCCTCGCCGCTGCTAGAATCCTCGCTCTCCTCTTCGGTTTCCTCGTCGGACTTCCACTCGGATGCCTCGCCCGCGCCCTCTTCGCCCTCCTGGACCTGATCCCCGTTGGGCACCGAGTACATTTCAGTATAGATCTGCGGAAAGGAAGAATTAACCAAACATCAGTCGGACTCATCAGACAGCCGCAAACAAGAAACACAAAAACCACTCGGACGTCAAGGCCAGACCTTGTCAGGAAGATGGTCGGCGTCGAATGGAGGAACTCTTCCAAGCCCCCTAGGGTTGTCCTTGTTCCCCGTGATGCACTTCAAGCACCGTGCCACCGTCTTCACTGAGGCCTCCTCTGGGTGGACCCGAGACGAGTCGTCGACGCTGAAATACAGCCACATCGGGTGGTCTCGAGCTTGGAGAGGCTGGATCCTCCGCATAAGGTACACCTCAAGCAGATCCAACCCAGTAACCCCATCGCGGACCAACTGGACGACCCGCTCCACCAGCATGTCTACCTCCACCCTCTCGGTCCGACTCACAACCAACGACGGTGGCTGGTTGGCTTGACTAAGAGAAAAGGGAGGAAGCCCGGTCGACTGACCAGGAGTCGGAACGTCCTTACAGTAGAACCAAGTCGACTGCCAGCCCCGAACCGACTCTGGGAGGATCATAGCAGGAAAAGCGCTCCTATTTCTAAGCTGGATTCCCAGCCCACCGCACACCTGGATGACATGCGTCTTTTCGTCACTCAGATTCGCTTTCTTGACGGTTTGCGAGCGACAAGTGAAGATGTGTTTGAACAAACCCCAGTGCGGTTGACAGCCGAGGAAGTCCTCACACATAGAGATAAATGCAGGCAAGAAAGCAATGGAGTTGGGCGTAAAGTAGTGCAGCTGGGCGCCGTAAAAAGTTAGGAAGGCGCGGAAGAAAGGGTGCGGGGGCATGGAGAAACCTCGGTCGACGCGGGTCACGAGGAGAATGCACTCGCCCTCCCGTGGCTGGGGCTCAAGCTCGCCTTCCGGCACCTGCCAGGAGCTGCGAGCGACCAAGCCCTCCTCCTCCAGCTCCTCCATGTCCTCCGCCGTAATGGTGGACCTGATACAGTCCCCCTGGATCCAGCCAGGTGGGAGCCCGGACCTCGACGACGACCCCTCGCGGCCGGACCGCTTCGCTTTCCCCGTCGCCGCCTTCTTTGAGCGCTCCAACGCCGCGGTCTTCTCCTTGCCCATGGTGTGTGAGCTAGTGTTGGCCGAGGAGAAGGAGAAAGAAGTAGAGGCATGGCGGAGGGACGGGGGCGAGGAAACAGAGAATGGGCGCGCAGTGCCCTCGCCTCGGCCGCGGCGCACATTTATAGCACAACGGTCGAGTGGCTGACCAGTGGCCCCGAGCGATCCCGTCAAATCCCACAACAGGCGTGCACGCGATACGTGGCGAAAAAGGCGACGTGAGGATCGAGGCGTCCCAGGCATATCCGATCCGATTGCCGCGGCACGACCCGTCCCGCACGCTTCCCCAAATTCGAAATCCCACAATATCCGGAGACCAGAGAGCAATTGATCCCGCCGAAAACTGCGCGTGCCAACGGCGCTCGACGCCATGCGCAAAGTTCAGTCGACGGTCAACGCAACAAGCACACTCGACGGTTCCGGAATCGATTAAGGCGACCAAGACAAGGTTGAAAAGACGGCCTGATTCACAAGTTCGGAGAAGACTACCCCAAAGACATCGAACCCGAACCAAGGCTCTCTTCAACACTCTCTTCTGCTCAAGCCTCAATCCATTCGGGGGCTACTGACGAGGTTACAGACCTAGGGTAGGGTCACAGGCCTGACCAAGGTACCCCACCCAAGGTCACTACCCTAGAAGCTCAAAAGAAAAACCGATGGTAACAAGGACAGTCGACTGAGACTGCCCAAGAGGGCATCCCACTCGACCGTGTTCCCCCGTCCAGACGACTCAACTTCACTCGACCCATCCAAGGGACTCGACCCCCGAAGGTCAAAGGTTCCTTAGGACAGCAACGGTCTGATATTCACTCCACTGCAATGAATGCCTTTATTACTCTTTACTGCAGGCATTATCAGTAACGCCTGCCTTTATGTACATTGAACCCTTAGTAACGCGGAGCATGGCTGGGGTCCGGGCACACTATATAAGCCACCCACTCCTCCAGTACAAGGGTTCGCACCCCCTATAACACACACACATATACATATTTCAGTCGACCGCCCCCGGGCACCGAGACGTAGGGCTGTTACTTCCTCCGAGAAGGGCCTGAAGTCGTAAACACCTTGCATACAACCTCACCATAGCTAGGGCCTTGCCTCCTCTTACGTACCCCCTACTCGTACTGTCAGACTTAGAACCACGACACCCCTCTATGGTGCGCCCCTAGGGCCGGACGACCCTCCCCCTTGCTCCTTTATATACAGGGGCAGGGGGCACCCTAGAATATACAAGCAACATTGTTTTAGCCATGTGCGGTACCCCCCTCCATAGAAACACACCTCAATCATATCGTTGCAGTGCTTAGGCGAAGCCCTGCGCCTGTAGCTTCATCCTCTCCGTCACCACGCCGTCGTGCTGACGAAACTCTCACGTGAAGTTCAACTGGATGATGAAATGAGCCTATTCATTTGACCATTCACTAGTTTGTAAACTGCGCCTACTCAAGAGCTCGTGGGACGTCATCGAGCTGAACGTGTGCTGAGCGCGGAGGTGCCGTACGTTCGGTGCTTGGATCGGTTGGATTGCGAAGACGTTCGACTACATCAACCGCGTCACTAGACGCTTCCACTTTCGATCTACGAGGGTACGTAGACACACTCTCCCATGTCGTTGCTATGCTTCTAGTAGATAGATCTTGCGTGATCGTAGGATTTTTTTTTGAAATACTATGTTCCCCAATAGCAAGTTGGATGCACACCCACTTAGTTTCTTTTGTTGAGCTTTCATACATTTATAGCTCTAGTGCATCTATTGCATGGCAATCCCTACTCACTCACATTGATATCTATTGATGGGCATCTCCATAGCCCATCGATACGCCTAGTTGATGTGAGACCATCTTCCTCTTTTGTCTTCTCCACAACCACCACTCAATTGCACCTATAGTGCTAAATCCATGGCTCACGCTCATGTATTACGTGAAAGTTGAAAAAGTTTGAAAAAAATAAAGTATGAAACAATTGCTTGGATGAAACCGGGGTTGTGCATGATTTGAGTATTTTGTGTGACGAAGATAGAGCATAACCAAACTATATGATTTTGTAGGGATAAACTTTCTTTGGCCATGTTATTTTTAGAAGACATGATTTCTTTGTTAGTATGCTTGAAGTATTATTATTCTTATGTCAATATTAAACTTTTGTCTTGAATCTGTCGGATCTGAACATTCATGCCACAATAGAAAAATTACATTGAGAATTATGTGAGGTAGCATTCCACATCAAAAATTCTGCTTTTTATCATTTACCTACTCAAGGACGAGCGGGAATTAAGCTTGGGGATGTTTGATACGTCTCCAACGTATCTATATTTTTTTATTGTTCCATGCTATTATATTATCTGTTTTGGATGTTTAATGGGCTTTACTATGCACTTTTATATTATTTTTGGGACTAACCTACTAACCCAAGGCCCAGTGCAAATTGTTGTTTTTTGCCTATTTCAGTGTTTCACGGAAAAGGAATATCAAACGGAGTCCAAATGGAATGAAACCTTCGCGAGGATCGTTTTTGGAACAAATGCAACCCAGAAGACTTGGAGTACACGCCAGGGAAGCCACGAGGCGGCCACGAGGCAGGAGGGCGCACCCAGGGGGTAGGCGCGCCCCCACCCTCGTGGGCCCCTCGTAGCTCGACCGACATACATCTTCGTCCTATATATACTCATATACCCTGAAAACATCTGAGAGCACCACGAAACCCTAGTTCCACCGCCGCAACCTTCTGTACCCGTGAGATCCCATCTTGGGGCCTTTTCCGGAGCTCCATCGGAGGGGGAATCGGTCACGGAGGGCTTCTACATCAACACTATAGCCTCTCCGATGAGTTGTGAGTAGTTTACCACACACCTTTGGGTCCATAGTTATTAGCTAGATGGCTTCTTCTCTCTCTTTGGATCTCAATACAAGGTTCTCCTCGATCTTCTTGGAGATCTATTCGATGTAATACTTTTTGCGGTGTGTTTGTCAAGATCCGATGAATTGTGGGTTTATGATCAAGATTATCTATGGAAAATATTTGATTCTTCTCTAATTCTTATATGCATGATTTAAATATGTTTGCAAGTCTCTTCGAATTATTAGTTTGGTTTGGCCTACTGGATTGATCTTTCTTGCAATGGGAGAAGTGCTTAGCTTTGGGTTCAATCTTGCGGTGTCCTTTCCCAGTGACAGGAGGGGCATCAAGGCACGTATTGTATTGTTGCCATCGAGGATAAAAAGATGGGGTTTATATCATATTGCATGAGTTTATCCCTCTACATCATGTCATCTTGCTTAAGGCGTTACTCTGTTCTTATGAACTTAATACTCTAGATGCATGATGGATAGCGGTCGATGTGTGGAGTAATAGTAGTAGATGCAGAATCGTTCCGGTCTACTTGTCACGGACGTGATGCCTATATACATGATCATGCCTAGATATTCTCATAACTATGCGCTCTTCTATTAATTGCTCGACAGTAGTTTGTTCACCCACCATAGAATTTTCTATCTTGAGAGAAGCCACTAGTGAAACCTATGGCCCCCGGGTCTATCTTCCATCAAATAGTTATCTTTACTGTTCTTTTATTTTGCCATCTTTAGTTTTCAATCTATACAACAAAAATACCAAAAATATTTATCTTATTATCTATATCAGATCTCACTTTTGCAAGGGGCGGTGAAGGGATTGACAACCCCTTTATCGCGTTGGTTGCAAGGTTCTTATTTGTTTGTGCAGGTATGAGGGACTTGAGTGTAGTCTCCTACTGGATTGATACATTGGTTCTCAAAAACTAAGGGAAATACTTACGCTATTTTGCTGCATCACCCTTTCCCCTTCAAGGGAAAACCAACACATGCTCAAGAGGTAGCACCGAGTTGTTGTGACCAAGTTTCTGTAATCCAATTCATTTATTTCAGAATCACCGGGTTGAGATGATCGGAACTACCGAAACAAAGTCCTGCCCTAGGGTATCACATTTTGGTTTGACTGAGAGTTTCACTTCAGTCCCACTAAAAGCCCAACGTTCATATCTTTTACACATGTCGGTCTCACTGGGATTTCTGGTCGGTGCCATCGAGTTGAGTCAAAAGTGTGTAATGGTTGGATTTTGGGTGAAGGCTATAAATACCCCTCCACCCCACCTATTCTCTAAGAGAGCTTTCTGAACAAATCTACACTTTCACCATTCATTTTTGAGAAAGAACCATCTACTCATGTGTTGAGATTAAGAGATTCCAATTCAACCATTTCAACCTTGATTTCTAGCCTCCCCAAGTTGTTTTCCACTTCAATCCCTCTCCTACCAAAGCTAGATCTGAGAGAGAGTGATTAAGTGTTGATGAGACTATCATTTGAAGCACAAGAGCAAGGAGTTCATTATCAACACACAATTTATTACCTTTTGAAGAGTGGTGCCTTCTAGATTGGTTAGGTGTCACTTGAGAGCCTCCGAGATATTGTGGAGTTGAACCAAGGGGTTTATAAGGGCAAGGAGAATGCCTACTTTATGAAGGTCTACCCCGAGTGAGGCTAGTCTTTCGTGGACGTAAACCATGATGGAAAGGACAAGGTTGCTTCTTCGTGGACCCTTCGTGGGTGGAGTCCTCGGTGGACTCGCACAACCGTTACCCTCCGTGGGTTGAAGTCTCCATCAACGTGGACGTACGATAGCATCACCCATGGGGACCACACCAAAAATCACCATGTCTTCATTGCGTTTGATTTCTCCAATCCCTCCTTTACGTTAATATGCAAAGTCTTTACTTTCCGCTACTCAACTCTTAGACTTGCATGTGTAGGACGTTACTTGACTGGATAGAATTGCTAAAACTTGCCTACAACTAAAATTGGGGAAATGATAAGTTTTTATTTGGTCAAGTAGTCTAATCACCCCCTCTAGACATATTTTCGATCCTACACTCGATCATCCACGTTTCACAATTGCGAGCTGGCATGCCGCCAACAACGCAAATGATGCGCGAACTACCGGTGTTGGACGAAGACCTTCTTCTGTTCCAAGTGCCGGCGGTGATTCTACAATGCCGCACTGTCCTGCGTGGAGCTCACCAAGTCAAGGAGGTGTTGGTCCATTGGTTCAGGTTTTTGGTGTCACTCGCTACGTGGGAAGACAAGATTCCACTCAAATCAAGATTTCTGAGATTGTTAGCTCGAGGTCAAGCCAAAGCTAAAAGAAGGGAATGTCACGGGAGTGACCAGAACAACTGGTGCACTAGAAGGCTCAACACCATAGGGTTGGCCCAGGAGAAAGCCCCGGCCCAGCCCACGAGTCGGTGGCAATGATTGGACCCAGTGAAGAAGGGTACTGGACAAGGCGTGTGTGTGAGTGCAGGGTATCATTGGATCACTGGCTTGTATTGGCGCCGTTGGGCGATCTCCTCCTCCTGCCTCTCCGGCTCTACTTCCCGGTCCCCTTATTGCTGAACCCTAGCTACCCACTCCTTTGCGGTATGTGCTAGTTGATCTAGTACATAGAGCTAGTGAGAGTAAGGTTCGTGTCACTTTTGGCGATATTCGTTGGTAGGAGAAGATGTTCCTTGTCGTCTATGAGACGCATGCGATGACTTCGTCAATCTTAAGATGTTGTGCCGACTCAATGTATCAGAGATGCTCACATGGAGGGTATGCGTGCATTCAGATAGTGAGCATCTAAGATTCTAATGTGTTCATAAAAATCCCAATTACAAAGTACGAAATCCCAATTACATCCGCGGCTTCAGACCACTGCCCTCTTGTCCTGGACTGCTCGCCGCGCGATCGAGGCGCACCTCGCTTTCATTTCGAGCGTTTCTGGACTAGACTTGAAGGTTTCCATCAAACTGTCTCGGCTGCGTGGCACTTTGACGAGCCTGACCCAGACCCATTCTGGTGAATCTATGCACGACTAAAGGCCACGGCTCGGGCTCTGCGGACCTGGAGCTCGCGCTCGACTAGCTGCATCTCCATGCAACTTCTCGTCTCCCGCGAGCTGATCTATCGCCTTGATAGCGCCCAGGACACGCGCCCTCTCTCCGACAGCGAGACGTGGCTCCGGCGCAAACTCAAGTGTAAGTACCTGGGTCTGGCATCTCTCGAGCACTGCATTGTTTGAGAACGAGCGCAATTCTCCTGGCTCAAAGAGGGGGACACCAACACAGCATTCCTCAAAGCCCATTCCGCTCAGAGGAGCTAGAAAAACTTCATCTTTGGATTCCACCATGAGGGTTCTTTCATCAGCGACGAGCTTGGCATGGCCCACGCGGCGTTCTCCCACTTCAGCACCACCATGGGCTCCTAGGTCCCGCGCGAACACACCCTCGACCCGCGCAGCCTCGTCTCTGGCCGCTTCAACCTTTTGCCTCTCGAGGAGCCTTTGTAATGCCCCGGATGTAATACTTTCCCTTTTGGGTATATAATATATCTCCGGCTTCATCTATTTCCATTTCGGGTTCTTTGTCTTTCGGGCTTTCGTCGTTTTGTTGTGTGAGTGTGTGGCATTCATTCATATCATGTAGACATGTGCATCGCATTGCATTGTGTTGTCGGTTGCATCCGGTTCTGCGTGTTTCTTCCCGTTGTCCGTTTCGCGTTCCGGAGCTCTCTCACGTGTCTGTGACGTCCCGTAGGCCTACTTTGTTGTTCGGGCGTTTAACGTTACCGGTGTGCCGCGAGGTGTTGTGTGTGTTGTTGTTTTGTTGTGTGCAACCCGCCTCTCAAATCTCGTCTCGTTTGGACTCCGTTGACTATCCCATCCGTTGTTCGTGTGGGTCCAAAGTGCCTTCACTTCGTGTCCCGGAAACACCCCTACTGCAGTCTGTTTTCTTCTCCTAGGCCCTTTAAAACTACCCCCGCGATCGGATCCGTCGGATCGCGATCGGAGGGCTCCTAGCGCCCCTAAATTCCCCCCTAACCCTAAAAACTGCTATTTAATAGACCCTAGTCTATTTTGGGCATCTAGTTTCTCTTTCCCCTTCCTCCCCTCAATTTTAGGATCCAGCCATCCTCTTCTCTTCCACTTGGCAAGTCCCCTCCTGGGAATCCCGAGTCAGCCGGCGATTTTCTTCGCAGAAGCCAGGCGCCGCCGCCTAGGATCCAGATCGGGGAAACCTTCCCGATCCAGATCCGATCGACGCCAGGTCAACGGTCGCTCGCCAGGGCTCTCGCACGTCGCTCCCCTCCGTCCAAGGCCCAGCGAGGACCACTTCGCTGGCTCCGCATCGCTCCTCGCGTCAGCCATCGCCCGAGCGGGCCTCTGCACCGATCCGTCGCCAGGCCCGAGCGCCAGCCACCCCTCGCTTCGCCAGGCAGTTCCGCGGCTGGGCCTCGTCCGCCTCTCCAGCTGCCGGGCCATCTCCCAGCCGCCGACCGCCGCGGCCCAGTCCAGCCTCCGAGCGGGCCTAGCGCCTCCCGCCTCCACCCGGCCGGCGCCAGGTGGACGGCCCACTCCCGCCTCGCCTCTGCCTAGCCGCCGGGCGCCAGGTTGGCAGGGCCCGATCTCCTCCCTCGCCAGCTCCAGCGCTGGGCCTCCCTCCGACAGGGCCCAGATCCGCCGCCGTGCAACTTCTTCTCCGGATCCAGATCCGCCGCGGGCTCGTGGCCCATCTCCTTTTTTTTCAGATCTCTGAGGTTGTCTCCTAATCCTAAGTCCCCAGAATTTAGTTGTTGATGCCTTTTTCAATCATGCATAACTTTTACTGTGTTGCTCCGTTTTGCGCGTGTAATATGTCCAGACGTTCGTGGAGATGTGCTCTACGTTTCCCTTGTTGTTGTCATGCATGTTAGAGATCGTTTAGGTGCTTGTTTTGCTGTTGCAAGAGTGCATCATGATATAAACTGCTGCTATGTGTTATTTTTATGCCACCTTTGCCATGTGATATCTTTTAGCTCGTTTGTCCAAATGATGCAAATGACATGTCCACGTGTTCGTCTTGCCACGAACTACGTGTTGCTTGGGATAGGTTGCATGGTAGATTTATTATTGCCTTGTTATCATCGTTGCAAAGTGCCATGTTCATGTGATGTTGTTTCACTTGTTATGAAATGCCATCTTGATGAGCTCGTTGCAATCGTTGTGTTCACCTCTATGATGCATGCTTGTGTGTTTCGGGATCACCTTCATGTGCACTTTGATGAGGTGCTTACCCTTTGCCATGTTTAGTTTCGAGGTGACTTAAACATGCTCTTTTATATGCCATGATGATATTGCTGTTTTAGGACTTAGTGGTTTTTCACTAAGTCTGAAATCTGTAACGTTCCGATGCCATGTTCGTGTGATGTTCTAGGACAAAGCATGTTAGTTTTGGAGTGGATTTTGATTGTTCCTTGTAGTATATATTGTTGTCTTTCCATCCATGTCCTCACATGTCCATTTAAGTGGCTGTAGCATGTTTATCTTTTGCTCTAAAGTTTCAATAAAATTCTGCTGCCAGAATTTTATTGCCAAGTTCAATATGTCCAAGATCATTGCTATTGATCCGTGACTTCGTTGGGGTGCATCTTTGGACTTAGTTGCTGTACTATATGTCTAGTTTGTGTTCATGTCCTTTGCCATGCTTTTTGGGTGCTGTAGCTTAATTATTTTGAGCTCCGAAGATGCTATGTTGCTGTAATTTTCAGCTTTCGCTCAAATCTTGTTTCGGGCATAACTTTTAGCCCGTAACTCCGATTTCAGCGAATCTTATATCAAACTTGATTGATTTTCTGTGTAGATTAATAATATCAGATTTTCATCTTGTTTTGAGGTGTTTTGCTTGAGTGATGTTTTCCGTGCTCCATGTGCATCCTTAGTGCATCCATCATGCATTCATGTTTTTCGAGTGCGCATTGCATCTTGTTGATTTGTGCTTTGTGTGATTGTTGTGTTTAGAGCCGGAAGCTGAGACCGAGTACGAGGTTGAGCACGAGGTTTCCAACGAGGTTGAGCACGAGGACCCTTCTTACGATCCGAACGACTTCTCTTCAGGCAAGATGACCGAACCCCGATAACATTACTATCTTTGCCTATTGCTAGTAGTCTCGATCTATAGTTTTGCCTCGATGCCCATGATCTTCTTGTCAGCCTCCTACTTGTAACCAATTGCCATGTTTAACCAACCTACCTATGCAAACCGTTGCTTGGCTAAGTACGCTTCGCTCAGCCCTTCTTATAGTGTTGCTAGTTGCAGGTGAAGTGAAGATGCTTGCTCCATGTTGAAGTTTGGTTGGGTTATATCACACTATATAAATGCTTAAAATGAAATCACCTATATATTGGCAAGGGTGGAAGGCTAAGCCTTTTGCTTGGTGATTTGTTCCACTCATGCCGTTAGGATCCGTATAAGCCGGTATTATGTTCCTTGATTATGCGTTCCTAACACGGTTGGGGTGTATGGGACGCCCTCGATAAACCGCTAAGTGCTAAGTCTTTTCCAGCAAGTCCCAACCTTGGTACTATTTGCCTAAACAACTAAAACTTTCCGAGGGAGTAATTAACCTGAGGCTTAATTAATTCAACCCCCTGGGCCAGTGCTCGACTTGAGTGTTGGTCCAAACCAGAGTCACTTGCGGATACTACCCAGTTCGCTGGGGTCTTCGGTATCTGTACGTAGTGCTCATCCGGACGTGTCCTGAGACCTAGATACGCGCGGCTACTATCAGGGTGTCGACACGCCGGGAGGATTTGCTGGATTAGCCTTACCTTAGCTCGGTATATCTTGAGCACGGGATTCCGAGGATACTCGGGTCTTCCCACTTTGGAGTTGCGACTCCGTGGATCGTGGGCTTGTAATGGGTCAAGTTGGAACACCCCTGCAGGTTTTGAACTTTCGAAAGCCGTGCCCGCGGTTATGTGGCAGATGGGAGCTTGTTAATTCCGGTTGTAGATAACTTGACACAATGTTACTAATACACTACCAGCGTGTGTTCCGTGACTGTCAATTTCCGAATAGGGATTCGGGAGTTGAACACGGAGGGGTTATGATTGTGGAGCTTGTAGCTAGGATCACTTCGTGATCACTTCTCGCCGAGGCCTTCTCTTCTCGCTCTCACTTACGTAAACTAGATGCTAGTTGCTGCTGCAGACTTATTCTTTTCTTCAGCCTTTTCCTCACCCAAAGGCTTTGATAGTCTTGTTACCCGGAGACGGGATTGCTGAGTCCTCTGTGGCTCACAGTTACTTCACACACCAGATGCAGGTCCAGCTGTGAGCTATCCAGGTGATGGCACCGAGCTGGATTGGGAGTACGACGAGGAGCGTAGTCGGTACTATGTGCGCTACCCGGAGGATCAGTAGTGGAGTCTCTTACTAGGATTCGATCCGCCTGTGGTTTATTTATCTAAGTTTGGTACTTTGACATTTGGCTTTTGCCCTTAGAGGGTTGTGATGTTCTTAATGTATGATGTTTGAGACTTGTACTGTAATTCTGTGACGTGGCGAGTGTAAGCCAACTATTTTCTGTTTACTATCCCCTCTTTTACATGAGTTGTGCAAAGATTACCAAACTTGAGATCATTCTAGGATGGATTTATGCCTTTAAGTCGTGCCTCGACACGTAGGAGGTATAACTCCATCCTGGGCATTACAAGTTGGTATTCAGAGCCTTCTCCGACCTAGGAGCCCCCACTGTTTGATCGAATCGTTGACGGTCGAGTCTAGGCACACACTGAAAAACTTTTTGAGTCCTATATTATATCGGAGAGTAGGATTTCTTTGCTTCTCATCCCCTTTCTCTCTGGTGAGGACTCCTGACGACTACTCTTGTCTCTCCTATCTTCAAAAATTTGCACAAAATTTTTTTTAGGAATCCCGCGAGTATTCTGGGATTGTTTCGATGTTCTTGTGACAAGGATATTGTTCCCGATGCCTCCTGTTACCGAGGAGTTGAGCTTCGGGGTATCATTGACACAAGCATATCGCGGCAGTACTAAATACTTAAGACGGCCGACATCGAAAATCTCCCCTATACGGCCAGTGGCAAGATAACCCCGACATCACCCAGTACTGGGGAGGTAGTTCGGGAGTATTGCCATAGCTTGTTATAGTGGATGCTTTTCGAAGGTCCGAGGTACACAGTTTCCGAGAAAGACTGGTTATGTGTTGAAGGATGGATACACCTGGATGTAGGTTAGAGTTGATTGCGCGATGCTTCCCGTGTATCCCCAACACCTGATTGCATAACTGGAATCTTTCGGAAAACTATAGGTGGGTTTTATCCAGTAGATCGTAGGCATTCTTCCAACGAATGCAGGTTAGTGAGTTCGGGGTTCGACATTGAGTGAAGGGGTTATATGACCGATGTTACTATCAGGAGTTGCATCTTAAAGGGTCCTTGGCTATGCTGATCCGGGGATTGCAAAACCTTTTCGTAACGCGTTCATATGCTTTCAGCACAAAGATGTTAGAACGAAACTCCTCTCTTGTGTTTGTTCCGTCCGTACCTTGTTGTTTTTCTTATTTTCATTTTGATCCCTATGTGGCTTCTCGTGAAGACTGATGTTATCAATTAACTGAGAAATTCATTTGTTCCTCTTGTTCGGATGATTTCATTCGTTCTTATTGTTCGAATGATTATTGTGAAGACTTGTTGCAATTCATTCCATTGATTCAGCTTATTCCTTTTGTCAATCAATTGCTGATTCGTGGTCATCTCTTACAGGATGGCTCCGAAAAAGGTTCCCAACGCTAACCCAGAGGTGGAAGAGGTTCCAGAACATCCTCCTTCCCCTCCTCCTCCGCCTGAGGCTTGGAGAGCAATTATGCAGACTACAGCTCAGAACATTCAGTTGATGATGCAGATGATGCAGATGATGCAAGCTAATCAAGCTAATCAGGGTGTTCCAGTCAATCAAGGCAACTTCTTCCAGCAGCACCATGCTACTCTCAACCAGTTCCTGGCTAACAATCCTAAAGCTTTCAGTTACTGTGTCGACCCTCTTGATGCTGAGGATTGGTTGACCGACATAAAGAAGCATTTTGAGTGCAGTAACGTGAAGGAAGATGATTATGTGAAGTTTGCAGCCTTCCAACTGAAAGATCAAGCAGCTGACTGGTGGCAGTAGTACAAAGACTCCAGGCCGGGTCAAGTGATCTCTTGGGAGAATTTCTGCAAGGATTTCCGCTCGCACCACATTCCTACAAGTGTCATCGAGGGTATGCGTGAGCAATTCCGCAACCTCAAGCAGGGCTCTATGACAGTCTATCAGTATAATGTCAAGTTCCAAAACCTCGCTCGCTATGCTAAGCAAGACATTCCTGATGCCAAGAGTAAAATCTATCAGTTCCGTGGAGGTCTCAAAGATGAACTTCAGCTTGCTCTCACTTTGTTCGAGCCAGATGAATTCGACAAGTTCTATAACATGGCTTTGAAACAAGAAGCAGCTCAGCTTAAGATGGAGGCTTCTAAGAAGAGAATTCGAGATGCTGTTCACTCTTCCTCATCGTCTCAGTTGGCTGCGAAACAACAGAAATTATGGCTTCCTCCTCCTCCAGTGATTCGAGCTCCATACAACAACTCCAACAACTCCAACTACTCCAACAACAAGAACTCTAGTGGTCGTGGTTTCTCCCACCCACCCAACCCGAGCAACCAGTCGAAGAAGCAGTTTCAGTCTCAAGGCTCCAAGTCAAGTGGCTCTCATTTCCGTCCTCTCTCTGAAGTGGTGTGCAACAAATGTGGCCAGAAGGGTCATTATGCCAACAGATGTCCGAATCCGAAGCGTCTTCCTCCTCCTCCGCCTGTCAGTACAGCTATTGTCAAGCATGATCCAAAGTCTGCAAGGGTCAATCTGATGAGTGCAGCTGAAGCGAAGAACTCTTCTGATGTCATTTTGGGTAACCTCTCAGTGAACTCTTTTCCAGCTAAAGTATTGTTTGATTCGGGTGCATCTTTGTCCTTCATCTCAAGACCTTTTGTTGCTAAGCATGAATTGGTTTTGGAGAGGATTCCTAGACCTTTGAAGATTATTTCTCCGGGTTTGCAAATGACTTCCAACACAGTTGCTCCGAATGTTTCTATCCGCATGGGTGATTATCGATTTCTGGCTAATCCGATGGTTCTTGGTAATTCTGACATCGACCTCATCCTCGGAATGGATTGGCTTTCTCAGCATGATGCTCACATTGATTGTGCTCAAAAGGAAGTCAAGTTGACTCATTCTGATGAAGATGTGATTATCTTCGCCTCCAGGGATAATACTATTCGGCTTTTCTCTCTTAATGATAAGGGCGAAATTAATGCCATAAATCAAATTCCAGTGGTGAACGAATATCAAGACGTCTTTCCTGAAGAACTTCCAGGCATGCCTCCACACCGTCAGGTGGAGTTTGTCATTGAACTCGAGCCGGGCACTGAGCCTGCTTGCCGGCGTCCGTACAAGCTCTCTTCGGAAGAATTGAAGGAATTGAAGAAACAGTTGGATGAACAGGAGCGTATGGGTCTCATACGGCCTAGTACATCTCCGTGGGGCTGTGGTGTCTTATTTGTCAAGAAGAAAGATGGCACGGAGCGTCTCTGTGTTGACTACCGGCCATTGAACAAGAAGACGATTAAGAACAAGTATCCGCTCCCCAACATCAACGAACTCTTTGAGCAGCTCAAAGGAGCTAAAGTGTTCTCTAAGCTTGACCTCCGAATGGGCTATCATCAAATTCGCATTCGCGAGGAAGACATTCCCAAGACGGCCTTCAGAACGAGCTACGGTTCATACGAGTATACCGTCATGTCCTTCGGTCTCGCCAATGCTCCTCCTACCTTTTCAAGGATGATGCATTACATCTTCAACCCCTATAATGGCGAGTTTGTGCTTGTGTATCTGGATGATATTCTGGTGTTCTCCAAGAATGAAGAAGATCACGAAAAGCACTTACGTCTGGTTCTTGATCGACTCCGAGAGCATAAATTCTATGCCAAGTTCTCCAAGTGCGAGTTTTGGCTCGATAAGGTTTTGTACCTGGGCCACATCATCTCAGCTGACGGTATTGCGGTTAATCCCGAGAAAGTTGAAGCAATTGTCAACTGGGAAGCTCCTCAGAACGTCAAGCAGCTCCGTAGTTTTCTGGGTCTTGCCAGCTATTGCAGAAGGTTTGTGGAGAACTTCTCCAAGATTGCCAAGCCTCTTTCCAACCTGCTTCAGAAGAATGTCAAATACTTTTGGTCTCCCGAATGTGAAGTGGCTTTCAAAACATAGCCAATCATGGGGACGTGGGCAAACCGGACTGTCCCCAGGGGCCGGGCCATCATTGAACGTGAGCGTATCAACTGTTCAGGGAACCCAAAAAATCGTAACATAGCCAATCATGGGGACGTGGGCAAACCGGACTGTCCCCAGGGGCCGGGCCATCATTGAACGTGGGCGTATCAACTGTTC
>LR738712.1:134945786-134998443 GCA_902687465.1 Secale cereale
ATCATGGGGACGTGGGCAAACCGGACTGTCCCCAGGGGCCGGGCCATCATTGAACGTGAGCGTATCAACTGTTCAGGGAACCCAAAAAAATCGTAACATAGCCAATCATGGGGACGTGGGCAAACCGGACTGTCCCCAGGGGCCTCTGACATTCCTCCTAACCCGGCAGGTTTTTTTTTCTTTTTATGAGGTTTTTCTCTTCTTGAACCGGATATAATCTCTTGTTCGCGAGAGTTCTACCGCTCCTTCACATACCCTGCAAAAATTAGTTTCTAAAACCAGCCAACATTTGTAATTTGATTCTTGATAACAAACTGATATGATTATTTGCCGCAAAATTCATATATATAGAAAAAAGGCTGAGCCCCCGGTTTACCGGGGGTGCCGGTTTATTCATTATTCATAATATATACATAGGATACATTGGAGCCCATGGCTCAGGTGTAGTATGGCCGTAGATGAGCAATGTTCCACGGCCTTTTCGTCTCCTCTTCTGATGTCCGTGAATCCTTGTGTTCTCGAATGTCTATCAAGTAATATGACCCGTTGTGTAAGTTTTTGCTGACCACAAAGGGCCCTTCCCATGGCGGGGATAGCTTGTGCATATCTGTTTGATCTTGGATAAGCCGGAGTACCAAGTCACCCTCCTGGAATGTCCTGGTTCTAATCCGGCGGTTGTGATATCTGCGCAGATCTTGCTGATAAATCGCCGACCGTGCTGCAGCTATATCACGCTCTTCATCCAACCGATCCAAACCATCTTGTCTTGACTCCTCATTAATGGCTTCCACATAGGCCGCTACCCTCGGTGAATCATGGCGTATGTCACTTGGAAGAACTGCTTCTGCACCATAAACCATGAAAAAAGGTGTATAACCTGTAGACCGGTTGGGTGTAGTGTTAATGCTCCAAAGGACAGACGGTAATTCCTCAACCCAACACCCTAGGGTTCTCTACAAAGGTGTCATAAGTCTGGGTTTGATTCCTCGCAAAATCTCCTGATTTGCCCTTTCTGCCTGACCATTGGATTGGGGGTGAGCCACAGAAGATACGTCCAAACGAATATGCTCTCGTTGACAGAATTCTTCCATCTCACCCTGAGATAAGTTGGTGCCATTATCTGTGATGATGCTGTGTGGAAAACCAAACCGGAATATTACTTTTTTGATGAACTTAACCGCTGTTGCCGCATCACACTTGCTTATAGGCTCCGCTTCAATCCACTTCATAAACTTGTCTACTGCTACTAGTAGATGAGTTTTCTGATCTTGGGATCTCTTGAAAGGACCAACCATGTCAAGCCCCCAAGTTGCAAAAGGCCAAGTTATTGGTATCATCCGGAGTTCTTGTGCCGGAACAAGGGCGCGTCTTGAGAACTTCTGACAAGCGTCACACTTGCGGACCAGGTCTGCCGCATCTGCATGCGCGGTTAACCAATAAAAGCCATGTCGGAAAGCTTTAGCCACTAAAGATTTTGATCCGGCATGATGACCACAATCCCCTTCATGAATCTCCCTTAGAATCTCACAACCTTCCTCAGCTGAAACACACCGTTGAAATACTCCAGAGGTGCTACGATGGTGCAGCTCCCCGTTTGCAATTGTCATAGATTTGGAACGCCGGATGACCTGCCGTGCTTCATCTTCGTCCTCTGGTAACTCTCCTCGGCTTAAATATGCCAAATAGTGTAACGTCCAATCCGGAATAACATGGGTTGCTGCAACCAACTGTGCCTCTGGATCCGGAACAGCTAGGTCGTTCTCTGAAGGTACTTGAACTGAAGGATTGTGCAATTCATCCAAAAAGGTGTTAGGTGGTACCGGTTTACGTTGCGACCCTAGCCGGCTTAAAGCGTCGGCTGCTTCGTTCTTCCGCCGGTCTATATGCTCCACCTGATATCCTTTGAAATGTCCTGCGACCGCTTCAACCTCTCGTCGATAAGCCGCCATCAGGGGATCCCTTGAATCCCACTTGCCCGAAACCTGCTGTGCCACTAGGTCTGAATCGCCCAGGCACTTAACCCGGCTCAAATTCATCTCTTTTGCCAATCTCAAACCATGAAGCAGCGCCTCATATTCTGCTGCATTATTAGTACAAGGAAATAACAACCGGAGTACATAACAAAATTTATCACCTCTGGGGGAAGTTAAGACAACTCCGGCCCCCGAGCCCTCCAACTGCTTTGAACCGTCAAAGTGGATCGTCCAATAAGTAAGATCCGGCTTCTCCTCAGGAGTCTGTAATTCCGTCCAGTCATTGATGAAGTCGACCAGTGCCTGAGATTTTATAGCAGTACGTGGTACATATTTCAACTCATGTGGACTGAGCTCAATGGCCCACTTGGCTATTCTGCCTGTTGCTTCTCTGTTCTGGATTATATCTCCCAACGGAGCTGAACTAACCACAGTTATTGGATGCCCTTGGAAATAATGCTTCAACTTCCGGTTTGCCATGAACACTCCATATACCAATTTCTGTCAATGAGGGTATCTTTGCTTAGACTCGATGAGTACTTCGCTCACATAATAAACCGGGCGCTGAACCGGATGTTCCTTCCCTGCTTCCTTGCGCTCAACCACAATCGCAACGCTGACTGCCCGTGTGTTTGCCGCAACATATAACAGCAAAGGCTCCTTATCGATAGGAGCGGCTAAAACCGGCGGTTTCGCTAGTTGCTGTTTCAGATTCTCAAAAGTTGTATTCGCTTCATCACTCCAAATGAACCGGTCCGTTTTCTTCAACATTTGATAAAGCGGGATCGCCTTTTCTCCTAAGCGACTGATAAACCGGCTCAACGCCGTGATCCGGCCAGCTATGCGCTGAACATCATTAATGCAAGCCGGTTTTGTCAAAGATGTGATGGCCTTGATCTTCTCCGGGTTGGCTTCTATTCCCCTGTTCGAGACCAGGAATCCCAAAAGCTTACCAGCCGGGACACCAAAGGCACATTTCTCCGGATTAAGCATCATCCTGTAAGCTCGAAGGTTATCAAAGGTTTCTCTGAGGTCTTCTATCATTGTCCTTTCCTCCTTTGACTTAACCACGATGTCATCCACGTAAGCATGTACGTTCCTTCCTATCTGCCCCTTCAAACAATTCTAAACACAACGCTGATAAGTTGCCTGCGCACACTTGAGCCCAAAGGGCATAGACACATAGCAAAAAGCACCAAACGGAGTTATGAACGCTGTCTTCTCTTGATCTTCAACTGCCATCTTGATCTGGTGATACCCTGAGTATGCATCCAGAAAACTCAGCCGCTCACACCCTGCTGTGGCATCAATAATCTGATCAATGCGAGGCAGAGCAAAAGGATCAGTCGGGCAAGCTTTATTGAGGTCTGTGTAGTCCACACACATCCTCCACTTCCCATTCTTCTTTAGAACCAGCACCGGATTAGCCAACCATTCCGGATGAAAGACTTCCACTATGAACCCTGCCGCCAAAAGCCTGGCCACTTCTTCTCCTATAGCCTTGCGCCTCTCTTCGTTAAAGCGGCGCAGATACTGTTTTACCGGTTTAAACTTTGGATCAATATTTAATTTGTGCTCAGCGAGTTCCCTCGGTATACCTGGCATGTCAGAAGGTTTCCATGCAAAGATATCCCGGTTCTCACGGATGAACTCGATGAGCACGCTTTCCTATTTAGGATCCAGGTTAGCACTGATGGTGAATTGCTTAGACGAATCCCCAGGCACAAAATCAACCTGCTTAGTCTCTTCCGCCGATTTGAACTTCAAGGCTGGATCATGCTCGGTGGTTGGCTTCTTCAGCGGAGTCATATCTGCCGGATCAACATTATCCTTATAAAATTTTAATTCTTCCGTGGCACATACCGCTTCTGCATAGGCTGCATCACCTTCCTCACATTCCACTGCTATCTTACGACTGCCATGCACCGTAATTGTGCCTTTATGACCCGGCATCTTAAGCTGCAGATAAACATAACATGGCCTAGCCATAAATTTAGCATAAACCGTCCTCCCAAACAAAGCATGATACGGACTTTTAATTTTGACAACTTCAAAGGTGATCATCTCCGATCTGGAATCATGCTCATCCCCAAAGGTAACTTCTAAGTCAATCTTACCAACTGGATAAGCTGACTTACCTGGGACCACCCCATGAAACACTGTATTTGATGTCCTTAACTGTTTATCTGTCAGACCCATACGGCGAAAGGTCTCGTAATATAATATATTGATACTGCTACCTCCATCCATGAGGACTTTAGTGAACCTGTATCCTCCCACCTGAGGTGCCACCACCAAGGCTAAATGTCCCGGATTATCTACCCGTAACGGGTGGTCCTCTCTGCTCCATACAATGGGCTGTTCTGACCATCGTAGAAACTGTGGCGTCGCCGGTTCTATCGCATTAACAGCCCGCTTTAAAACTTTCTGGTCCCTCTTACATAAACTTGTGGTGAAAACATGATATTGACCGCTGCTCAACTCCTTCGGATTACTCTGGAATCCGGATTGCTGCTGTTGCTGCGGACGCTGTTGCTGCTGGTTTCCTTGGTTATTGTAACTCCCTTGACCCTGCTGCTGATTATTCTGATTGTTGTAGCCACCTTGATGATGCGATTGATTTCCCTGACCATTGTAACCACCTTGATGATGCGATTGATTTCCCTGACCATTGTAGTTCCCTTGACTACTTTGGCCGCCTGGCCGGGATTGATAACCGCCGTTGTTCCCTTGATAACCGCCGTTGTTCCCTTGATAACCGCCATTGCCCCTATATCCTGATCCGGAGTTGTTTCCTTGATAACCCGGACCATAGAATCCGGGCCTTGAACCGCCGTATGGGGGCCGGTTAGGAGGATTAAAACGGCCGTTCCCTGGTTTCGTAGGGGACAGGCATTCTCTTATAGAATGTCTTGCAATCCTCCCTCTTCCACTATGCTTCAGACAGGGTTGATCCAAATCCTGCTCCCAACCCGGGTTTCCACAGCCGGTTTGGAGAGTGGAACCCTGCTGATTAACCTGAAGACCGCCTTGAGCCTGCGTACTGGCAACAAAATCGGAGTTGTTTTCTGCCTTTCGTTTGCCCAAAAAGCTGGAAGTAACCGGATTAACCGGCGCCGGTTTACCAGACTTGCTGGCCTTTCCTGTTTTATCTCCTTCTGACTCCGGATACTTGGTATTATCTGAGTCTCCGTACTTTACCAGGGCGCTCATCAAAGTCCCCATGTCATTGCACTCCTGTTTGAGCCGTCCGAGCTTTAATTTCAAAGATTCAAACCGGCAATTGTTCTCCAATGTTACAATTGCTGTGCTCGGGTTAATGCCGTTTGAGGAGTGCAAGATCTCTGCCACTCTGCGTACCCACGCTGCTGTAGACTCCTGCTCTCCTTGCACGCACGCTGCCAAATCTATCACCGACATAGGTTGTTTGCACGTATCTTTGAAATTTTTGATGAACTGGCTGCGCAGCTCCCCCCATGATCCGATAGAATTCGGAGGTAGTTCTTTTAGCCAAGTCCGGGCCGTGCCTTCAAGCATCATAGTGAAATATTTGGCACAAGCCGATTCATCCACGTCCAGCATCTCCATGGCCATCTCGTAACTCTCCACCCAAGCTTCGGGCGGTAAATCGGCTGTGTAATTAGGCACCTTGTGAGGTCCTTTGAAATCCTTGGGCAACTTAACACTCCGCAGGGCGGGGACGAGACATTGTATTCCAAAACTGCTCGCTGTAGCTCCTGTCCCTGTAGCGCCTGTGTGAACCGGTGTCGACTGACGAACTTCCTCCCTTGCCTCCGACCTAGGCCGGTTTCGATCCGGGGCTGGCATCTCCGCCCTTGCCGGATTATCCTGCCTGTGCTGATGTCTCCTACGTTCACTGCTAGACACTTCTGGTTCCTCCCAATGTCTAGAGTAACTTTGGTTGGGACGCGGTGTCGAATGCAACCTTTCCCTGCTATGAGAGTATGCCTGCTGCTGTATCAACGCCGTATTGAGCAGTTTCTGGGCCCTGCGCGCTTCTATTGCCACCGGAGATGTTTCTTCCACAGGTAAAGCGGCCAACCGTGCTGCCGCTGCAGCAATATTATCCACAGGGTTCGAGTAGTGTCCCGGAGGGACGGGAACATAAGGCGCCGATGTAATCCGTCGCTCCCGTTCTGCGGCGGGCTGCTGAACCGGCTCCTCCCGAGCCGGTGGGCTTCTCTGGTTTAGGACCGGATTATTACTGGCCCCAGCCCCAGGTGTTTTGAACAAATTCGCCGATTCGTAACCCGGCGGTAGGCGGGATCGATACTTGCGCCCCCTTACTGCTTCCACAGAAGCCTGCTCCATCCTTAAGTGAAAAGCTTGATCATCCAACTCTGCTTGTCTTATGGCTAACATCTCCCCTTCTGCCTTTAAATCCTCTTTTAACTGATCGATCCGGGCTTTCAACTGAAGAAGCACTGCATCATGTTGCGCCTTGTCTGCTGGAGCTATGACCTCCACTGCTTTAGCTGTGAACTCCTCGATCAAGGTGGATAGAACTGCAGTAATGGAGGGATTTGAACCGCTTCCCCCTGCACCAGCCTCCGCTGTTGTTCCGTTCGTCGGGGGTTGTGAACCGGCCATGAAGACCGCCACCCGGTTTGGCGGGCCGGAGGGGTCCGGAATACTGTTTCCATCGGACTCGCCCTCAGACCGGCCGTCCCGCAACTGATACAGAGATTCAGTTTCCCCGGACGAAGACTCGTCATCAGAATAGACGACGGTTGCACCATCAGATTCCGACCCGCCCTCGGCTTGGCCTCCGTGAATCGCTCCAACGAACACATGCTTCATAGCAGGCTGAATCCGGGTCGATCTCGCACGCTGAGCCGGCTCGACGATGTTGGGGAAGGTGTCCGGCTCAGGCCCCGGTTCTCCAATTTTGCCGATGAAGACTTGGATGCTGCCGAAGGGGACCCGGTACCCGTATTCGATCGAATCGGCCTCCGGTCCCCAACCCGCGTCATCGATGTAGATCCGGCCACGACGACCCTTGGTCATCCGGCCGACTGCGTAACCCTTTAACCCTTCGAAGCCGCCTTCCAAGAACTCGAAACCATCGTGCGCAGGCCCCACGGTGGGCGCCAACTGTCGTGGAATTAACACGGCAGATGTCCGGTTTAGCGGACTTGATGATGGAACCATCGCACGGGTTAGCTTGAAAGGATTCATGGCACACAAAGGGACACAAAGGATTTATACTAGTTCGGCCCCTTCGAGAAGGTAAAAGCCTACGTCTAGTTGATTTGGTATTGCTTGGGCGTCGGTATACAGGGAGCGAATCCGCTTTGCCTGCGTCTCGACGGATTGATCGTTGCTTGTCCTTGAACCGGTACTGGGTCGTCCCTTTATATAGAGGTGACGCCTGGTCCGGTTTACAGAGTCCCGAGGCCGGCTCATAATCGTGTCCGCCTCGGTCTCTGCCCCTTTCTTTCTTATCTCTCAAGTTACATCTCTTGGCAGTTTACAAATCGTATCTCTATACCTGGGCCCTGAAATCTCATGGGCCGTAATCTCTAAAATAATAAACCAAGTATAATATAACTAAGCCGGTTTACAATACCCGGTTTATACCTACTAACCATATCCCTGATAGCTCCAGTTCTGATTCCTCCAGATGAATCCAAGCCCTATGAAGTGTTCTGTGATGCTTCTCTTCAAGGTCTTGGTGGTGTGCTTATGCAAGAGAAGAGAATTGTGGCATACACTTCTCGTCAGCTAAAGCCAGCTGAGAAGAACTATCCCACACATGATCTTGAGCTAGCAGCTGTGGTACATGCTCTGATTACGTGGAGACATCTGTTGTTGGGCAGAAAGGTCGACATCTTCACTGATCACAAGAGCTTGAAGTACATCTTCACACAGCCGCATCTGAACCTCCGCCAGACTCGTTGGGTTGAAATGATCCAAGAGTACAATCCCAGCATCGAATACACTCCTGGCAAGGCGAATGTGATTGCAGATGCTTTGAGCAGAAAGGCATATTGCAACAGCCTTCTTATCAAGCCATACCAGCCTGAGCTCTGTGAAGCATTCAGGAAGCTCAACTTCCAAGTTGTTCCGCAGGGTTTTCTTGCAAATCTCCAAATTGCTCCTACCTTGGAAGATCAAGTCCGTGAGGCCCAACTCAGTGATACCATGGTGAAGAAAGTGAAACATGGGATTGCAAAGGGCACTCCAAAATACAAGTGCTTCCGTGTTGATGAGAGAGATACCTTGTTCTTCGAGGACAGACTCGTTGTTCCCAAAGGTGATCTCAGGAAACTCATAATGGAAGAAGCTCATGATTCTCTCCTTTCCATTCATCCTGGCAGTTCCAAGATGTATCAAGACCTCAAGCAATCTTACTGGTGGAAACGCATGAAAAGGGAAATTGCCCAATTCGTGAATGAATGTGATGTATGCAGAAGAGTGAAAGCAGAACATCAACGTCCAGCCGGTCTTCTCCAACCTCTTCCTATCCCCGAGTGGAAGTTCGACCACATTGAAATGGACTTCGTCACTGGTTTTCCTAAATCCAAGCGAGGCAATGATGCTATCTTTGTGGTGATTGACAAGCTTACCAAAGTCGCTCACTTTCTTCCAGTCAAAGAATCAATCAATGCAGCTCAACTTGCAGAGCTGTACACTTCCAGAATTGTGTCCCTACATGGCATTCCTCCAGTGATATCCTCAGACCGTGGCAGCTTGTTCACATCAAGGTTCTGGGACTCCTTTCAGTCCGCTATGGGCACTAAGATCAGGTTCAGCACTGCTTTTCACCCTCAGACTAGTGGTCAAGTCGAGCGTGTGAATCAGATTCTAGAAGACATGCTCAGAGCCAGTGTCATCTCCTTCGGCATGAAATGGGAAGACTGCCTTCCATTTGCCGAGTTCTCTTACTACAACAGCTTTCAAGCAAGTGCAGGCAAAGCACCGTTTGAAATTCTCTATGGCAGGAAGTGCCGTACCCCTCTCAACTGGTCTGAAACAGGCGAACGTCAACTTCTTGGCAATGACTTGATCTCAGAAGCCGAAGAAATGTGCAAAGTCATACGTGAGAATCTCAAGGCCGCTCAGTCGCGTCAGAAGAGCTACTATGACGGCAAGCATCGTGATTTGGCTTTCGACATCGGTGATCATGTCTATCTCCGAGTTTCTCCGATGAAAGGAACCCAAAGATTCGGTATCAAAGGAAAACTTGCTCCTAGATACGTCGGGCCTTTCAAGATTCTTGGCAAAAGAGGCGACCTAGCCTATCAGCTCGAGCTCCCTTCCAACTTTGCAAATGTTCATGATGTCTTCCATGTGTCTCAGCTTCGCAAATGCTTCAAGGCACCTGAGCGCATGATTCCGTTTGAAGAGATTGATCTTCAACAAGACCTGTCCTACCGAGAGCACCCAGTTGCCATTCTCGAAGAAACCGAACGCAAGACCCGCAACAAGTCCATCAAGTTTCTGAAAGTCAAGTGGTCACATCACACCGACCGAGAAGCTACCTGGGAACGAGAAGATCATCTTCGTTCCGAGTACCCTTCCTTTTTCCAGTCCTAGATCTCGGGACGAGATCTTTTTGTAGTAGAGGAGAGTTTGTAATGCCCCGGATGTAATACTTTCCCTTTTGGGTATATAATATATCTCCGGCTTCATCTATTTCCATTTCGGGTTCTTTGTCTTTCGGGCTTTCGTCGTTTTGTTGTGTGAGTGTGTGGCATTCATTCATATCATGTAGACATGTGCATCGCATTGCATTTGTGTTGTTGGTTGCATCCGGTTCCGCGTGTTTCTTCCCGTTGTCCGTTTCGCGTTCCGGAGCTCTCTCACGTGTCTGTGACGTCCCTTAGGCCTACTTTGTTGTTCGGGCGTTTAACGTTACCGGTGTACCGCGAGGTTGTTGTGTGTGTTGTTGTTTTGTTGTGTGCAACCCGCCTCTCAAATCTCGTCTCGTTTGGACTCCGTTGACTATCCCATCCGTTGTTCGTGTGGGTCCAAAGTGCCTTCACTTCGTGTCCCGGAAACACCCCTACTGCAGTCTGTTTTCTTCTCCTAGGCCCTTTAAAACTACCCCCGCGATCGGATCCGTCGGATCGCGATCGGAGGGCTCCTAGCGCCCCTAAATTCCCCCCTAACCCTAAAAACTGCTATTTAATAGACCCTAGTCTATTTTGGGCATCTAGTTTCTCTTTCCCCTTCCTCCCCTCAATTTTTGGATCCAGCCATCCTCTTCTCTTCCACTTGGCAAGTCCCCTCCTGGGAATCCCGAGCCAGCCGGCGATTTTCTTCGCAGAAGCCAGGCGCCGCCGCCTAGGATCCAGATCGGGGAAACCTTCCCGATCCAGATCCGATCGACGCCAGGTCAACGGTCGCTCGCCAGGGCTCTCGCGCGTCGCTCCCCTCCGTCCAAGGCCCAGCGAGGACCACTTCGCTGGCTCCGCATCGCTCCTCGCGTCAGCCATCGCCCGAGCGGGCCTCTGCACCGATCCGTCGCCAGGCCCGAGCGCCAGCCACCCCTCGCTTCGCCAGGCAGTTCCGCGGCTGGGCCTCGTCCGCCTCTCCAGCTGCCGGGCCATCTCCCAGCCGCCAACCGCCGCGGCCCAGTCCAGCCTCCGAGCGGGCCTAGCGCCTCCCGCCTCCACCCGGCCGGCGCCAGGTGGGCGGCCCACTCCCGCCTCACCTCTGCCTAGCCGCCGGGTGCCAGGTTGGCAGGGCCCGATCTCCTCCCTCGCCAGCTCCAGCGCTGGGCCTCCCTCCGACAGGGCCCAGATCCGCCGCCGCGCAACTTCTTCTCCGGATCCAGATCCGCCGCGGGCTCGTGGCCCATCTCCTTTTTTTTCAGATCTCTGAGGTTGTCTCCTAATCCTAAGTCCCCAGAATTTAGTTGCTGATGCCTTTTTCAATCATGCATAACTTTTACTGTGTTGCTCCGTTTTGCGCGTGTAATATGTCTAGACGTTCGTGGAGATGTGCTCTACGTTTCCCCTGTTGTTGTCATGCATGTTAGAGATCGTTTAGGTGCTTGTTTTTCTGTTGCAAGAGTGCATCATGATATAAACTGCTGCTATGTGTTATTTTTATGCCACCTTTGCCATGTGATATCTTTTAGCTCGTTTGTCCAAATGATGCAAATGACATGTCCACGTGTTCGTCTTGCCACGAACTACGTGTTGCTTGGGATAGGTTGCATGGTAGATTTATTATTGCCTTGTTATCATCGTTGCAAAGTGCCATGTTCATGTGATGTTGTTTCACTTGTTATGAAATGCCATCTTGATGAGCTCGTTGCAATCGTTGTGTTCACCTCTATGATGCATGCTTGTGTGTTTCGGGATCACCTTCATGTGCACTTTGATGAGGTGCTTACCCTTTGCCATGTTTAGTTTCGAGGTGACTTAAACATGCTCTTTTATATGCCATGATGATATTGCTGTTTTAGGACTTAGTGGTTTTTCACTAAGTCTGAAATCTGTAACGTTCCGATGCCATGTTCGTGTGATGTTCTAGGACAAAGCATGTTAGTTTTGGAGTGGATTTTGATTGTTCCTTGTAGTATATATTGTTGTCTTTCCATCCATGTCCTCACATGTCCATTTAAGTGGCTGTAGCATGTTTATCTTTTGCTCTAAAGTTTCAATAAAATTCTGCTGCCAGAATTTTATTGCCAAGTTCAATATGTCCAAGATCATTGCTATTGATCCGTGACTCCGTTGGGGTGCATCTTTGGACTTAGTTGCTGTACTATATGTCTAGTTTGTGTTCATGTCCTTTGCCATGCTTTTTGGGTGTTGTAGCTTAATTATTTTGAGCTCCGAAGATGCTATGTTGCTGTAATTTTCAGCTTTCGCTCAAATCTTGTTTCGGGCATAACTTTTAGCCCGTAACTCCGGTTTCAGCGAATCTTATATCAAACTTGATTGATTTTCTGTGTAGATTAATAATATCAGATTGTTATCTTGTTTTGAGGTGTTTTGCTTGAGTGATGTTTTCCGTGCTCCATGTGCATCCTTAGTGCATCCATCATGCATTCATGTTTTTCGAGTGCGCATTGCATCTTGTTGATTTGTGCTTGGTGTGATTGTTGTGTTTAGAGCCGGAAGCTGAGACCGAGTACGAGGTTGAGCACGAGGTTTCCAACGAGGTTGAGCACGAGGACCCTTCTTACGATCCGAACGACTTCTCTTCAGGCAAGATGACCGAACCCCGATAACATTACTATCTTTGCCTATTGCTAGTAGTCTCGATCTATAGTTTTGCCTCGATGCCCATGATCTTCTTGTCAGCCTCCTACTTGTAACCAATTGCCATGTTTAACCAACCTACCTATGCAAACCGTTGCTTGGCTAAGTACGCTTCGCTCAGCCCTTCTTATAGCGTTGCTAGTTGCAGGTGAAGTGAAGATGCTTGCTCCATGTTGAAGTTTGGTTGGGTTATATCACACTATATAAATGCTTAAAATGAAATCACCTATATATTGGCAAGGGTGGAAGGCTAAGCCTTTTGCTTGGTGATTTGTTCCACTCATGCCGTTAGGATCCGTATAAGCCGGTATTATGTTCCTTGATTATGCGTTCCTAACACGGTTGGGGTGTATGGGACCCCCTCGATAAATCGCTAAGTGCTAAGTCTTTTCCAGCAAGTCCCAACCTTGGTACTATTTGCCTAAACAACTAAAACTTTCCGAGGGAGTAATTAACCCGAGGCTTAATTAATTCAACCCCCTGGGCCAGTGCTCGACTTGAGTGTTGGTCCAAACCAGAGTCACTTGCGGATACTACCCAGTTCGCTGGGGTCTTCGGTATCTGTACGTAGCGCTCATCCGGACGTGTCCTGAGACCTAGATACGCGCGGATACTATCAGGGTGTCGACACGCCGGGAGGATTTGCTGGATTAGCCTTACCTTAGCTCGGTATATCTTGAGCACGGGATTCCGAGGATACTCGGGTCTTCCCACTTTGGAGTTGCGACTCCGCGGATCGTGGGCTTGTAATGGGTCAAGTTGGAACACCCCTGCAGGTTTTGAACTTTCGAAAGCCGTGCCCGCGGTTATGTGGCAGATGGGAGCTTGTTAATTCCGGTTGTAGATAACTTGACACAATGTTACTAATACACTACCAGCGTGTGTTCCGTGACTGTCAATTTCCGAATAGGGATTCGGGAGTTGAACACGGAGGGGTTATGATTGTGGATCTTGTAGCTAGGATCACTTCGTGATCACTTCTCGCCGAGGCCTTCTCTTCTCGCTCTCACTTACGTAAACTAGATGCTAGTTGCTGCTGCAGACTTATTCTTTTCTTCAGCCTTTTCCTCACCCAAAGGCTTTGATAGTCTTGTTACCCGGAGACGGGATTGCTGAGTCCTCTGTGGCTCACAGTTACTTCACACACCAGATGCAGGTCCAGCTGTGAGCTATCCAGGTGATGGCACCGAGCTGGATTGGGAGTACGACGAGGAGCGTAGTCGGTACTATGTGCGCTACCCGGACGATCAGTAGTGGAGTCTCTTACTAGGATTCGATCCGCCTGTGGTTTATTTATCTAAGTTTGGTACTTTGACATTTGGCTTTTGCCCTTAGAGGGTTGTGATGTTCTTAATGTATGATGTTTGAGACTTGTACTGTAATTCTGTGACGTGGCGAGTGTAAGCCAACTATTTTCTGTTTACTATCCCCTCTTTTACATGAGTTGTGCAAAGATTACCAAACTTGAGATCATTCTAGGATGGATTTATGCCTTTAAGTCGTGCCTCGACACGTATGAGGTATAACTCCATCCTGGGCATTACAGCCTTTCACTGAGGATGAGATTTGGCACGCAGTCAAGATGCTGCCCATCGGCAAGGCGCTGGGTACAGACGGTTTCACGGCGGAGTTCCTTCGTTCTTGGGCCATTATCAAGGATGATATATGCGCCGCGTTCGACAAGCTTTATGCTATGAATGTCATAGGCTTCCGCAAGCTCAACAAGGTGCTTCTTACGCTGCTGCCCAAGAAACCCGATGCGTCGACGATCGCGGACTACAGGCCCATCAGCCTCATCTACCTTGTCGCAAAACTCTTTGCCAAGGTGCTCTCCCTCCATCTTGCGCCACGGCTCCGTGACATGGTCTTCGCCAACCAGAGCGCGTTCATCGCTGGCAGAAGCGTGCACGATAACTTCCTTCTCGTCCAGCAAACGGCGAGACTGCTCCACAACCTCAAGGCGTCGCGCGTGCTCCTCAAGTTAGACATTGCGAAGGCCTTTGACATTGTGGCATGGCCTTTCCTCCTCGAGACGCCGCGACACCTTGGCCTCGGCCAACGTTGGTGCGAATGGATTTCGATCCTCCTCTCCACCGCCTCCACGCGTGTACTCATCAACGGCAGCCCGGGGCCGCCGATCGCCCACGCCCAAGGCCTATGACAGGGCAACTCGGTCTCCCCCGTGCTCTTCACGCTGGTCATTGACAAGCTCAACTCGCTCCTCGAATTCGCCACGCAACAGGGCGTCCTCAAGCGGCTCACTCCTCGCCACGCCGCCTCAAGTATCTCCATGTTCGCCGATGATGTGGTGATCTTCTGCCACCCGGACACGCATGAGCTGAACATCATCAAGCTACTCCTGGAAGCTTTCGGCCACGCCTCTGGCCTCCGGACTAACTTCCTCAAATGCTCGGCTTCCCCCATCCGCTGCACCACGGACCAGCTCGACACCATTGCGGCAACCATGACCTGCCCGCTCACGGCCTTCCCCATCAAATACCTGGGGTTGCCCCTCTCTACGCGCAAGGTGCCCGCCTCGGCGTTACTGGACATCGTCGACAAACTCCACAAGAAGCTAGCTACCTGGAAAGCTTCCCTACTGTCTCGCGGCCAGCGCCTCGCCCTCGCACGCCACGTCCTCTCCGCCCTGCTGGTGCATATCCTGCTCGCGCTGGCCATCAACCCCTCCATTCTCAAGAAGATCAACCGGCTCATCCGCGACTTTCTTTGGCACGGCAACAAGGACGCACACCATGGCTCATGCATTGTGTCCTGGCAAAAGGTGTGTCGCCCCCTATCCCTCGGCGGTCTGGCGATCCGTGACCTGCACCACACCGGCGTTGCGCTGCGCACGCGCGGGATCTGGTTGCAATACACCGACCCCTCATGCGCATGGAAACACCTCCATCTGCCATCCAACCCCGAGGCGTCTCAGCTCTTCCGTGCCTCCACAACTTGGGTGCTCGGCGACGGCAACACGTGCAAATTCTGGCACGACCATTGGCTTCATGGAAAATCCATTCCTGAGATCGCGCCAACTCTGTCCTCCCTCATCCCGAGGCGGCGCAAAAAGCAAAGACTTGTGCGCGAGGCGCTCACCGATCGCGGCTGGATCGCGGACATCCACGGCACCCTAAGCCCCTCACAGTCATCGAGTACGTCCATATTTGGGGTCTCCTCCAGGGCATCGTGCTCTCCGACGAGCCGGACCGCATTATCTGGAGGTGGACTGCCAATGGCAGCTACTCGGCACAGTCGGCCTACCACGTGCTCTTCCTAGGAGCCACCACCGCGCCTCACTGGCAGCTTATCTGGAAAACCTGGGCCCCCTCCAATGCCAAGATATTCCTCTGGCTTGCCTCCTCAACCGTTGCTGGACCGCGGACCGACGTGCACGGCACGGCCTGCCGCACGACCCCGTCTGCAAGCTCTGTGGTCAGGACGACGAGACCCTCCACCACCTTCTAGTTGGCTGCGTCTTCTCGCGCATGGCTTGGCACGACACTTTGGCTTGGTGCCGCGCACCGGCACCCCCCCCGGACGGCACCACCAGCTTCTTCGACTGGTGGACCGCTACCAGCGTCCCGACATGCTTACGCAAGGGCATCAACTCCCTGGTCGTCCTCACCTCCTGGGCCATATGGAAGCATCGCAACGTCGTCCTCTTCGACAACGCATCTCCCAACCTTCACACCCTCCTCGACGAGATCAAGTAGGAGGCGAAACTATGGGCCAGAGCCGGCGCAAAAGGGCTCGGTCGGATTATTCCTGTAACATAAACGTGTAACTAACGATCCCTCCCTGTTCACCATGCGCGTCTGGGCACCGCCATCTTGCGTATGATGCCCAGGACGCCAACCTTTGTACTCACCTTCCAACCTATCAATGGAACGACAAAAAAAAAATCTTGCGTATTCGGGATTTTTTAATCCTTTTCATCATTTATTATTAATAGTATTATTAAATCGTCATGAGATCTGATCCGATGGAGACAAAAAGGACGGTGAGATCGATATAATAAGCATGAAACTCAGGGGCGAGGGCGCAAAACGAATGAGTCCAGCATCGTTACACGTCTGCTTCCAGAGTTTTTCCATCTGAGTTCTCTTCTGGAGAAAAAAAGGTGAGATCAGATCGGGTCGGGGAGAGGAGAAAATAAAAGCAAGCTGCGGACACGATCTGTTCCTCCCCCTACCAACCATCTTCCTTAGCGACGAGGCCACCCAGAGCTCCAGACCAAGGAAGGAAGAAGAGGAGCAAGATGTCGTCGGTGTTCAGCGGAGATGAGACGGCTCCCTTCTTCGGCTTCCTCGGCGCCGCCGCCGCCCTCGTCTTCTCATGTACGATCGCCTCTCCCCCTCCTCCTCCTCCCAGCTCTCGCGATCGAGCGACACCCTAGGAAGAAAAGCTGAGATTTCGCTAGATGTCGGAGGGGGTCGTCTCCCCGCTCCCGTCGTGCTCGCGGTCGCGCCTTCGCTCGATCTGCCGGTCCCCGTGGCCGCGCTGCGAGTTCCGTGCCTCGATTCGCTCGATCTGGGGTGCGTCCACGCTCGATCCGGCTAGAGAGGCGATTTGATCGTTTTTTTGTTTGTTTGCAGGCATGGGGGCGGCCTACGGGACGGCCAAGAGCGGGGTCGGGGTGGCGTCCATGGGAGTCATGCGGCCGGAGCTCGTCATGAAGTCCATCGTGCCCGTCGTCATGGCGGGAGTGCTCGGAATCTACGGCCTCATCATCGCCGTCATCATCAGCACCGGGATCAACCCCAAGGCCAAGCCCTACTTCCTCTTCGACGGCTACGCTCACCTCTCCTCCGGGCTCGCCTGTGGCCTCGCGGGGCTCGCCGCCGGCATGGCCATTGGCATTGTCGGTGATGCTGGAGTCAGGTAAAGATGCAGCTGCAGCTTTTATTTGTTTAAATTTATCTTTCGTCTTTGACTTTGAAGTGCTCGTAGTTAGTGCTGCGCATTAGCGGTTTGATTAATAATTAGCCTGGCATTAGTCTATGCGAGCATCCTAGATCTATTTTTCCAAAGCAGACGTGATTACTCTCTTTGTTTGTTTATGAATTAATATAATGCTGGAGGTAGCTTATTTCTATAAAGGGATAATTATTTCTTTCATGAGCTTTAGCTTGAGTAATTAAGAACGAAATCTCCTATAATCCTACATGATGTTGTGGATCTTTCTGTTTGTAATCCATGCAATCTATATGTCAATAAATAGAATCAGTTATGCAATTGAATGTTCTTGCTTGTACTTGTGACTATGGAATTCTCTCTGCATTTTATCATAAATTGAATACAGAAAACATCACAGGTGACTTTAATTTGACAGTTTTTTCATACTATTTTGATACTTAGCTGTTATAATATAATGATGAACATATAGTATAAGCTGACATTAAGTTCTGATGTGAGCAGCAAACAGTGAGGGGAACTTGTGTTATTGTTTGGTCTTCTGTATCTGTAAGGCCTGATGTTCAAATAATAGCTGTTTATTGGTTAAGACATTTTTTGCAATATTTTTGAACGAATATTGTAGATTTACATTCCAAAGTAGATGTTCTTGTATAAGCTATAAGCATGTGAATTGATTCTGACATATTTGATTCACAATAAATGTTTAATGTCAACTGTTAACATAGTTTATGATGTTGTCGATCAGTTTTTCCTTTACAGTTTTTCAGTTTCATATTGATACTGTTTTGTATGGGGGCTGCACTACAAGCCTCCTACAGCTGAATCCAGTGTTGACCTCTGGCGGATTTTGATTGCAGGGCTAACGCGCAACAACCAAAGCTGTTTGTGGGTATGATCCTCATTCTCATCTTCGCAGAAGCTCTCGCCCTTTACGGTCTCATCGTGGGCATCATCCTTTCGTCCCGTGCCGGCCAGTCCCGCGCGGATTAGGCGCCTTGCTCTACCATTCTGCAATTGCCACACATGCTACATTCTTGAGAAGCTGAAGCATTGAAAAGTTCTAATTTTGATGTATTAAGGAGATATTTGTAGATTATTAAGGAAGGTGACACTTCCAGTACCGTTTTCATTCTTTTTTGGGTCGTGGTGGGCGTTTGCTGTTCGTGAAGAGGATTTTGGGGTAGGCTGGATTGCTGCTCCTGGGAATATGGGTTTTAATCCTACTGGTGGTGAATAAAAACACGCATTGTAGCTAAATAATAAATTTATGATTATATTATGTTCATCTCTTTTCTCCCTCTGATTCCTTGATTCAAATTCCTACTCTTTTTCTTTGTTAGAAATTTAATGTGGTTTGTCTGCTTTGCTGCTAAACATTTGTTGAAGCCACAAACTTGCAATTCATATAGGCTACCAATGTGGTAACGGCAATGTGATTTTGGTTGTTTCCTACAAAGTTTTTTTCTCACTCTTTCGTCTGTTCACTGTCCTCTAACTTGCAAAAGGCAGGTTAGAGAACTACAGCGTCATCTTTGTGTAAAATGGGGAAGGAAAGTTAGAGAAGGCGCACTGTTAAAAAATTATTCCTGTTGTTCGCGTTTTACTGTGGATAATCACTGTTCTTAAATTGTTGTGTTAGGCTGCAATTTATGGGTATCTAGTGAAGGAAGTCATGATACTGTAGCTTACCTGACTTCCCATCCAATGTTAGAGAATCTGGATCCTGTTCTAATAAGATGTTCTTCTCTCTCAGATCCATATTAGTACAAAAAAATTGTAGAGGGAGTAAAATTTTTCAGATGTATATAGAATGCATTTTAGTGTGTTTTGTTCACTCATTTCAGTTCATATGTAGTCCATATTGAAATATCCAAAACATATAATAATGGTGAACAGTGGGAGTGCATTCTATAAGCTGGTGTCTCAAAGAATTTACAGAGATAACTAATACCCAGAACCTACACATACTTGTGTAGCAGTAACTCATACGTGAATCATGACACTAAGATTCAGGGATGTTCCATGAGAAGTTAAACTGAGGAGAACAGGATCGTTAGTAGCTGAAATGCAATGGTAAATCATAATACACATACTAGAGTTGAATATACTGTCTGTTTCGATCCACTGCTTGAAACACAACACATATGAGAAGTTTTGTTCTTGCCAACAACGGGATACTATCTGTCCACTGTCTGAAACACAACACATATGAGGAATTTGTTCTCCCTAACAAAGGGACACTATCTGTACAGCTTAGCAAGATCGTCCTGATAACCCTTCTTGATGACTTCCCTCTTGAGCTTGAGGGCAGCAGTGACGAGACCCGATTCGGGGGTCCATGGCTCCGGTATCAGCTTGATCCTGGCAGGGATCTCAAACTTCTCCAGCCGCGATTGCTTACCAGCCTGAAGAACAATTTAGAGCAACAGCACAATACAATCAATCACGCGTGCAACGGTTAGCAAATGACCGAAAATTCGATCAGAGTGCAGTAGAAGCACGGACCTTTGCCAACGACTGTAGAACTTCTTTGATAGTCTCTTGCTTCTGGCACAGATTGGCGAAATCAGAGTATGCAATCCCTTGTTTTGAGGCCCAGTTTTCTAGCTCACCGTGCGCAGCTACAACAAGTGCAACACAGTAGTTTTGGGAGGGGTCGGCGTGGACCATGATGTTGTCAACATACGGGCTCACACTCAAAGTAGCCTCCACCTGTAACCACATACTTTGTTAAGAAGAGAGCTACTAGCTGCTTGTTTGGCCTGGTCGTAAGTTGAAAAGTGCTGAAATAGCTGCGTGTTTGGCCAGAAAAAGAAACCAGATTACCTTTCCTAGTGATACATATTCACCATGTTGAAGCTTAACTATATCCTTCTTCCTGTCAATGATTTCGAGGCAGCCATCTGGGTGCAAACGACCGATGTCACCGGAGTAGAACCACCTCATGCCTCTCTCATCATCCTGAACAAGATACATATTTTTACAACTTTTTGTTATCACAGCATAGACTGCTTTGTAGTATCACTGTTGTTGGCAACTCACCTTGTAGACCTCATTTGTTTTGGCCTCATTTTTGAAATAGCCTTTGGTTACATTTGGGCCTCCAATGACGATTTCTCCGCGAGGCATTGGTGAATCAGATGTTAAGTATCCACCTTCGACCCAGTCTATCAACTATCATGTAAAGTTGCAATTATGTTAGGAAAGAATCTGAAGGGAAGGGGGAAGAATAAAACTCGACGGGCAAAGCCAAAATCCACTGATTGTTAACAGATAGGTTGTCTTTGCACAATATCATGTGTTTCTAGTTTTATGCTTTGGGGCGTGAAAAATATAACTGGAAGGCACTAGTAGATAAACAAAATTACATATTGACTAGACTAACAGGAAAGCTACCGACCTAGTAATACCATCCAGACATGGAAGCATTACATCAACCATTTGAAAACATAAGATTATCCACAAACTTAATATTAACATGTCCTTTACAACTTGGGAACACCTTCCATACATACCTCATCAGACATCTCCCTAGGCTGAAGATACACAATTAACAGTAAAGATATGCATGAACATAACAGCTTTGCTGTGGAGAGTGTAACTTAACCATATTAACATTATGAAATGGGAAAGTATATCTTTCCTCTATACCTTGATGAACGAACACGACAGTGGAGCACCAACACGACCAACAGATGTGTCGTTATACTCAGAAAATGTCCCGCCAGCACACGTTTCAGTCAGACCATATCCTTGCCCTATTGGAGCGCTGTAACAGCACAACTCGGCCTATCAATTTCTGGGCACGTAAATAAGATAGAATAATAATATGACAGTTATACTTGAAATGTATGAAATTCAAACTCAGCAATTAAAAGTGGAGTATAAACATAATTGCTGTCAACAGAAAAATTTTAAGATGCTTATTTTGCGAAAGAACTGAAGATCTATATATCTCACCCAAGGCATATATTGATAAATCTCTGAGTTTCACCAGACAGAGGTGCTCCGCCTGAGAGTATAAAGCGAATCCGTCCTCCCAAGATTGCACGCACCTTCTGGAAGACAAGCATATCCCACACTAGCTTCTCTAATCCCCATGCACCAAACCAACTTCCATTGACAGCAGCTAGCCGACGGCTGTAGGCGATATCAAATAATTTCTTGGCTGCACCACCCTTTGCATCTACCTAAGTTCATCTCAATATGAACTGCAATTCAGTACAAAGATAAAAAAACATAGAGAAAAGCAATGGATGATGGCATCGTAAAGGACAATACATTTTTTCGTACGCCATCACGGACACGGTCAAGTATAGCAGGTACCGCAGTCATAAGTGTTGGCTTCAGCGCAGAGGCATCACCTTGAGTCCCCCTTTTGATTTTATTTGATGTATCAGTCAGGGTCAAAGGTGATCCATATCCTATAGAAGCCCCGACAGCAGATATAATCGTCTAGAACACACATTTACAATAATATAATTAGCATAAGAATACCAATGACACGAAATAGATTGACATGCTGATATGTCACACTATACCTACCTCAGCTGCCAACTCAAGAATGTGTGCAAGCGGGAGGTATGCCAGGTAGACATCCTTCTTGCCAAGTGCAGGCACAATAGTCATAACAGCTGATACAGTAGCCAGGACATTACGGTGGCTCATCATGACACCCTGTGAATGTACAAATAAGAAAAACGTTAAATCGGCAGGAGCTGTAGAGCAGATGAACTCAGAAAAGGCATGTAGTGGTGGTTTACATATCAGATGAACTCAGAAAAAATGTAAATGAGCATTAGCAGAAAATAGAAAATCTCGGATAAAAAGTAGAACTAAAATAAATATGTTGAACATGGATTTGAACAAACCTTGGGCATTCCAGTGCTTCCACTTGTGTACATTATCACTGCTGTATCAGATGGGAGAGGCAAATTTGCTTCAATAGGTGTTTCCAACCCTAGTCTCTCTACCTCCTCAAATGACTCGACTCTCCAGCTGGTACATTGTTTAGCCAAGGATACTTCACTTGAGACACCTTCCTCATTTATGTAGACAACATGTTTCAAAGTATCAAGTTGCCCATTTATATCAATAAGCTTTTTTAGTTCTTTCCGCCCACAGATCACAGTAGTTACCTCAGTCTAAAGAGTAAAAAAAGACCAAGATTAGCAGATCATACAACAAAAAACATAAGTACTCCCTCCGTAAACTAATATAAGAGCGTTTAGAATACTAAAATAGTGATCTAAACACTCTTATATTAGTTTACAGAGGGAGTATGATCTATTCTGATAAAATAGACATGATACACCTTTTTTTAGCAATAATACAAAAAAGGACTTGTGGCAACTGTTGCTTGTATTTTTGGTGCCTACCAGCAAAAGGCAATGCTAGAACTAATACAAATCAGTTGTCTTGAGTTAATGGATGTAGAACATATATTCAACCGACCTCATTTAGTGAGTGACAAAGTGCTCCCTCCCCCAAGGAGGCATAAATGGTGACCACTGTAATGCTTTGTCTGAAGCATGCCTTGGAAACAGAAAAAAAAATGGTTAGAGAACTTGCAAATGATTTACAGAGCAGAATGTTTGCAAGTAACATAACAAACACGCACTTTTCCCAAAATAAAATAAAATAAGAAAATACTCATAAAGTAGTTAAGCTGAAGCAATTCCATGTTCAGAAAAAGATAACAATATTCATGAGGTGAAACAGGATTTTTTATATATATATTCACATCTCCATCATTAGTCTACTTTTTGTCTCATTATGTTCATCTAGATCACGGACATTATTCAGTTTATATGCAAGGATTATGATAGACTATCTGGTCTTTAGTATCTTTGAAATGTTCCAACCCTAGCATTTACATGATATTGTCAAAAGAGTAAGAATAGGAACATATATATACAGATATACTGCTTCATGGAACATTTACTTGTAACATGGCCATAGCAACCTGCATAGCCCGTGTTCATAAATGTGTTAAACTGAAGGGTTCCTATCTGAGATATCAGTCTTGGCTTGGGAAGCCTGATCCTGGCCAGGATCCCAACCCCTGCCAATCCCAGTTCATGCAAGTTAGGACTGGGCCAAGATCTTGAACGGGATCGGACCTCCCAAATAAGGACTTGCTTTTACAGAACTTACGAGAATGTATAACTATTGTTGTGGCATGCATTTTCCTATCTTTATGCAAGCTATTACTATAATGTTTTAACACCTATGAAAATGCAGAACCAGCATCCTGTAGTATATATTTAGGCAAAGCTTGCATTTTAGAAATGGCAGTTGAAGATACATGAAGACCAATATGCACAAATATAATTTAGGTACTTGACGGCTTGATCCACGGAAGACCGAAAGCACGGCACATGTGTTTCCTAATTTTAGTACATTGGTGAAGAAGTTACCTGCAGCGCAATCTGCCACTCAGCCCGTGTATCAGCAAAGATAGCAACACGCTCATCCTTCAGGTGCCCAATTTGCATCAGACCGGATGAGAAGTTGCATACGGCCTTGAATGCTTCAATATAACTTTTCCACTCATACTCCCCCAGATGGAGCTTCTCGAATGATCTTCCATCAGCAGCCACCTCTGTTTCCCTTGAAATGAGCTTCCTGGTACCATGCAGGGGCATGTAGGCATACTGCTTGCAGGACTGTTCGAAAAGCTCGGCAAGCGTGAAAATCCCTTCCCAGTGCGTTTCGACAGGCTGTTCGGACCTGTAGTTACGGATGGCATAGCCAGGCTCACCACCCACATCGACTGGCAGGCCCCTTTTCTTCTCAGTCTTCCTCTTGGTGAGCATCAGAGACGCCACAAACGGGATGACAAAACCGATGAAATAAGGATTCATGTTTCTTGAAATACAGGCTTAGAATATATTTGTAGCTCAAGGCGCGTCGATGCTGATTCTCAGAGGCCTTGAAAGGATAAACCTGAAACAATTCTTCCATGAGGTGAGCTCTTCTCCACATATATCATGGTTTAGATACAGTAACATTTTCAGCGATATCATTCATTCTCTCTTGTGCAAGTTAGTTTGAATTCTAAACTTTACAAGGCTACAATTATAGGACCAATTTATAGATGACTATGCACAGAGAAATAAGAATGCTCATACATATGACAGAATTCCAACGACCAACTAGTGGAACCTTGGGTGCTGGAAACCATACCCAACGGAAATGAACACGCGCGCGAGCAGGGACTAGAGAGACGGGAGGGAGAGCTGGGAGGGGTACCTGGGGCGAGGCTCGCCCGGCCGGGGAGCAGGGGAGGGCTCTGGAGAGGTCGAGGAAGGGTGCAAATGTTGCAATGCGGGTGGCGAGGAGTAGTAGGGGGAGGAGGGGAGCAGGCGGAGAGAGGGGGAGATGGAAGTGACGGCGACGGCAAGGACGGCGGGGCGGAGGACCCAAGGAGGCGGCGCCGTCGGAGGATGGTGGGTGGCTGGAGGGTGGAGCTGTTCTGGCGGTGCAGGACTGCGGGGGTTTAGACTACCCATAGTGGGAGTAACATAGGTACTCCCTCCGTCCAGGTGCATAGGGCATCTAAGAAGGGGCACTGTGATTTAGGCGCGTAGAGATTGGGTGAGATGAAAAATTAAATGTCCATTTTATGGGTAGTTAGCACGTCATCCTAACACGACAGCCAACCAACGCGCTTGTTAATAGGTGAATTGCATGCATACACACTTATTGCTCGTTGCATGCACGGGGAGATGGATATGCTATTTGCATGCAGTGGATGTATAGGTCGTGTGCTATCTATGATTGGTCACGTAATTAATTACCACCTCTTGTGAATTGACAATAGTGACTTATATTCTTAGAAATTCTGAATTCTCTTAGGTGCCCTATGCACCTGGACGGAGGGAGTAGTAACATCACACATATCTAGATAAAAAAGATGATGTGGCAAGCAATAAATGAAGAAAGAGAGGCATGTGGTAACATAGCTAGTTACTACTAGTATGAGTAACATCACACATATCAAGGTAAGATGAGTCTATGGCCTAATAAATGAAGTCTTCCATGTTACCACACATATGTTACTCCCCACTATAGAGGTAGTAACATAGAGTAGTAACATGGGCATGTTACTACTCTATGTTACTACCCATTATGGCTAGTCTTAGGGATCTCCGCGGCGATCTGCTGCCAGTAGTACTAGCGGAGGCCGCTCGGAACCGGGGCCTGCCAAGAACCATCTGCCTTGGTTTCTCCGTCCTTGTCTTTTCCTCTCGCTTTCCGAGAAGCTCCTCGTACTGGAGTTCCTCCGCGTGTATGCAGCTCTTCATGCGAAATTCCAATGTACTGTACTCCCTTAATTCTGAATTTATTTAAAAAAAATAAGATGTACTGTATACAGACGTATTTTGCTATGTTTTTTATACTTATTTTGATTTGTATGTAGTTCATATTAAAATATTCAAAATGGCTTATAATTTGAAACAGAGGTGACAGTATTTTCCTTGTCTAATGTCTCAATGCACCTAAGCATCTTTCTTAAACAATTTCTACGCTACTATTTTCCCCGAGAAAACGAGCCCTGTCTTTCAATTTCGTTTCTGGAATCGATAAAAACTAATACTACAGTTTATAACCTACCCACATCTACTTCGACTACATCATAGATGCGGGCAGACATTCATAACAAAACGAAACATTGAAGTTTTGGACTTGAGACCCCTGGTCGCGGATACCATATTAAATTTATGCTTCCGTCAATTATTTCAAAAGTCTGAACTGATGAAAAAAGGCAGACAAATATATTTTAACAGTTTCCACGCACGGTCGCACCTTGGATATACATGTATCCGCACTACCTACTCGAGCCCTCCTAATTGACCTTTGTCATCATAAGTGTGTGACCACAATCAACAAACACTCATGCTTTCCATCCACCATTGCTAACTCCAAAACAACCCTTGCAGACCCTACCTGTCTTTGACCATACTTCTCACATGTACCCTTGGCAAAACTAGGATTTGCATATAGGATTTCTTTGGATGTACTCCCTTCGTCCCAAAATAAGGTACAAAGTTGAGTCACTTTTGAGTCACTTAGTATAAAGTTGAGTCACTTATTTTGGGATGGAGGGATTAGTTTTCATTCAAATTGAGCTAATTGATGTATGCCAACATCCTAGGGAGAAATTTTGTTACTCCCTCCGTCTAGGTGAGTAAGTCATCTTACGAAAAGCAAATAATTCCAAAACACTTAGGCGCGGTACATTAACTTCCACCTCGTTTTTTATTTTTGTTACTCCCTCCGTCTAGGTGAGTAAGTCATCTTACGAAAAGAAAATAATTCCAAAACACTTAGGCGCGGTACATTAACTTCTACCTCGTTTTTTATTTCTTGGCATAAAGAAAGGAATCAACCAATAAGAGATATGGGGTGTGTCCGCTTTTAATGACTTGAGGATACCAAACACGACATGCAGTGGTCAATTCATTGCATGCAATGCTATTAATTAGCAAATGAACATTAACTTCTCTTATTTTTCATTCTGCCTTGGTCACGGTGCACAACCTAAGATGACTTACTCACCTAGACGGAGGTAGTAGTCGTTTTGCTATATGACTTTTACAATTCATTAATAGCAAAATTGTAATGCCATTTTCACACGATGTATACTACACCGTATATGTAGTGGCACATGCACCCAAGAGAAGGGTTGGGGAGCAAACAGTACAAATATACCAAGGAAAGGAAGCATAGAAAATTAATTGGCAAATATTGCCAATTTTGCAAGTACAGATCCGTGGTTTAGTGCACAAGTGACTATGTTCAGTGTCGATTTCATGTCCCTCATCTTTGATCTGTTGTCGCGCAGACTGCACAAGACTCACATTGTCCATGATGGCCTTGGTGCAATACGTGAACTTGTGGCAGGGTGTTCATCAAACTACTCTTTCCATGGTAGCGAACGCCCACTCCTGGCATTCGACCTCTTTCAGTAGCTATAATGCCAAGTCTTGCAACCTGGCCATGTTTAGGGGCTCTACCATTGCCCCACACTGGAAGCACTCTCGGTGATCTTAGGCTCCTCTTCACATCAAAGTGTTTGTTTTGCTTGCTATTCACGAAAAGTGTTGGACCACGGACCGGTTAGCTCGCCGGTTGATTTTGCACCCACCATGTAGTGTCCTCTGTGACCATGAATCCTAGATCAGGCTTCATCTCCTTCTCGATTGTTCCTTCACCCGTCAAGTATAACATGACATTTTCGCTAGGAGTTGTGCCGCTGCAACCATCACGTGCCCCGGGTGGACGAGTTCCTCGACCGACATGCTTCCACCTTGTCTACGGCTCCAGCGAGCATGTGGAACGGGATCTCCACCCTTGTCATCCTCACCTCTTGGTTTCTTTGGAAGCACCATGATGCGTGCGTCTTCAACTGAGAGCACCCTTCTGTCACTCGCCTCGTGCAGATCATCGAAGATGAAGCCCGCTGCCGGGACAACGCCAAAGGATGAACACATCTTCTGCTCGAGACATGGTATTTTGGTTTGGGGGCGACCATACCCAATTATTTGTGCTCTAGCGCTCCATCTCTCGCCATTTCATGGTGTACGTGCTTGTTGGATGCTACCATAGCCCATTCTCTTTGTTTGAACTCAACTCTATCTATCAATGATAAGATACACAAATATTTTGCGTATCCGATTGAAAGATCGTGGATGTCGCCTAGAGGGGGGGGGTGAATAGGCGCTTTAAAATAATTACGGTTTAGGCTTGAACAAATGCGGAATAAACCTAGCGGTTAATTTGTCAAGCACAAAACCTACAACAACTAGGCTCACCTATGTGCACCAACAACTTATGCTAAGCAAGATAAACAACTAGGTGATAGCAAGATATATGACAAGAAACAATATATCTATCACAAAGTATAGTGCATAAGTAAAGGGCTCGGGTAAGAGATAACCAAGGCACGCGGAGACGATGATGTATCCCGAAGTTCACACCCTTTCGGATGCTAATCTCCGTTTGGAGCGGTGTGGAGGCACAATGCTCCCCAAGAAGCCACTAGGGCCACCGTAATCTCCTCACGCCCTCGCACAATGCAAGATGCCGTGATTCCACTAAGGGACCCTTGAGGGCGGTCACCGAACCCGTACAAATGGCAACCCTTGGGGGCGGTCACCGAACCCGTACACTTTGGCAACCCTTGGGGGCGGTCACCGGAACCCGTCAAATTGCTCGGGGCGATCTCCACAACCTAATTGGAGACCCCGACGCTTGCCCGGAGCTTTACACCACAATGATTGAGCTCCGAACACCAAGGTTGGGGCTACCTCCCCAACGACACCACGAAGCTTCACCACAATGGAATATGGCTTCGAGGTGACCACAACCGTCTAGGGCGCCCAAGCACCCAAGAGGAACAAGCTCAAGGGTACCAAGCACCCAAGAGTAATAAGCTTCTCAACTTCACTTCCATGTATCACCGTGGAGAACTCAAACCGATGCACCAAATGCAATGGCAAGGGCACACGGAGTGCCCAAGTCCTTCTCTCCCAAATCCCACCAAAGCAACTAATGCTAGGGAGGGAAATGAGAGGAAGAACAAGAAGGAGAACACCAAGAACTCCAAGATCAAGATCCAAGGGGTTCCCCTCACCTAGAGGAGAAAGTGATTGGTGGAAATGTGGATCTAGATCTCCTCTCTCTTCTCCCCCAAAAACTAGCAAGAATCCATGGAGGGATTGAGAGATAGCAAGCTCTAAGAAGGTCAACAATGGGGGAAGAACACGAGCTCAAAGGATTGGGTTCATTGGGGAAGAAGAGCCCCTTTTATAGGTGGGAAAAAATCCAACCGTTATGCTCACAGCCCGCACAGAGCGGTACTACCGCTCCAGGAGCGGTACTACCGCTAGGGCAGTAGAACCCCTTTGAAAAACAACAGCGAGGAGGCAAAAAGGCCAGAAAAACCGTCGGAGCGGTAGTACCGCTTGACCTCACGGTACTACCGCTAGGGGTAGCGGTAGTACTGCTAAGGGTAGCGGTACTACTGCTTGCGAGCGGTACTAAAAAATTACATCCGTGCCTACCACCACTGGACTTGTGACGAGTTTTTGGTCCCGAGCGGAAGTAGCCACGGAAGTAGCCGCGGTAGTACTGCTCCAAGCGGTAGTACCGCTCCCGAAAGCGGTAGTACCGCTCCCGAAAGCGGTAGTAAAAAATTACTTCCGCTCCTACGCGCGGTAGTACCGCTGCAGCCTTTTCAGTACACCAAAACGACAATAACTTTTGCATACGGACTCCGAATTCGATGAAACCAAGTTTGTTGGAAAGCTAGCGACAAGGGCTAACACAATCTTGATAGAAATATCAATAAGAAGCAAGTTAGAAAAGTCCCAAAAGAAAATGGTGAGAACCCTTTCTCGGATAAGACCGGTAAAACCTCCAACACCGAAAACATCATAGAAGACACATGTGAACTCCGTTTTCGATGAACTCAAGCTTGTCATCAAGATGACCATAAGCTCTAAGACTCACAAAGAGAACCAAACAAGAACCAAGAAACATGATGCAAGGATGCAATGGTTTGAGCTCTCTACTAACGATACGATCAAGCTACCAACTTGAGAGCCCCCCTTGATAGTACGGCAAATGATCCTATAACCCGGTCTCCCAACTACCACCACGAGACCGGTAAAATAGAAAACCTATCAAGGGCAAACCTTTGCTTTGCACAAAGTCCACTTGAGCTAGATGTAGACGATCTTGACTTCCTCAAGTTGGACCACCTTTCTTGATTGCGTTGTCTCGGTGAAGACTAGTAGATTGCTCCCCCATACTCCTCTATGGGAGAGCCACTCTTCGGCATATCTTCACAAGTCCATTGTCACGACAATGGATGGCAAGCTTCAAGCACTTGATTTCTTCGTGATGCTCCACTTGAACTTGCACACCGCAACCTAACCCCACAAAGAACTCTCACGAAGACCATGGGTTAGTACACAAAGCGTGATTGACAATGCTTACCATACCATAGGATTGCTTGATCCCTCTCGGTACATCTTCTACGCTTTGTGTGTTGATCAACTTGATTCACTCTTTCACTTAGTCTTGATCAACCTTGAATCATTCCAACTCTTCATTTGGATGATGTCTTGAAGGTAAACATGAATGATAACACACTCTTCTTCTTCAAGACATGCTTGCAATAAGCTCAACACTCACAAGACCAATCTTTGGATAATTCCTTAATAGCACCTTGGTCATCACAAACTCTCCTTGAAACCAACAAATGAACTCCAAGAAAAGCCTATGGACAAACCCTTCAAATATAACTCAAGGAAACCATTAGTCCATAGAGATTGTCATCAATTACCAAAACCAAACATGGGGGCACCGCATGTTCTTTCAATCTCCCCCATTTTGGTAATTGATGACAATCACTTTCAAGAGAGTTTATATAAGGAAGGAATTATGCATCACCATACCATGCAACAATAATGTATGCGCATGAGATGCAAAAGCTTAGGAACAAAACCAAAGCAAGAGGAGCGAAGAGACAACTCTCTAAACTTCCTCACAGAACTATACTCTCTGAAACTTCTCCCCCATTGGCATCGATTGCCAAAATGGGCGAAAAACTTAGAAGGTCAATATAAATTGTGTTCCTCCATAAATTATGTATTCCTAAAAATAGAGAGTGGAATGCAATACATATATCCAGCTGTAAATACTTGGAGGAAGACAAACTATATTGAGGCCCAAAGATTGCAAAAGAATGATATGCCACAAAGGCATAACAAAGGGAGAAAAACACGCAATCAAGCAATCAAAGGATACCAATTGAATTAATCTATCAAAAGATACCAATTGACCCAACTAGACCAATGATCCTACATGCCAAATGAATAAAAGATATTATGATAAGAGCAAAGGAGTGTTATAGAGAAACTAGAGAAGCTCCCCATAATTTGTGCACTCCTTAGAACATTTTCATTAGGACACCAAGTGCACAAAATAGGATCATCACTCCCCCAAAATCAATAGAAACTCACACCAAGTGCAAGTGAGCATGAAGGTAACAAAGCCTAGCACTTGCAACAAACAAATGGTTGAGCAACATATAAAAGAGACAATTTAAGAGTATGCTCAACCAAAATGATGTGTGTGAGTCATGGCAAAGCACTTGAGAAGACTAATGTATGGATGAACATTAAGCATCAATATAGTCTTGAATGAAAGAGATACTCGGTGCAGGGCCTATCATTCCCACACACAACAAGCAAACGGGTTCACAAGCTCACTAATAAGCATATAAAGAACTATGCTTGTGACAACCCGTGGTGAAGATATAAATAGAGAGCGTTATCAAGACGAGGGATACCAATTAAGCCTTGTCAAGACAAGCAAGAGACAAAAATATCCTCACCACACAAGAGTGCATCTAGATGCAACAAGATAAGATCCGCACTCAAGGCAAAGGCTTTCACGGAGCCACCAAAGAAATGATACAAGAAAGACAAGGTGGTCGTGAAAGAAAGGATATCTTCTAGATATGTAATTTCTCTCAAGTGTATAAGATTCTAGGTAGATGAAAATCATGATGATATCAATCCACAAAGAATAATGTACACTCGAAATAGTTACAAAAAGGAAGTAAAAAGATATCCACAAGGAAGTCATAATTATACCAATAAGATATTTTGCTTAAACGCAAGCAAATGGCTAGATAAGGTCTTATTGTATATACATGAATTCCAGCCAAGCGAACATCAAAGACATCACAACTAGCAACAAGGCATCATTGTTGGGATGCTTTGAGAAAGGAAACAAATATCACAAGAAGGAATGACTAACATGCCATGATGCAACCTACGCAAGGTTGGTGCAAGAAATGTGTGCATGAAGTAGATGATGATACTTGTTACCAAGATACCATTGGAAGGATGTAGTAGATACCAAATGAAGGTAGATAGTAGTTCATTAATCATCCTAATTTGACTCCAATAAGCACATGGTGACACCACCTTCCTTTTGAATGAGCCGAGCATCCAATGCATCTCCCATTGTTCCTAGAACAACCACACAAACAAAATGGTACCCAAACTCATTGGGACCAAAGAGTTAGAAACACCAATACATAGGACAAACTCCACATACATATGTGCATATATATATGAAAATTAATTTCATGCACATCTCATCCAAATTGAGACTAGGTGAAGTTTACACTATATATTGGGGCAAAGAAAGAAAGCATGCCAAAGAAAATACATGTAGTAAATATGCATGCTCAAGACTTTCAAGAAACGAAACCAAATGAAAACGAAATAGCAAGTGGAAATAGGATACCAAAAGGAGAAATCATCACTTGGAAGATATCTATTAAAAGATACAACAAGGTATGAGATATCCATTGACACACTCAAAAAGAAAAGATATCAAACTCCCAAAAGAGAGGATGGTTCCAAACAAACCAAGCCCTCTATAAAGTTTCATGATGGCACAAAGTACCCAAAAAGAAACGGCCTGCCTTCCACCAACACACACTTGAAATGGATCACAAGATGTGTGTTTCATAGAAAATAGGATAGCTCCCCCAAGAGTTGTGCATTATAGAGAATTTGCATTTGAATACAAAATGCACAAGATGGGATCACCACTTTCACTATATCTCGAAAACACTAGACAAGATCAAGAAAACAACAAGATCCACAAGTGGCACAGAAGGCTATGGGAGATGACACAATCTTGGCAAGGAATAGGACGAACAAAAGCAAAAGTCAATGTAAAGATGATCAACAATTTCTACCACAAAAAGATTACCAATTGTCAAGAGGCAAGAAGTAGTTGGGAATAATTCCCGGTGATAGCAATGATATCCAACATCATCTTCACACCAAACACAAGCAAATTGCAACTTGTAGAGCTAACATGTCACCTAGGAACAACATAATTTATAATATAAACACTAGGTGACAATATCTCAAATTTACACATTTTCTAGGCTTGTAATATACACATAGCATATTACTCCCCCATAATGTGATACCAATGAAAACTTGACAAGATGCAAAAGAGAACCAACACGAGATAATTAATGGAACATTTAGAATTTGAATTTCTCATGAGAAGACATACCACATAGAGACTAGATAATCTTGTAATATCAAAACTAGGTGATATTCCTCATGTAATCACATTTATAAGATTGTGAGGTGCACAAAGCACATCACTCCCCCAAAATGGGATGTTCCATTAATCTCTCACAAGAGCCAACTAAGATAAAAGCAAGAAGCACAAAGGCTCAGCACACGACACACACATAAATGATGTGCAAACCAATATACACATACTTGATTTCTCGAGATATACAAATTGGACGCACGGCATATACAAACACATGCAAGGAACAAAACCAAAACATGCAAAGGGGCAAGTAACTTTCAATGTAAACAATTTAAGCACGAGTTACCGCAAGGAGGAACATTGGATATAAGATAGAAACTTGATCATCCGAATGACTTGGCTTGAGACAATATGAATGATGAAGACCCCTTAATTCTTCATAATGTAGCCAAGTCTCCAAAGCCCTCCAACAACACCTATTGATCAAGTTTAAGCTAGTTGGTCCCCAACCAAGTTGGGTCCTAAGAGGTTAGTCACAATAGGCTTGGCTACCCAAATGGTTCTTTTCTTGACACCACTTTGAGTGCCAAGAAACTTGGCAAACACATTGCCAACCTTATCCTTCCCAAGAGAATAGACATCATCAATAATAATTGGGTTGGATAAGTTACCACTAGTGCATGAAGAAGCAAGGTGACCCTTCTCACGGCATAGGTAGCAACATCTACTCTTCACTTTCTTCTCATTTGATTTCTCAAAATGAGAAGCATTACCATGAGTCTTCTTGGGAAGCAGCCTTTCTCCAACTTGCGGTTGAGCATGAGAATGAACTTGTGGCCTCTTCCCTTGTTGCTTTTCACTAATGGCCTTCTTCTTCAATGGGCAAGACCTAACATGATGCCCTTCAATTTTGCACTTGAAGCAAATAATCTTGGCCGAATTCTTGAGTTGTTCTTGGCCCTTCTTCTTATTGCTCTTGGATTTCTTCTTATTGGAGTTGAATCCAAGACCACCTTTGTCATTGGGGTATTTTTGCACACTCAAGATATTTTTGAGTGTGGACTTCCCTTCATGACACTTTTCCAAGTCTTTCTTCAAGGAAGAGACTTGGGCCATGAGCTCTTTGATTTCCTCTACATGGTTAGTATCAACACAAGTACTAGAGGAAGTATAGGCTTCATTGTTAGAGCAACAAGGCAAGGAAAGCAATTCATCACAAGATGTACCAATGTTATGCATAGATGAATTACGAGGACTAGCACATGGCAATATAGCATTTTGACTAGAAGTAGTGCTAGCGACCACATGAGAATCACTAGATGTTACCTTGATGATCATAGCCTCATGAGCTATCTTTAGCACATTATGGGATACTAGAAGATCATCATGAGAGCTTGTGAGCTTTACATGACTTTCTTCCAATCTCCCATAATTGCTAGATAGCACCTCAAGTTGAGCCCTTAGCTCAACATTCTCCTTCAAAATAGATGCTTCACTAGAAATAGAGTTAGTAGCACAAGCATCATCAATAATAGCAAGAGGAGAAGGCAACTTGGCAAGCTCTTTAGAATATGAAGCTTCAAGTTGAGCATGAGACTCGGTGAGTTTGATGAGCTCACTCTTAATGACCCTTGAGCCATTTTTGAGGTGATCAAAATCCTCAAGGAGTTTAGCATGTGCAACTTCAAGCTTCTCATTTTTAGTTTCAAAATCATTAGCCACCTCGAGAGCTCTATCACGGGATTCCTTTATTCTAGATAGTTCTAGAGCAAAAGTCTCCTCAAGAGATTCCTTGGTGGTTTGTTCAAGTTCAAGAGCTTGCGAGAGGTCGGCGATCTCATTAGCGTAATCACGCTCATGACCTTCCATTTTCTCAATGGTGACCTCATGCTCCTCTAGATGAGATTCCAACTCCTCTATATATTTCTTGCCCTCAATGGCAATAGACATGATTTCCATGAAGTTGGAACGAGCAATTTTATTCTTATGAAGAGCTTTAAAAATCATTTCCCCCTTAATTTTTAAGGAGGCAACATTATCATTTTCTTCATCATTTTCTACATCATCATCATTGTTATCATCACTATCATGACAAGATATATTGGGGTTCAAAGTGGGAGATACCTTTGAAGCCTTAGCCATAAGGCAAAATGCAGTAGATGATGATGTACGATCCCTTGAAGCACCATTCAAGACTACATCTTGTTCCATGGGGTGTTGGGTTTCCTCTACATTGTTAGCACAACAATTCGAGGGAATAGATGCATTTTTATCATGGCAACAAGACATAGCAAGCATATCATCATGAGTTTTAGTCAAGCAATTTCTACAAGATATGCAAGGACTATCAACACAAGCATGTGAAACATGTAGGGTGCTCGAAGTGTTAAAGTCCAAAGAAGATGCATTGCAATAAGATAGTGATGAAGGATCATCCACAATAAGCATACTATCATCATTGCAATGACCAACACTACTCACCATATCATTACCTTGTGGCAAACCACATGTAGGTGAAGTAGAAGAAGTTGAGAACACAACACGGCCGGAGGTGGAGGGAGAACAATCATTCCTACAATTTTTGGACACACCATATTTATCTTGAAGCTTTGTCCACAACTCATGAGCATCCCGGAACGGCATGAGTTGAAATATAACTACATTGCTCAAAGCATCAAAAAGCACATTAGAAGCTTGAGCATTGAGATAAGAGTTTTTCTCATCCTCTAAAGATAATCTTTGTGGATCCTTTGGAGGAGAAAAACCCATATCTACAATTCGCTCTAAATTTGGGTCCATGACCCTAAAGAGATTAAGCATGCGAATTACCCAAACATCAAAATTTGTGCCATTGAAACTAAGAGTGTCAGAGAATCCTAAACCCCTAGTCGACATCCTTACTCTCTAGGCGGTTAAGCCCTATAAAGAGAGACGAGGCTCTGATACCAATTGAAAGATCGTGGATGTCGCCTAGAGGGGGGGGGTGAATAGGCGCTTTAAAATAATTACGGTTTAGGCTTGAACAAATGCGGAATAAACCTAGCGGTTAATTTGTCAAGCACAAAACCTACAACAACTAGGCTCACCTATGTGCACCAACAACTTATGCTAAGAAAGATAAACAACTAGGTGATAGCAAGATATATGACCAGAAACAATATATCTATCACAAAGTATAGTGCATAAGTAAAGGGCTCGGGTAAGAGATAACCGAGGCACGCGGAGACGACGATGTATCCCGAAGTTCACACCCTTGCGGATGCTAATCTCCGTTTGGAGCGGTGTGGAGGCACAATGCTCCCCAAGAAGCCACTAGGGACACCGTAATCTCCTCACGCCCTCGCACAATGCAAGATGCCGTGATTCCACTAAGGGACCCTTGAGGGCGGTCACCGAACCCGTACAAATGGCAACCCTTGGGGGCGGTCACCGAACCCGTACACTTTGGCAACCCTTGGGGGCGGTCACCGGAACCCGTCAAATTGCTCGGGGCGATCTCCACAACCTAATTGGAGACCCCGACGCTTGCCCGGAGCTTTACACCATAATAATTGAGCTCCGAACACCAAGGTTGGGGCTATCTCCCCAACGACACCACGAAGCTTCACCACAATGGAATATGGCTCCGAGGTGACCACAACCGTCTAGGGCGCCCAAGCACCCAAGAGGAACAAGCTCAAGGGTACCAAGCACCCAAGAGTAATAAGCTTCTCAACTTCACTTCCACGTATCACCGTGGAGAACTCAAACCGATGCACCAAATGCAATGGCAAGGGCACACGGAGTGCCCAAGTCCTTCTCTCCCAAATCCCACCGAAGCAACTAATGCTAGGGAGGGAAATGAGAGGAAGAACAAGAAGGAGAACACCAAGAACTCCAAGATCAAGATCCAAGGGGTTCCCCTCACCTAGAGGAGAAAGTGCTTGGTGGAAATGTGGATCTAGATCTCCTCTCTCCTTTCCCCCAAAAACTAGCAAGAATCCATGGAGGGATTGAGAGATAGCAAGCTCGAAGAAGGTCAACAATGGGGGAAGAACACGAGCTCAAAGGATAAGGTTCATTGGGGAAGAAGAGCCCCTTTTATAGGTGGGGAAAAATCCAACCGTTATGCTCACAGCCCGCACAGAGCGGTACTACCGCTCCAGGAGCGGTACTACCGCTAGGGCATTAGTACTCCTTAGAAAAACAACAGCGAGGAGGCAAAAAGTCCAGAAAAACCGTCGGAGCGGTAGTACCGCTTGACCTCACGGTACTACCGTGAGGGGTAGCGGTAGTACTGCTCCAAGCGGTAGCGGTACTACTGCTTGCGAGCGGTACTAAAAAATTACATCCGTGCCTACCACCGCTGGACTTGTGACGAGTTTTTGGTCCCGAGCGGAAGTAGCCACGGAAGTAGCCACGGTAGTACTGCTCCAAGCGGTAGTACCGCTCCCGAAAGCGGTAGTACCGCTTCCGAAAGCGGTAGTAAAAAATTACTTCCGCTCCTACCCGCGGTAGTACCGCTGCAGCCTTTTCAGTACACCAAAACGTCAATAACTTTTGCATACGGACTCCGAATTCGATGAAACCAAGTTTGTTGGAAAGCTAGCGACAAGGGCTAACACAATCTTGATAGAAAAACCAATAATAAGCAAATTAGAAAAGGCCCATAAGAAAATGGTGAGAACCCTTCCTCGGATAAGACCGGTAAAACAGCCAACACCGAAAACATCATAGAAGACACATGTGAACTCCGTTTTCGATGAACTCAAGCTTGTCATCAAGATGACCATAAGATCTAAGACTCACAAAGAGAACCAAACAAGAACCAAGAAACATGATGCAAGGATGCAATGGTTTGAGCTCTCTACTAACGATACGATCAAGCTACCAACTTGAGAGCCCCCCTTGATAGTACGGCAAACGATCCTATAACCCGGTCTCCCAACTACCACCACGAGACCGGTAAAATAGAAAACCTATCAAGGGCAAACCTTTGCTTTGCACAAAGTCCACTTGAGCTAGATGTAGACGATCTTGACTTCCTCAAGTTGGACCACCTTTCTTGATTGCGTTGTCTCGGTGAAGACTAGTAGATTGCTCCCCCATACTCCTCTATGGGAGAGCCACTCTTCGGCATATCTTCACAAGTCCATTGTCACGACAATGGATGGCAAGCTTCAAGCACTTGATTTCTTCGTGATGCTCCACTTGAACTTGCACACCGCAACCTAACCCCACAAAGAACTCTCACGAAGACCATGGGTTAGTACACAAAGCGTGATTGACAATGCTTACCATACCATAGGATTGCTTGATCCCTCTCGGTACATCTTCTACGCTTTGTGTGTTGATCAACTTGATTCACTCTTTCACTTAGTCTTGATCAACCTTGAATCATTCCAACTCTTCATTTGGATGATGTCTTGAAGGTAAACATGAATGATAACACACTCTTCTTCTTCAAGACATGCTTGCAATAAGCTCAACACTCACAAGACCAATCTTTGGATAATTCCTTAATAGCACCTTGGTCATCACAAACTCTCCTTGAAACCAACAAATGAACTCCAAGAAAAGCCTATGGACAAACCCTTCAAATATAACTCAAGGAAACCATTAGTCCATAGAGATTGTCATCAATTACCAAAACCAAACATGGGGGCACCGCATGTTCTTTCACCGATTTTGAAAAGAATCTGCTTTGGACTGTCTCGATTGATTGGATCAAATCTAACTTGTGATATTTGAATATAAACAAAAGATATAAGAGAAGGAGATGAAATTTACTTGTCTAGTTGCACCATCGACTGTAGCGAGACCGTGAAATGGGCCCCATTACAACTTATTTCTTTGGATTTGACCATTGATTGTTTTTCCTACCTATTCTCATGTTTAGCTCCATTTTCCTTTGACTTTTTATGATGACCAGGGCAAAGGATGATTCTATTGTCACCTTCAAAAAGTGCATCACTAACAAGTATCCCAGTTGGTATGTTGCATAAAATAGTGTTGTTTTTTAGAATGAATGTTATTATAGTGGGAAAATAACAAAATAAAATATTTTTCAAAATAAATACTCCATCTGTCCTTCATAATGTCCATTGGTTCTTGTTTCGTGTAAGTCAGAACTTCACAACTTTGACCAAGTTTATAGAAAAAATTAACTATATCTACAATACCAAATATATACCACATGGAATATATTTCATCATAAATCAATGATATTGATTTGGTACTCTAGATGTTGACAAGTTTTTCTATAAAGTTGGTCAAAATTTACAAAAATATGACTTCAAAATACTTTACATAATACACACAATATTTTGAGAGGGGGGGGGGGGCAGTGGTGTTTCTGTCTCCACATAGAGACGCCAAAGTAGCCAGTGTTTCTGCCCTCGATAGATAATTAATTGTGGGCATGCGTTACTGGAAACGCCTCAAGATCCGGTGTTTCCAGTAATGCGTCTTTGTTCGGCGTTTCTGCCTTGCCATGTAGTTGGTCAATGGCTACTTGGCTAGGTCGTGGACATGCCAAAAACACGGTCAACTTTGGCGTGTCTAAGTGGGAAAGAAGTGTCACGTTGTTGTGTGTTTGACAAAAGGGTCAGATCGTCCTAAATAATCTAGATGCGTTCAAATGGTGCTAAAGTTTTCCGACAATGTATTTTGGCTGAGAGAGAGAGTACTTGATACTTTATGCTTGCGATCAGTGCAGATGTAGTGAGACATTTTCAATACGATATTGCTATTTCACATGCGGCTAAGAAATTTCAACTATAAGAACCATCCAATCTGAATATCTAGATGCGTGAAAATACAAAAGGATGGAAAAAAATGTTTATCGGATGGCTATCAATATCATTGACGTTTGTGAAGTAGCTATATCCAATAAACTGAAATGTGGCCACTCATTTTTCAATACCAGCATTGAAGGCATGGACGACGTGAGGAGCGACAACGACGAGCATTGGCCACAGTGGCGCCGAGCTAGGTCCTTAGTGGAGACAAGCACACGGCGCTATGTCTCAGACGGAGCCGAGGAAGCAGGTTGATCGATGTGGATTAGGGGCGGGGCTGCGGGGGTCGTCGGAGTTGTTGCCGACCGGCGACCGGAATGGGGGCTTAGAGGGATGATCGCGGCGGCGACCAACATAGTGGTGTGGGTTGGAGGTTGAGGGACGAGCGTACCGGCAGTAAGGGCTGGGTTGGAGGGTGGCGTGTGTAGGAAGAATGCTATATATATACCTAAGAAGTTCATTCCCACTATCTTATTTATCTTAACATGCAACCTATCCACCTCATCTCACTTCCATGACATGCACACTCTCCACATCATTAAGCACTCATGCAACCATTTAACCTTTTCACTATCTACCACATGCAAACCATTCACATCATTAAAAACATCAAAACCCTGCACATCATTAATTTTTTATTTCTCCACAATAAATAATTGGACTTGAATTTCACAGGACAATATAACATGCATGCACCCTCCATTTACCTCTAGACTGAATGTGGTGCGACACTATTCTCATATATTCTAATTTTATTTTTGATAAATTCATTCCTAAAAATTTCCACACTAACGTGTGGTCCGTTATCTATTATGAACAGTGGTACAATCCAGGCCGTTGGATGGAGATATAATTACCCAAAAAATTCAACTGACATTTTTTTCTCAAGGTACCTAATACTCACTCCGTCCCAAAATAAATGTCTCAGCTCTAGTATAACTTTGCGCTAAAGTTAGTACAAAGTTGAGACACTTATTTTGGGACGGAGTGAGTATTTACAAAAAAATGTTTTTTTTCGAGAGTACGCAAATTGCGTACCATAGCTTTATAGAAGATAGGAAAAACATGTACAAGAGTGTTACAAACGTAGCCATCAGTCACAGGCCAACTGGGCTACGGTCAGCTCCAACTCCACACACTAAGCTAACTCGTCACACAATGATGTCAACTCCACCTCCGCCCGCTGTCGCCCACATGCGCGGCTCGTCAAGAATCGTAAGTACTAGCTCATGGGCCGTAGAAAATGGGTTCATGGGGTGGAAAACTCGCATATTTCTTTGCTTCCATAAGCACCAACACACCAGGATCACCAGGCTATCAAAAGCTTTCCGGATCTCCTTGCGCAACTGATTCCTGGTGCTACCCCACCAAGATTCCAAGTTATCGAGCGGCATAGGCGCAGCAGCAGGCGCAACCCTGACGCTGAACAGGATCATGTGCCAGACCTGTCGTGAATATGAGCACTGTACAAGTAGATGGTCCACGTTGTCTTCCTCCTGGTCACACAGATAGCAAGGAGAAGGGTTGTCCTGCAATCCATGCCGCAATCTCCGGTCAGACGTCCATATTCTATGTTGAATCGCAAGCTACATGAAGATCTTGCAGGTGAGAGGTGCCCAGCATTTCCAAATCCATCGCGCATAGGCCACATTGATAGCACCTTTGAGAAGCATTTGGTAGGCGGAAGCCGAGGAGTAGACTTGCTTTGCTTTCCAGGGCCATATAGCCTCATCTCGCAAGGTAGGGTCGAGGTGCGCGGAAATGGCAATCTCCCAGAGCTTGATTAGCTGGACTAGGTCGTCAGTGGTCAGCTCTCCTAGGATGTCAGAGGTCCAGCGGTGGTTCAAGAAGCCCGCATGCACCGTCCGCTTGTTGACCGTCTGGGTGCGGACCTTGCCCCAGATGCCCGGTGCGATCTCCTTGGCCGACATACCATCCATCCATCTATCCTTCCAAAACAAGACTTGTTGCCATCACCAAGTTTCCAATGCACCAAGCTGTCAAATGCACTCTGCACCTGAGGGTCGCTCGCCATCGGCAAACCATGCCAGGGCCTTGTAGCGTCAGTACGCCTAAGCCACTCCCAACGTAGCCTGAGAACTAGGCCATGGCGGTATAAGTCCCTCAACCCAATACCACCTAGCTCCTTTGGTCTGCAAACTCTTTGCCAGGCCACAAGACATTTTCCTGCATGAATCACTTCGGACCCTTCCCAGAAGTATGCTCGGCACCGTTTGTTGACTTGCTCGATCGCCCATTTAGGGGCATCCGCAATGATGAGGTGGTGAGTGGGACGCGCCAAGACCACATCATGCACCAGCACAAGCCAACCTGCCCTAGTGATGAGCCCCTTTTGCCAGCCAGGCATAAAGTTTAGTACCTTGTCAACTATGGGCCGCCACTCAGAGCACTTTAGTTGCCAAATGGAGAGCTGAAGCCCTAGGTACTTGCATGGAAAGGACTCCATGTTCCATGGCATAGCACTTTCCACAAGTTCCTTGTCGCCATCTCCTGCTCGTATCAAGATGGCCATGGACTTAGAGTAGTTTATGTTAAGGCCCGATGCCATCCCGAATATGTGCAATGCCTCCTTGACAAATCTGAGATCTTGGGTGGTTGGTCTGACAAATAGGACCACATCGTCCTCATAGATGGAGAGTCTTTGGAGGGGGGTGCAACCCGGCATTTTACTCAAGACTCCACTCTCCTGGGCCCTCATGATAAGGGACGTGAGAACATCCATAGCGATAACAAAGAGCAACGAGGAAACCGGATCTCCTTGCCGAAGCCCCTTAGCATGAGCAAATTTTTGGCCCGCATGCCCGTTAACCACCACACGGGAGCTGGCCGTAGAGAGCAGGATCGCTATCCAGGACAACCAAGTCTTCGAGAACCCTTTGGCACGAAGAACCTCAAAAAGGAATGACCAAGATAGAGTGTCGAATGCTCGCGAAATATCCAACTTGAGTAAGACTCCTTTCGCTCTCCGGCGGTGTAGGGCTCTAGCCACCTGTCTTACAAGCAAAAAGTTATCATGCAGATTCCTCCCCTTGATGAATGCCGATTGGTTGGAGTGGACAAGCTCGTGCATGCGCGGACGCAAGCGATTTGCAAGTAGTTTGGAGGCGATCTTGGGCAAACTGTGGACCAGACTAATAGGGCGTAAATCACCCACACGTCAAGCGCCGGCCTTCTTAGGAATCAGCGTGATCAGGGCTTGATTTGGTCTTCCGAACCCATGGCCATTGCCAAGAAAGAGATGGTGGATGGCCGCAAGTAAGTTCCCTTTGATAGTGCTCTAGGCCTTCTGGAAAAAGAGGCCGATAAACCCATCTGGGCCCGGCGCGCGATCTGCTGGCATCTCCTTGATCGTGGCCCAGATCTCCTCCTCCGTGAAGCACACATCCTGGTCCAATAAGTCCAGAGGCTGGACCCCAAGAAAATGTAGGTCAATGGTGTTCTCTCGCCCCGTAGCCGAGCCAAGCAGCTGCTGGTAAGTTTGGTAGAAGATTTCCTCCTTGCCGTGCTGGTCGGAGATGAGGTTACCCTCATGCATGATCGCCGGAATAAAGTTATTTGTCTTCCTACCATTAGCCATGAGGTGAAACATCTTGGTACTAGCATCTCCTTCCTGAAGCCAACGAATACGTGACCTTTGCCTCGCGATAGTGCGCTCGAGAGAGGCAAGGCCAAGCACTACAAGCTTGAGCGTTCGGCGTAGCCAGACCTCCCCAGCCTCTAGTTGGCGCCGTTCCTGAGCTACGTCAAAGTGGAAGATTATCCAATTGGTAGTAGCGATCTGCAGCTTGACGTTACCAATCTTCCTTTGCCCCACGCAGTCAAGGACCGAGCAGTGTTTATGAGCAGCGTGTCAAGACGTTTGAAGGGATCCTGAATGTTAGGGTCACACACCCAGGCCTCTTTGACCGCATCTTGAAAACCATCCAGCCGCGTCCAGAACACCTCAAATCTGAAGCGTCGTAGCGGGTGTATGTTCTCATTCAACATAAGATGCAAGGGGCAATGATCCGATGTCGAGGTGGACATCGCTTGCAGCAGGCAGTCCGGATAATCAATCTCCCAGTCCACTGAGACAAGCGCCTTGTCAATTTTAGTGAGGGTAGGGTTTCCCTTTCGTTGCTCCATGTGAAAGCACGTCCGTGCATGTAGAGCTCCTTGAGCCCATGAGCATCCACAAATTGACGAAATCTACGCATCATTCTCCTATCTAGATGCGAATTATTTTTGTCCGAGGCTTGGAGAATCATGTTGAAGTCCCCAATCACCATCCAAGCCCCCGGGCAAAGCTCTCTTCTAGCTGCGAGCTCCTCCAAGAATAACATCTTGTCACTATCCTCATGTGGTCCATACACCGTTGTGAGCCACCAAGGTGTACCATAGACGGAGGTGACGTACCCTGTAACACAATGCGTATCGCGCACACAGTTTGTAATGCTCACTAGAGCCGAGTTCCAAGCTAATAGAATCCCACCCCTCGTATCCGAGGCCGGCAAGTAAAAGTAGCCATCATACCGCGGGCCAAGACATTGTATAATCGCAAAAGTATCAAAGTAAGCTAGTTTAGTCTCCTAAATGCAAAACATAGCCGGGCGCGTCGAGTCCGCGAATTCCCGCAACGCCTTCTTCTTCGTCGGGCTGTTCATGCCCCGCACATTCCAGCACACCAACTCCAGCTTGATCAATGACATGGTGTCGACAGAATACACCCGTGCTGGCTACCTAGGCAGGCAATGCCACCTTGGAAACGGTCTCCTGGCCAAGGTCAAAAGGGATGGCCTTGCCAAAAATAGCAGCGATAGCACGCAGTTACGGCTCCTGGATCGGAGAGTCGAACATTTGTCTGAGATGTGAAAGGGCCTCGTCCGTGACCGCCAAACCCTCTGGCGTGATGCCAAGAGCTTTCAGAAGAACCGTCTCAGCAGCCGTCGCTTTAGACTTCCAAGGTGCGTTGACAGTTGCGGACCGGGTGGTGCGGCGCGGTGTGAACTCCAGTCCATGTCCCTTCCCACGCACAACTTCAATCTCCTTGAGAAGTGGGGCTGCAAGTTTTTTCAGTAAGCCCGCGCAGAACGCCTTGATATTAGCCACCGCGATCTGCTCCTTGGGGGGCAGCGTGACGTCACTGGAGTTCCCAGGTACGTGCATGAAAGTGTCCACATCCATGCATACCGGGCCAATCGCCGGGGTTGAGACGATCATGCAGTCCAGGCCGCCAATCCCATCTTGCCTCTTGGCGCTCGCATCGGATGGGCCCGCCACGCACTCGTCCGCCAGCCCAGAAGTGGGGGGCAGCATCTCCTCGACCGGGTCCTACCCGGGGGCTGTATCCTGCGTCCCGCCGACCTGGTCAATCATTTGAGGCAAATCAGACACCACCTCGGTTGGAACTCCCAGTATCTTGTCTGCCTCGCCAGGCAGTGGGTCCACCGTATCCGCCAACACAGCAGCATTCGCATTGATTGGCCCCGTCTCCACCCATGTTGTCAAAGCAACGGACAGCTCGCGCGAAGCGCCAATCCCGCTACACTAATTCCGCTGCAGTACAGTGGGCCCCTCGGGCGCACCAATCAGCGGCTGGTCTTGCGCGAGAGGAGTCGCCCGCTTGGTCTGTGGCCGAACCAGCTCCGGGCCCACAACCGCCTCCCCCGGAATCTCTGTGGTCGGCCGCATCTGATCCACAGCGGCCGGAGGATCCTGGCGGCCAGGCACTTGCGCCTCCGCTCCCACCCTGGTGCACGCCGGCCTCCTGATGGGAGGATTAGTTGCCGCCGGCGAGGGAAACACCAACCTTGACGCCAAAGCAACCCGGGGGCAGGCCGCGCCAATTGGCGGAATGCGCTAGTCTGAAGGCCCCACGCGACCTAGCAGCGCCTGATGATACGAACGTCCGGCGACATCTCGTGCGGGCGCGCCGCCCCGAGTATCCTGCACACCCCGCGTCCAAGGAAGAACACGCCATTCACCACTCCCCGAGTAGCTGCCGGAATCATCCGGCAAACCGCTTTGTCCGCTACCATCCGAGCTAGGTGGCCGTAGCCAACCCTCAGGACCGGCGTGCTCTCTGACCCTGCCAATGTGGATTAGCGTCTTGTATTCGAGCAGCTGACGAGAAGTTGGCCGGCGAGCCGCAGGGTTGAATTCCATCTCCGGTTCTAGAACCCAGAGCCTCCGCGCCACCGGCACATCATCCGGATCAACACACCATGCCCTGAGCTTGAAGAGTGAAAGGTCCTTGCGGTTTGCTGTCTCCGGGGCAAGACTTTCTACCAGGCAGCTCGAACCCAAGAGCTCAGAGGCAGTATCCCTCGTCCAGACATGGGACAGAATGCCCTCGATCATCAAGTCCACCTGGGAGCGCATCACCTTAGTCCCCGCTTGGGCTTGCCGCAGCCAGGGCCTGAAGAACATCTTGAAGTACTCGTATTCAATTGAATCCACCGTGAGGGCCTTGTTCCTGAGTTCTGGAGCGGCAAAAATCACTAAGAAATCCTCCGGGAAGAACTTGTGCACAGAAAAACGGTGCCATGGGATGTCCAACTGCGCCGCAATGGCCTCGGCCGCCTGAACTATCGACACCGCCGGCCTGGAACCGCCTATATAGGCAACCACCGCCGTCCGGAGACGCCTCTCCATGTCGTCCATCTCATGCGTCCGAGAGACGACGCAGGCGCCGTCCATGGCCATCGGCAGCGCTGCCGTCGCCGACAGAGCCAGCCAAGCCCCCGCAGGTACGGTGTCCGCCCGGACTGACGAGGGCCACTCCTGAGGAGTGGCCTGCCGAGTCCCCGGCGACAGCCTGCGCGCGGGCTCTGCTGGCTGCTGCTGCAGACCGGTACGCGCAACCTTAGCCATGGCCTCACGCCGGAGCTCCTCCTCGGACCGAGGGCTCCGCGGCCGCGAGCACTCCGACGAGATGTGTCCCTCCACACCACACCGAAAGCAAAGGGGCTGAGAGGTGCAGTCTTCCTTGCGATGCCCTTCCCGGAAGCACTTGAAGCAAAGACCGAACAGATCCGGCGGGACTTCACGCCGCTCCTGAGAGGACGCCGGCGAGCGAGACCTTTGACGAGCTTCCGCCGCGAGCAGCCTCTGCCGACGCTCCCACTTCCGACGACGCCAGAGCGCCTTGCGAGAAGGGCCCGGCTGCCTCTAGGGAGCCGCCGTCGCAGCGCCAGAGGCCGGGTCTGCGACCGCCCGACCATCGGGAGGAGGAGCGCCAGCGGAAGAGGACCCCGCCGATCCCGGCGACTCGGAGAGACCGAGGCCAGACACCACCGGCCGCAGGAGGGAGGAGACCGAGCCCTGGCTGCCTGGGCTGGGGAGGGGGAGGCCATGGGAGCAAGGGGGGAGGGCGGGGGGCCGACGGGAGTGGTGGACGCCGGGGCCGGAGTGGCCTCCGGCGGGGGCAGAGGGGTGCGGATTCGCTCAGTCACAAAATGGAAAAAAATACTACAGTATTTAACAAAAAATTGTGAGCAAGGACCTTAGGTGGAATTCTTAAGCTTGACTGGATAATTACAGTTGGATTTCAAGTTTTAGCCATCAAACGTGTTTTCCCTCCAAAGCCAACCTCCCCAAACCAACCTTCCACCCAACAAACCCACACCACACTGTACAAACCATTCGTAACACATTCACAGCGATGCAATGCAACAACTTAAAGACACGCGTGGAGAGCAACCATGCCTAAGCCGGCGAGACCCTTCCTTCCCCTGCTCATCGTCCTAGTGCTGATCACCAGCTGCGTTGCCGATGCCGGCGCCGACGCCACGGCGTGGCAGCTGGAGCCTGCCCAGCCGACGTCGCCGGCCGCGCTGGCCGGCGAGTGGCGGCTCCTCCACGCCAACATCGGCGTCTCGGCCATGCACATGCAGCTCCTCCCGGAGGACTTCGTCCTCATGTTCGACCGCACCGACTCCGGCCCCTCCAACATCTCCCTGCTCGACCCGGCTTCGTGCGCCGCCGCAGCGGCCGCGCCGAACGCCACCGTCGCGCCCGTCGACTGCTCCGCGCACTCGGTGCTCCTCGACCTCCGGTCCAACGCGCTGCACCCGTACCCGCTCGCCACCAACCCGTGGTGCTCGTCCGCCGCGCTGCTCCCCAACGGCACGCTCCTCCAGACCGGCGGCTTCTCCAACGGCGACCGCATCGCGCGCCTGTTCTCCCCGACGTCCGGCTGGGTCGACCTACCGGATTTTCTGGCCGCGCGGCGATGGTACGCCACTGACATCCTCCTCGCCGACGGGCGGGTGCTCATTCTCGGCGGGCGGCGGCAGTACAACTTCGAGTTCTTCCCGCACGACGGCGTCAACGGACCGCCGCCGCTGACCTTCTTCCCGTTCTTGGACGAGACCACGGAGGTGGATGCCGAGAACAACCTCTACCCCTTCCTCCACCTCCTCCCCGACGGCACAGTCTTCGTTTTCGCCAACGACCGCGCCGTCGTCTTCGACCCCTACAACCGCACCCCGCTACGCCGCCTTCCAACGATCCCCGGCGGCGTGCCGCGGAACTACCCGTCCTCTGGCTCGTCCGTCCTCCTCCCGCTGCGCCCAGAGTACCCGACGCACGCAGAGGTGCTCGTCTGCGGGGGCGCGCCGCGTGGGGCGTACCAGCTCGCGCTCCGGAACGGCACGTTCGTGCCGACTGAGCGGACATGCGGCCGCATCGCGCCGACGGACGCGAACCCGGTGTGGGCCATGGAGGAGATGCCTCTGCCACGGGTGATGGGCGACATGGTGCTGCTCCCGACCGGCGACGTGCTCATCGTGAACGGCGCGGCGGCGGGGACGGCAGGGTGGGAGCTCGGGCGGGAGCCGGTGATGTACCCGGTGCTGTATAGGCCGGACACGCAGAACGGCGCGCGGTTCGAGGTTCTGACCGCCTCCACCGTCCCGAGGATGTACCACTCGTCAGCGACGCTGGACACCTACGGCCGAGTGCTCGTCGGCGGGAGCAACCCGCACATCGGGTACGTGTTCGCCAACGTGACGTACCCGACGGAGCTGAGCCTGGAGGCGTTCCTGCCGCCATACCTCGACACGCGGCTCGACGGCCTGCGGCCGCGGGTGCTGGGGGCGCCAGCGGAAGTCGGGTACGGGGAAGCGGCGTCGGTGCGGTTCGAGGTGCCCGGCGGCGCGCTGGCGGGAGGGGGACCCGAAGAGCAGGTGGTGCGCGTGGTGGCTGTGGTGCCGGCGTTCGCGACCCACTCGTTCGGGATGAACCAGCGGGTGGTGGACCTGGCCGTGACGAGGGTGGCGCAGCTGGACGTCGGGGTGTACGAGGCGGAGGTGGCCACGCCGCCGTCGCCCGGGGTGGCGCCGCCGGGGTACTACCTGTGGTTCGTGGTGCACGCCGGCGTGCCCAGCAGCGCGGCGTGGGTGCGCATGCGGCCGCTCGGTGCGGCGCCATGATCACCGAGACAGGTGATATCAATGTGAAAGATCATTCTTTCTCGAGATCCCATCAGCGGAAGATGAGACGAGCTAGGAAAGGAATCGTCATTTTGCATGTATTTTTTTTTTTGACAACTTCGTCATTTTGCATGTTAATTTAACGTAGGGCAGGAGATGGTTTAATTAGTTTCGAAAGTGACCAGAATTTATCAAAATTTTACGACTCGGCAGACGAAATCCGTTCAATCTCTACTTTGCTGCCGTTGTTTACGCCCATAATTCTTGGGTAAATGTTTCCAATCGGCCGACCGGCCTGTCCTCGCGCCGGTGGCTCGCTGCCCGTTCGATCAGGGCCGAATCGTACGTCTCACGACGCACAGGACGACTTCTCCATCGCCTCATCTCTCCGCACGCCGGCTAGTTCAGCAGCACATCGTCCCTTCTTCTACATCTGCTTCTTCTCTCGCCATGTCGCGGCGCTCCATCGAATCGCCGAGCCATGGGCGACATCTCCCCGTTGCACCAGCCCACGCCAGCTCGTCATCGTCTACGCGGCCCCAATCACCTAGTGTTGCGAGCACCTCCCTTTCCCGCGCACCTCAAACTGATGCATCTCGGTCGCCATGACCATGGCCATGCCAACCCATTCCTCGCCCGTTTCCCGGCCATGGTCAAAGTTGTGACTGGTGTCAGCCGACTCTGCGAACAGCGAGTCCCAACCGCTCCGGCCACTGATGGTGAGCGCAATTTAGATTATATAGCAAAAGAGTTCGTGCGTTGCAACGGAAGAGAAAATAACACATGCTCTTAAAATTCAATAGCCGTGACTCAAGACCCTAAGAGCATCTTCAACAGCCGCGCCCAAAAAATGCATTTGCCGCGCGCGCTTCGGCTGGTTTGCCGTGCCGCGCAGCGCTGGCTCCAGCAGCAGCTTTAAAATGCAGCGCGCGCGCTTCGCTCCAGCAGCGCGCGCGCCGCTACAGCAGCGCCAAATATGGCATTTAGACACAAAATAGTTTGAAACATTCAATCAAAATGCAATGAACATGTGAAATTTAATACAAACAAGTTGATGAATAATAAAAGTCAGGCCCACAAGTTCATCCAACCAAGTTCAAAATACAAGTTCATCCAACAAAGTTCAAGACATATAAACACATCAACCATCTTCCTCGTCTTCTTCCTCTTCTTCCTCTTCTTCCGCCGACGATTCTTTCTCTTCTTCCGCCGATGAACCTTCCTTCCTAACTTCATCACGCACCGCATCACGTGTAGCTCCGACGGTCTTGGCAAGTTCTTCAACGGCATTTTCATGGGTATGTGTGTGAGGCACATCGAAAGACATTTCACTCCTCATGGCCGGAGGTGCACCCATGCCTCCCATGAGAGAAGCAAAACTCATGCCACCCATGCCTCCCATAGCGTTGGAGGGTGCTCCAAAGCCACCCATGCCTCCCATAGCGTTGGAGGGTGCTCGAAAGCCACTCATGGTGGCCGGAGGTGCACCCATGCCTCCCATGGCGGCCGGAGGTGCACCCATGCCTCCCATGGCTCCGAAGCCACCCAAGCCTCCCATGGTGCCGAGGCCCATGCCTCCCATGCCGCCGAGGCCACCGCCACCCATGCCGCCACCCATTGTGCGGATCATGGTTTTTTTTTCAATCAAGACTTCTTCACGGGCAAGGTTGACATATTCCATTTGCGCTTCATTGAACAAAGATGTGTCCAAGAAGAACAAGTGTTTTTCCCATTCCAACAACTTAGTTCGCTCCTCCATGCCCACCTTCCCCTCCTCCAATGCCACTTTCCTCTCCTCGGCGGCCACCCTCCTCTCCTCGGCCGCCAACCTCCTCTCCTCGGCCGCGGCATCTTGGTTCCTTGCCATTTTCCTCACCTCGTTCGCTTCTTTTCTTGCCTTCACAATAGCTTCCATAGCATTTGTGAGCTCATCATCTCCTTTCCTCTTCTTCTTTTCGGTTTTGTCCTTCTTGCACCCATCCGATCGTTTTGGTTTCGAGTATGAAACCGAGCTGGGTGTGGGGCTTCTCTTGCCGTCCTCACTTGATGCATCATCCTCCTCCTCATCATCATTCAACTCAATTGTGCGCTTGCGTTTGTTGCTCAAATGCAAATCATCCAAATCTTCACGCTTCTTCCATTTCTCATCATCCTTCAACACTTCATAGCAATGAGGCAAGGTAAAGATCTTTCCTTTCTTGATCTTCCCCTTCTTGGTTGTCCTCGTCTCTTCTTTGAACAAGTTTTGTGCAATGTTGTACTACAAGAAAAACAAAACAAGTTAGCACTTCGGACACCAAAAAAAAGTATGATGAAGATGTATGAGATGCCACTTACTCTATCATCCTCATTTGTGCCACTTGGGTTAAGCTTGTCAACTGCCTTTTGTGCGGCCGCCCACTTTTGACAATCCGAGTTGATTGTCGACCATCGGGACCGAAGTGATCTCTCGGAGCAGTCAATTCCACTCACGTTCTGAGCATCAAAGTGTTCTTTCATTCGCCCCCAATAAGCATCTCTACTTTGATCACCTCCAACGGATGGATCCCTCGACACTTGCAACCAAGTATTGCATAGTAATTTGTCATCATTGGTGGTGTAATTGCCCGCTCTTCCTTTCGGCGCCTCGACAATGCCCTCACCCTCCTCGTCCACCTCAAACTCATGGTCGTCCAAATGGATTTCATTGGTTTGAGACCAATGCGAATTGTTGGACCCAACACCCATAGTTGACATGTATGCATCATCGTTGAGACTACAAATGCAAATATAAAGAAATCTATATGATGATGCATTGAACAAATAACAAGAAAATAAAAGTTGGATTTTTTTTCACCTTGGGGGCATTTCGTCGAGCACGTGGTGCGCGTCGGCCGCCGGCTCAACTATTGAGCTCGCTGACGCTTCGGTAGACGCCGGAGCCGTCCGCCGCCCTGCAAGCTTCTTCTTCTTCGAGCTGCCGGAGCCGTCCGCCTTCTTCTTCTTCGCGGATATTTTTCTTTTCTTTGGCTCCGACGCATTGGGGAGCTTTGAAGGTGCGGCGGTAGCACGGGACGGCGCCGGCGCGACGCCACCCGTCGACGTGGTCATCCGCGGCGGCAAGAAGAGGCTGCGCGCGAGGCCGACCGATGGCGGAGCTCCGGTGGCGGCGGCGGCGCCAGCGCCAACGCTCGCCACGCTAGGGTTTTCGGCGGCGGCGG
>LR738712.1:134998528-135012959 GCA_902687465.1 Secale cereale
GAGGGGGGTCGCGGCTGTACAGCGGGGTGAGCGGGGTGCCGGTGTGCGCGTCCATGGTGGCAGGGGCGCGGGCGCCGGCGCGCGTGGGTGGGAAGGAGGAAGAAAGGGGAGTTCGCGCGCGAGCTCGAGTCTGCCGCGCGCGGAAGTGGACGCCCCAAATTAACCGCGCGGGATGGGGCTTTCGTCAGCGCGCCCAACTCGTTTTAGCGCGTGTGCGGTTTTTGCGCGCCCGCTGGAGCTGTCCGGCGCGTTGCGCGCGCGCTAAAATTGCGTTTTTTGCGGCGCGGCGCTAGTATAGCGCGGCTGTTGGAGATGCTCTAAGGCTACTTCCAATGCATTGGTTCTTACATGAGGTGCTAAGCACATTAAAAACTTTAGCAACTAAAGCCCCCAATGCATAGGTGCTTAACTTGTTGGTGCTAAGCATCAATCATTTAATGATTTTACAACTAAAGTTCTTCATGCATTGATGGGATTCTTCTTTTTAAATGTTTTGCCTAGGTTCTCGCGCTTGGCATTGTTTCTTCCTGGGGTCACCACACTCATCTCTCTCCTCTTAAATACTTTGCCACATCAAACTTTTTGCCTACATGGCAGCGTTAGCACCTGTACAAGGTGGAGCATTGGGAGATGCCTAATAGGCCCACTTCCTCTATTTTCACATTGCATCACATTTATGCTGCTCACGGTGGCCTCAATGCTCACATAAAGAAAATGTGTTTGAATGTGTGAAAGGATCGAGATGGACCTAGAGGGGGATGAATAGGTACAATTCCAATTTTAATTATTACTTAGCAATTTAGGCAAAAATGCGGAATATGAAAGTGAACCTAACAATTGGAAGTATGATGCTAAGAGCTGAGCAAGGTAAACAGGTTACACAAGTATGTGAATAAGCAAACACAATATTATATAAGTAAATACTAAGAGAGAAATAACCACAAGTAGGAAGTTTAAGGTTAGGAATAACCGCAACTCCGAGAGACGATGATGTATGCCGATGTTCACTTCCTTGGAGGGAAGCTACGTCACCATTTAGAGAGGTGGGTGTTAACACGAAGGCACACCAACACCACAAAGTCCCACCCTATTCTCTCTTTGAGATATCATCGTGAAGGCGATTCCCAACCACTAATGGTAGACCTCGAGGTGGTCTCCAAACCTTCACAAACTTTTCGGGGGTAATAACAATGGTCGATTCCTCTCCGAATGACTCCTACCGCCTAGGAGTCTCCAACCTACAAGAGTAACAAAAACGATGGGGAAAAGCTCAAGACTTGCTCAAATCACGAATTCCTTTGGTGCAAAGAGGGGGAAGGAGTGGATCTATCACTTGAGTGTACAACTTCTCTCAAATGCTCTCAAATCCCTTAGGGATCTAAGATTTGGAGTAAGTGTGTGTGTGAGAGAGAGAGTGAAAAGTGTTCTTGAGGATGTTCAAAGTGAATGGTCAAACCTCCCACGGGATGGGTGAGAGGTATATATAGTATCCCTCAAAAGTGGCCGTTGAAGTCACTGGACTGCATCAGTTGTTGGATGTCCGAGACATACTGGACGTCCAAGGCCTCGGCAGACATCGGACGTCCGACAGGGACCAGACGTCTGACGTTTTGGCTCTGTATAGAAGGTACCGGACGTCCGTTGGATACCGAACATCCGACGTTTTGGTTATGTCAAAGGAAGTGTCGGACGCCCGATGGACACCGGAAATCTGACGTTTTGGCTCTATAAGGAAATGCCGGACGTCCGATAGACACCGGAAATTCGACGTTTTGGCCCTGTATAGGAAGTACCGGACGTCCGGTGGATACCAGTCGTCCGACATGTGTCGGTCGTCCGACAGAGATAGGGTACAGAAGACGAGTGTTAAAGGAAGATCACGTGAGCAAGACTTTTGCGAGACCCCATGTTCCCCTCTTAATAGTGCAGGATGTTGGGGAACGTAGCATGCAATTTCAAAAAAGTTCCTACGCTCACGCAAGATCTATCTAGGAGATGCATAGCAACGAGATGGGAAGAGTGTGTCTACGTACCCTCGTAGGCCGAAAGCGGAAGCGTTGTATTAATGCGGTTGATGTAGTCAAACGTCTTCAAGATGGAACCGATCCAAGTACCGAACGTACGGCACCCCCGTGTTCAGCACACGTTCAGCTCGATGATGTCCCTCGAGCTCTTGATCCAGTAGAGGGTCAAGGGAGAGTTCCGTCGGCACGACGGCGTGGCGACGGTGTTGGTGATGTGCTTCGCGCAGGGCATCGCCTAAGCACTACGACGCTGTGACTGGAGGAGTAAACTGTGAAGAAGGCACCGCACACGGCTAAGAAAACAACTCCTGTGGCAGCATCTCTCTCTCCACTATGGCCCAATAGGCCCATTAACTTTCCCGAGGGGTTTCGGTAACCTCCCGGTACTCCAACAAATCTCCCATCCTTTTCGGAACCATTCCGGTGTTCGTATACAACCTTCCAATATATTAATCTTTACCTCTTGACCATTCCGAGACTCATCATCATGTCCATGATCTCATCTGTGACTCCGAACAAACTTCAGTCACCAAAACACATAACTCATAATACAAATCGTCATCGAACGTTAAGCGTGCGGAGCCTACGGGTTCGAGAACTATGTAGACATGACCGAGACACATCTCCGGTCAATAACCAATAGCAGAACCTGGATGCTCATATTGGCTCCTACATATTCTACGAAGATCTTTATTGGTTGAGGGAGTCCTGGATTATGGGGTCCTCGGGCATCCGGGCTACGTGACGTGGGCCGGACTGATGGGCCATGAAGATACAAGACGAAAGACTTTCCCCAGTGTCCGGATGGGACTCTCCTTGGCATGGAAGGCAAGCTTGGCGTGCAGATATGAAGATTCCTTTCTCTGTAAACCGACTATGTACAACACTAGCCCCCTCCGGTATCTATATAAACTTGAGGGTTTAGTCCGTAGAGCAATCATAATCACACAGGTTAGACATCTAGGGTTTAGCCGTTACGATCTCGAGGTAGATCAACTCTTGTAACCCCTATACTCATCAAAGTCAATCAAGCAGGAAGTAGGGTATTACCTCCATCAAGAGGGCCCGAACCTGGGTAAACATCATGTCCCCTGCCTCCTGTTACCTTTGATACTTAGACGTACAGTTTGGGACCCCCTACCCGAGATCTGCCGGTTTTGACACCAACATTGGTGCTTTCATTGAGAGTTCCACTGTGCTGTCGTCGAAAGGCTCGATGGCTTCATCGATCATCTACAACAACGCTGTCGGGAAGGAGATTTTTCTCCCCGGCCAGATCTTTGTATTCGGCGGCTTCGCACTCCTGATAACCCACAAGTATAGGGGATCACAACAGTTTTCGAGGGTAGATTATTCAACCCAAATTTATTGATTCGACACAAGGGGAGCCAAAGAATATTCTCAAGTATTATCAGTTGAGTTGTCAATTCAACCACACCCGAAAGACTTAATATCTGCAGCAAAGTATTTAGTAGCAAAGTAGTATGGAAGTAATGGTAACGGTGGCAAAAGTAACAGTAGCAGTTTTTGTAGCAATTGTAACAGTGGCAACGGAAAAGTAACTAAGCAAAGATCAATATGTGAAAAGCTCGTAGGCAATGGATCAATTATGGATAATTATGTCGGATGCGATTCCTCATGCAACATTTATAACATAGGGTGACACATAACTAGCTCCAGTTCATCAATGTAATGTAGGCATGTATTCCGCCTATAGTCATACGTGCTTATGGAAAAGAACTTGCATGACATCTTTTGTCCTACCCTCCCGTGGCAACGGGGTCCTATTGGAAACTAAGGGATATTAAGGCCTCCTTTTAATAGAGTACCGGACCAAAGCATTAACACTTAGTGAATACATGAACTCCTCAAACTACGGTCATCGCCGGGAGTGGTCCCGATTATTGTCACTTTGGGGTTGCCGGATCACAACACATAGTAGGTGACTATTGACTTGCAAGATAGGATCAAGAACTCACATATATTCATGAAAACATAATAGGCTCAGATCTGAAATCGTGGCACTCGGGCCCTAGTGACAAGCATTAAGCATAGCAAAGTCATAGCAACATCAATCTTAGCACATAATGGATACTAGGGATCAAACCCTAACGAAACTAACTCGATTACATGGTAAATTTCATCCAACCCATGACCGTCCAGCAAGCCTACGATGGGATTACTAACGCACGGCGGTGAGCATCATGAAATTGGCGATGGAGGATGGTTGATGATGATAATGGCGACGGGTTCCCCTCTCCGGAGCCCCGAACGGACTCCAGATGAGCCCTCCCGAGGAAGATTAGGGCTTGGTGGCGGCTCCGTATCGTAAAACGCGATGAATCCTTCCTCTTTGATTTTTTCCTCCTCGAAAGTGAATATATGGAGTTGGGGTTGAGGTCGGTGGAGTCCCAGGGGGCCCACGAGGCAGGGGACGCGCCCCAGGAGGGGCGCCCTGCACCCTCGTGGATAGGGTGTGGCCCCCCTAATGCTGATTCTTTCACCAATATTTTCCATTCATTCCAAAACGTGTCTACGTGGATTTTCAGGTCATTCCGAGAACTTTTATTTGTGCACAAAAATAACACCATGGCAATTCTGCTGAAAACAGCGTCAGTCCGGGTTAGTTCCATTCAAATCATGCAAGTTAGAGTCCAAAACAAGGGCAAAAGTGTTTGGAAAAGTAGATATGTGACGTATCAACTCCCCCAAGCTTAAACCTTTGCTTTTCCTCAATCAATTCAGTTGACAAACTGAAAGTGATAAAGAAAAACTTTTACAAACTCTGTTTGATCTTGTTGTTGCAAATATGTAAAGCCAGCATTCAAGTTTTCAGCAAATATTATGAACTAACCATATTCACAATAACAATTAGGTCTCATGTTTACTCACATCAATGGCATAATCAACTAGCGAGCAATAATAATAAACCCCGGATAACAACACTTTCTCAAAACAATCGTAGCATGATATAACAAGATGGTATCTCGCTAGCCCTTTCTGAGACCGCAAAATATAAATGCAGAGCACCCCTGAAGATCAAGGACTGACTAGACATTGTAATTCATGGTAAAAGAGATCCAGTCACAACCATACTCAATGTAAATAAGTAGCAAAGCATGCGAATGATAGCGGTGCTCTCCGACTGGTGCTTTTTAATAAGAGGATGATGACTCAACATAAAATTAAATAGATAGGCCCTTCACAGAGGGACGCATGGATTTGCAGAGGTGCAAGAGCTCGAGTTTTGAAATAGAGATAAATAATATTTGAGTGGCATACTTTCATTGTCAACATAACAACCAAGGGATCTCGATATCTTCCATGCTACACACATTATAGGCGGTTCCTAAATAGAATGGTAAAGTTTATACCCCCCCCCCCACCACCAACAAACATCAATCCATGGCTTGTCCGAAACAACGGGTGTCGTCCAACTAACAACAATCCCGGGGGAGTTTTGTTTGCAATTATTTTGATTTGATTTGAGCATGGGACTGAGCATCCCGGTTACTGGCCATTTTCTCGTGAATGATGAACGGAGTCCACTCATCGTGAGAATAACCCACCTAGCATGGAAGATATAGACAGCCCTAGTTGATACCTGAGCTATTCAAGCATACAAAACATAATTTCATTTGAAGGTTTAGAGTTTGTCACATACAAATTTACTTGGAACGGCAGGTAAATACCGCATATAGGAAGGTATGGTGGACTCATATGGAATAACTTTGGGGTTTATGGAAGTGGATGCACAAGCAGTATTCCCTCTTAGTACAAGTGAAGGCTAGAAAGAGACTGGGAAGCGACCAACTAAAGAGCGACAACGGTCATGAACATGCATTAAGATTAATCAACAATGAGTGCAAGCATGAGCAGGATATAAATTACCATGAACATAAATATCGTGGAGGCTATGTTGATTTTGTTTCAACTACATGCGTGAACATGTGCCAAGTCAAGCCACTCGAATCGTTCAAAGGAGGATACCACCCTATCATACCACATCACAACCATTTTAATAGCATGTTGGCACGCAAGGTAAACCATTATAAACTCCTAGCTAATTAAGCATGGCATGAGCAACTATAATCTCTAATTGTCATTGCAAACATGTTTCATTCATAATAGGCTGAATCAGGAACGATGAACCAATCATATTTACAAAAGTAAGATAGGTCGAGTTCATACCATCTTCTCTCATCTCAATAAGTCCATATATCGTCATTATTGCCTTTCACTCACACGACCGAATGGTGTGGATAATAATAATAGTGCACATGCATTGGACTAAGCTGGAATCTGCAAGCATTTAATACAAGGGAGAATACAAGGTAATATGGTCTCTTGGTTAAACCAACAATAATGCATATGAGAGCCACTCAACATTTTCATCATGGTCTTCTCCTCTCGACCCCAAAGAAAAGAGAAGAAATAAAACTATTTACACGGAAAAGCTCCCAACAAGCAAAAGAAGAACGAGAAATATTTTTGGGTTTTCTTTTAATTACTACTACTACAGGCATGGAAAGTAAACTAGCTAAGAGCTACAACTATTTTTTTTTGGGTTTTTTCTTAAGGTTTTTCAGGCACACAAGAAGAAGGCTTAGAAAAGAAAATAAACTAGCATGGATAGTACAATGAAAAAGTATGAGCACCGATAACTAGAATGAGTGTGTGAACATGAATGTAATGTCGGTGAGAAATACGTACTCCCCCAAGCTTAGGCTTTTGGCCTAAGTTGGTCTATGCCCACAGATCGAAGCTACTCTCTCCGGTGTACTGAGGAGGGTCCTCAGGGTGCCACTGGTTGGTGATCTCCTCCAGATCCCACTGATAAACAAACTGCTGATAAGGGTCAAGTGGTGGGTGATGTCTACACATGCTTCTACTCCTGTAGACTATGTTGGGCCTCCAAGCACAGAGGTTTGTAGGACAGCAGCAATTTCCCTCAAGTGGATGACCTAAGGTTTATCGAACTCAGGGAAGTAGAGGTTGAAGATGGTCTCTCTCAAGCAACCCTGCAACTAAGATACAAGAAGTCTCTTGTGTCCCCAACACACCTAATACAACTAGGAGTTGTATAGGTGCACTAGTTCGGCGAAGAGATGGTAAAATATGGATGATAGGAGTGGCAAAGCAAAGTAATATAAATATGTAATAAAAAGTGCAGCAAGCAAACAAGTGGTAAACGTGAGCACAAATGGTATTGCAATGGTGGAAACAAGGCCTAGGGTTCATACTTTCACTAGTGGCAACTCCCAACAACATTAACATAATCGAATCACATGATATTTCCCATAAAACATGCAAAGGGGACGCACTCGGAGGTCATTCCTTCGTGGTCAAGAGAGGACGAGAATTATGTAGGGCTACAAAAGCACACCTCAAAGTTCGTAGTTCTCAATCTAAGGATTTCCCAATGTCACCGCGGCCATCCAAAGAGAGTCCCACAATCACCACAACATATCTAAAGGATAGTCAAAGAAAAGCACCAAGAGACTCTCAATCTTCAATCAACACACAAGAGAGGAAATCACTCATGAAAATATTGTTCTAATCCATGTCCAATAGACCGTTGTCACCTTGGTCTCGGGGATTATACTAGATAAAGACAAGTGAGTACATCAACCCAATACATAGAGGAAGGGGAAATATCATGGGATCACCCTAGATTAACATAGCCTATGATCACAACGAAGATCATATCATGGGAGAGAGAATTGACCACATAGCTACTGGTAAGAACCTCAACCCCGAGGAGGAACTACTCCCGCATCATGGAGGGAGGAAGCAACGTCGATGGAGATGAATCCGGGGGCACTTCCCCGTCCCGGCAGGGTGCCGACGCAGGAATTCTGGTCCCCCGAAGCTTGATGGCGATGGCGGCGGAGATCGGAATCGCGTCTGGAGAAAAGGGGTCTGGAATCAGGGTTTCCGCGACACGGTGTAAATATATGCCAAAGGGGGGCATCAGAGGGGGTCAGGGGTGCCCAGGCGCCCCCCCGACGCAGCCAAGGGGGGGGGGGCGTGGGCAGGCCGCCTGGAGCCCCTGTGGGTCCCCTCCGGCCCTACTTTGGCCGCATGGAAGCTTCCGGAACGCTGATTTTTTATATAATTTTTTTGGATTTTTTCTGGCAGTTCTCGTAATGTGAAAACCTGAAATACAAAAACAGCCGAAAACAGGAACTGGCACTGGGGTGCACTGAGTTAATAGGTTAGTCCAAATATGATCAAAAGTGTATGGAAGTGTATAAATAACATAGCAATATCACCCAAAAGAGGCATGGAGCAAGCAGAAATTATAGATACGTTTTGGACGTATCAACATCCCCAAGCTTAATTCCTGCTCGTCCTCGAGTAGGTAAATGATAACAAGAATAATTTCTGTGGTGACATGCTATTAACCATATAGGACTTTTTCATAGTCATATGACAAAAGCTTACTGAGACAATGAATCTATAGTAATTAAGTTGCCTCATGAGAAAATCACAAAGAACTGAAAGTTTTACAATATGATATTGAAACATCAAATAGATTTGTAATGAACATGATGTGCAAATATGATAAAGTGATATCTAGCTTGCCCCCTTTAGTGAAGCAAAACATAAATGCAGGGGCACCTCCAAGGTTTAAGTGATGACTAGATACAATGATTTCAAAATAAACGATATCACAATCATGCACAAGACAATGCTACTTTGGGACAATGCACATTACACTCAGAATGACAATCATGCTCTCAGTAGTTGGTGCTTTTAAAAGAAGGTGGAGACTCTCGAACCGTGGCTTTTGTTGGCAAGGTTGAAAACCCGTAGTCGGAAACAAAGACAAAACATGTACCAGAGCTCTTGGTTTTAAAACAGAGGTAATAATTTTTTTAGATCATGCATGTTTCGTCAACGAATGCTAGCAGACAACTCAATCACTTCTTGAGATGGACAAGTTTCGAGGAACGGCTCCCGAATGAGGACGATCACATCCTCTTAATCTCCTTTGTTTATCACTGCCAAAGTTTTCTGATTTCTCATGAACAAAGCGTGAATGAGGGTTTGTTTGTTATATTATCTTTTTGAGCCGGGCGCACTCAATGCCAGTTCCTTCTCGTATTATGGGTTTGCACATTATACATGCAATCCCGGGGTGAATCTTGTCCAACTTAAAAAGATCATGAATTAACTACTACTTCCTCATGAATTTAAAACAGAGGCACAAAATAGGAATGCTTTTTCTTTGAATAATTTCGAGATGGTACATGCAAGTCTCTGTTAGGAATGGCAGGTAAATACCATGTAGGAAGATATGGTGGACTCATATGGTATAACTGGATTAAAAGGATGTGGATGCACAAGCAGTCAGTCCGCTTAGTACAGGCGAAGGTTAGCAAAAGACGGGGAGCGACCAACTAAGAGAGCAATGACGGTCATAATCATACAGAGCGACAAAGCAACATTGAATCAAGCATGGAAGTTATATCGCTACTCAGAAACAAAAGATCATCAAGGCTTGACAGACTTTCTTTACAGTCTTAAATATGCGTGAGCATACGCCAAGTCAATCAAAATAAATTCTTTGAAGGAAGATATTACTAAACCATACCACATCATAGGCAAACAAATCATGTTGGTACTCCAATAACACATTGGGAACCCCCCAGCTATTTGAGACTAACCATAAGAAAACATGAACTACTAAGCGCCATTATGCACGTAGCATCTTTATCATAGACATATCAACCAATGCAACGGAAGCAAACTCTCTTAATAAGATAAACATGATAACAAAAGAGAGTTCAAGCAACCAACTAAACAAAAGCTCTTTAAAAAGATAAGCATGAAAGTTAAGAGCTAAGCATGATAGTAGCTATTAAAAGACAAAGAACACACACAGCAAAGATAGACATGCAAATTCTATGTTATGTTCTAGGTAGAAGTGGAGCGTGTTTCTCTCCCACATAAAGAAAGCTGAGTTCCAACTCGTTATGAAAAGCTAAAGAAAACTAAAAGGAAAACTAAAACAAGACGCCCCAAGCATAGCACATAACACATGAAGTGATTAAAATATAGTGGAACGAAGGACGAACTGATAATGTTGATGGAGAAGGGGATGCACGGGGGCATCCCCAAGCTTAGACGCTTGAGTCTCCTTGAATATTTCTTGGGGGTGCATGGGGGCATCCCCAAGCTTGAGCGTTTGACACTCCTGAATCTTTTTATCATCTTCCCTCGCACACTTGAAAACTCCCTTCATACATAACTCATCATAATCTGATTAGCGAGGTTAGTACCCATAATAAAATAATTGTTCCTTGCTGGAAATAAATATATTCTTGAATTTCTACTGTTTCTCAAGATTGCCAAAAGGTTTTTGCAAAGAAAAAAACAAGCTCTAGGTTTGCAAAATGAAGGAAAGGCAAAACAGGACAGAATCTGTGAAAAACAGAACATCAGGTAGTAAATGATTTTTCCGGGGCACTTCTGCAACTCTAATAAAAAAACTCAAAACAGACGCACGAAAGACAATCATATAGAGCACGTTGTCGAAAAAATTCAGACCAAAAAGATGATCTGGTGATTTTATACGAATTTTTCTATCTAAGGACATAATCTGTTTCCTGAACAGCACGTCACAACTTTTGAACTTTCTTGCAATCAGAGGCTAAACTTGGCACAAAGCTGAAAAATAAAGATACAATGATGTTGCTAAAGTAGTAACAAACATCAAGACCACTAAAAAAACTGAAAGAACAAACTGAAGGTAAAGATAACAAAGGTTGTCTCCCTAGAGCTCTTTCTTTATAGCCATAAAGATAGGCTTAAGACTTTAATGATGCTCTCGTAGGAATAAGAGTTGAAGAACAAAAGAGAGCATCAAGAAGCAAATACAAAATATATTTAAGCCTAACATGCTTCCTATGCATAGGAATATTGTAATAGAATAATTCATTGAAGCACAAAGCAACTAGCATAGGAAGGCAAAACAAGCATAACTTCAAAATATTCACCATAAAGAGAGGAAACTTCTTATTATTAAGATATTTAGAACCAAGTCTCCCTCTCTCATTATAAATTTCAGTGGCATCATGGATGAACTCAACAATATAAGCATCACATAAAGCATTGTTACCATGATCCACATGCAAAAAGGTACTCTTACTCTCCACATAAGCATAATCTTTCTCATTGGTAATAGTGGGAGTAGGACTATCATAAACAACTTGAACACTATAGATTGGAGTTATAACATCATCATAGTAGAGAAGAGCATTATCATTGCTAGCAACTATATTTGTAATCATGTTGTCTTTATTCTTACTAGCAAAATAATTATCAATTATCACATCACTAGTGGGTAAAGGATTTGCAATCCTATCATCCCCAAGCTTAGAGCTTCCCATATCATCACTTTCAGAGTTGGTACCAAAAAGATTTTCAAGATCATAAGTAGCATTATCATCATTTTCCCAATCACAATAAGTAACATGCATATCATAATCAAAATCATCTTCAATAGTACCTACGGACGTATCATCAAGATGATAATTAAGGCAATAAACTTCACCTTCTTCTTTAAACTTACAATCGTTTGGATAAAAGTTGATGGGAGGAATATGCTCAGGCCAGGTTGATACCCATTCTTCTTCTTTCTTGATCCTCTTCCTCCTCCTCTTCTTTTTCTTCTTCTTAACCTTAGGAGGGAGTGGTTGGAGATGAAGCTTCTCCACATATCCTGGTTTATCATTAGAAACAATAGGGGAAACTTGGGAGAAACTCTCCTTTTTATTAGCAGAAATATAAGAGACATTTTTATACTTTTGTAAAGTTCCCTCCTTTATAATCTTACCTATGTAATCATTTTCATGGCAATTAACAACACAATAGAGATGGCAATTTTGCAAAGTGTTTTTTATTCCTATGGCATTAACATCTAGCCATGAAGTCTTTTCTGATAACTCTTCACACATCAAAAATAACATAAGCTCATCATAAAGACCAGAGGTGATCATGTTATCGCACAACCGGTTAACAGTTATGTTTTGAAAGTTCATGCATTGAAAATTAAAGTGACCCTCTATACGGCAAAGTTCACAAGTAAAAGGATAAAGGTCACACAATTCTCTAGCAATTTCATTTAAATCTCTGACCCAAGTGATTGTTCTTTCATTCTTATGTTGCTTACAATACTTCTCTTCTTCAATCATAGGCCTTTCACAAGGTCTATCCACTCCACAAAAATTAACATGCTTATATAAAACTTCATTTTTAGGAATTGGATCATGCATGTTGCAATCATCATGAACAATTTCATTTTCTTTGCAAGTCTCTTTAAAAGGTTTATGATACTTGATCCAATCCTCCTTAGGCATATTAAGATGTGAAGCAATAGATTTGAGGAAATCAACAAGGAGTTGAGAATCAAGCCCAAACTTAGCACTAAACTTATTAAAACTTGTAGTTTCAACAAAGGACTTACTGCAATCATACTCATAAATTATACCTGACTCTTTACCTTTGTCGATCTCCCAATCTTCAGTGTTGCGTTGAATTCTTTCAAGGAGTTCCCATTTAGCATCAATCTTTTTGTTTGTGAAAGAACCCATAGAGGAAGCGTCGAGCAAATCTTTATCCTGTCGAGAAAGCCTCGCATAGAAATTAGTAATAATCATATCTTTGGGGAGCCCATGGTTAGGACATTTTAGCATTAACGTTTTCAGTCTCCCCCAAGCTTGAGATATGCTCTCTCCGTCATGAGGATAAAAATTATAAACATAATTCCTATTCTCATGGACTTCATGAAGAGGATAAAACTTGGAGTAAAAGAGAGACTGGATCTCTTCCCACTCCAGCAGGTGAGAGTCATTTAGTAGCCTATACTATTCCAATGCTTTTCCTTTCAGTGACAAGGCAAATAATTTCCTCATGACAAACTCCCTTGATACACCTGCAAGCTTAAATAATGAACATAGTTGTGACAGATATAGCAAGTGTTCACCGGGATGTCTGTCTCCTGCATAACGATCAACCAAAACATAATCGATAATACCAGCTGATATTTTATAGGGCACAATTTCAGTAGGGGGAGGAGCAACCACCACAGGTGTGGGGCGTCTTCCCGCAAGCAATGATCCAATAGCAAGGTTGTCCATAAGCATAACTAGTGAAATAAAAACAAGAAACAAAAAGATTTATTTGCAAGATCTAAAGATATACCTTCAAGCACTCACCTCCCCGACAACGGCGCCAGAAATAGCTTGATGTCTACACACGCTTCTACTCCTGTAGACTATGTTGGGCCTCCAAGCGCAGAGGTTTGTAGGATAGCTGCAATTTCCCTCAAGTGGATGACCTAAGGTTTATCGAACTCAGGGAAGTAGAGGTTGAAGATGGTCTCTCTCAAGCAACCCTGCAACTAAGATACAAGAAGTCTCTTGTGTCCCCAACACACCTAATACAACTAGGAGTTGTATAGGTGCACTAGTTCGGTGAAGAGATGGTAAAATATGGATGATAAGAGTGGCAAAGCAAAGTAATATAAATATGTAATAAAAAGTGCAGCAAGCAAACAAGTGGTAAACGTGAGCAAAAATGGTATTGCAATGGTGAAAACAAGGCCTAGGGTTCATACTTTCACTAGTGGCAACTCCCAACAACATTAACATAATCGAATCACATGATATTTCCCATAAAACATGCAAAGGGGACGCACTCGGAGGTCATTCCTTCGTGGTCAAGAGAGGACGAGAATTATGTAGGGCTACAAGAGCACACCTCAAAGTTCGTAGTTCTCAATCTAAGGATTTCCCAATGTCACCACGGCCATCCAAAGAGAGTCCCACAATCACCACAACATATCTAAAGGATAGTCAAAGACAAGCACCAAGAGACTCTCAATCTTCAGTCAACACACAAGAGAGGAAATCACTCATAAAAATATTGTTCTAATCCATGTCCAATAGACCGCTGTCACCTTGGTCTCGGGGATTATACTAGATAAAGACAAGTGAGTACATCAATCCAATACATAGAGGAAGGGGAAATATCATGGGATCACCCTAGATTAACATAGCCTATGATCACAACGAAGATCACATCATGGGAGAGAGAATTGACCACATAGCTACTGGTAAGAACCTCAGCCCCGAGGAGGAACTACTCCCGCATCATGGAGGGAGGAAGCAACGTCGATGGAGATGAATCCGGGGGCACTTCCCCGTCCCGGCAGGGTGCCAGCGCAGGAATTCTGGTCCCCCGAAGCTTGATGGCGATGGCGGCGGAGATCGGAATCGCGTCTGGAGAAAAGGGGTCTGGAATCAGGGTTTCCGTGACACGGTGTAAATATATGCCAAAGGGGGGCATCAGAGGGGGTCAGGGGTGCCCAGGCGCCCCCCGGCGCGGCCAAGGGGGGG
>LR738712.1:135013071-135035801 GCA_902687465.1 Secale cereale
GGGGGGGCGTGGGCAGGCCGCCTGGAGCCCCTGTGGGTCCCCTCCGGCCCTACTTTGGCCGCATGGAAGCTTCCGGAACGCTGATTTTTTATATAATTTTTCTGGATTTTTTTGGCAGTTCTCGTAATGTGAAAACCTGAAATACAAAAACAGCCGAAAACAGAAACTGGCACTAGGGTACACTGAGTTAATAGGTTAGTCCAAACATAGCAATATCACCCTAAAGAGGCATGGAGCAAGCAGAAATTATAGATACATTTTGGACGTATCAGTGGGTTAGGCTAAGGCTCTTGGACTTGTGTCAGCCTCCAGTATGCATAAATGGCCTTGGGCAAGATGAGGTACGTGCCTAAAAGTATGTTAAACAAAGAGGGTGCAGGCAAGGTAATAGTCTCATAGTGAGTTTTGTAAAATATCAAATTATACTTAAGCATCTTCTTCTTATTTTTAACAGTAAATTCATGTGCTACCATACTCTTATAATCTAGAAAAATAGCGGGCAACAACTTTTCCTCTTTCTCATAATGCCTAATAGGTATCTCGAAGTGTTTAGCAAGGCGTGAAGCAAAGATGCCTCCGAAAATGGGGCCCTTTGTATGGTTCAGACTTAATCGTTTAGCAACAATAGCGCCTAAGCTGAAAGTTGTATCACAAAACAAAGCATGGCGCAAAATGACAAGATCAGGAGCACTAAGATTTCCATTGTTCCCGCGACCAATTAAGCATCTACTAGCAAATATCGCAAAGTAATGTAGAACAGGAAAATGTATACTAGTAATTCTTGCATCGGAAACTTTCCTCATTTCCCCTACAACAGTTCTATCAATAAATCCATACACATCACTATGATGTGGTTCCTCGATGCTGCCCACAAAGGGTATCTTGTAGACCCGACAAAAATCATGGAGTGACATCTCCTTAACCTCATCATATAAGTGAAACTCCATTGAAGGCAGTGATTTCTTAGCATGGAAATAAAAAATTTGCACGAAAATATTAGTGAGTAGGAGATACTGTTCGCACTGGTCGTGGAGGAAGTCGGTGAGGCCTGCATTCTCAGCCAAGTAATAAAAGTCATCGTAAATTCCCGTGGCTCTCAAGAACTCATCACAAGGCCATTCACACGGTCGAATCTCCACAGTGCGAGCAATATTGTATTTGGGCTTTTCATTCTCCTCATTCTGCTTATCCTTCGAGCTTCGGCTCGAAGAGCTCCTCAACAATCTCTTCATCATTTTCTTTCTCTAAAAAATTTCTAAAATTTTTAGTGACTCAAAATAAAAGTGAACCAAACTCAACAAGATTGATAACAACTACTCCCACAAGTGCCTAGAGGCTATATCATGCATTAAAACTACTTTGGACCATATAAATTTGACATGCAAGCTCAAGAACAGGGTCACCTTAGCAGCAAAAATTTGCAAGCACTAGAACAAAAACTAGTTGGACCATTGGAGGAGTCACATACCGAAGAACAATCCCCCAGAACAGTTTTGTGAATGGACCTTTGAGCAAAGAGATCGAAAATGGCAGCAAGATGAGCTAGAACACGAGTTTAAGCTATGGGAGGATTTTTTCTAGAGGAAGACGAAGTGAGTGGGTGCTGGAATAAGTGGAGGGGGTCCACGTGGGGCCCACGAGGCAGGGGGCACGCCCCAGGGGGTGGTGCTTGATGGCTTCTCGCCCCTCGTTGGTTACCCCAAGTGGAAGGTTTGAGATGTAGCGTAGCAGCAAGTTTCCCTTGGCAAGATACCAAGGATCGAATCCCGTGAGACTCCGAGGGCCAACAAGAAGGTGTCAATGCTAACGGCGCCAACTTAGCGGTTGACAGGACCTGCACACAGATACAAATAACTTTGCTCCCAACGAGTACAGAGAGGTTGTCAATCCCTCCGGCCTTGTCGTTTACAAAGGATCAAACGCAAGAGGTAATAGTGATAGGTATGACTGCAACTAGGAAATAAGAAAAGGAAGTAAATAGCGGGTGTGATCAGTGATGGTAATATGGACCGGGGTCCCATGATGTTCACTAGTAATGTCTCTCTCCCAAAAGACGATAAAACAGCTAAGCGAGGTAAACAAATTACAGCTGGGCAATTGACAGGATTATGTGCGCAAACCAATGCTAACTATGCTGTAAAGAAAGGTAGAGGCTCAAAAGCATGGGCGGTACGCCAAGGCAAGTAGACCGAAATCCATCTGCATCTACTACTAATCAACCACCTTGAGATATCTATCCAGAACATCTCGCTGGTATTAAGTTGCGAGTCCCACCCAAAGTGTAAACTCAAAGCAACAGACAACTGCATTAAAAGAACTTTGCGTAAAGTAAACAATCCTTGCACCCGCAAGTACAAGCACCGTTGTTTTCCCCCTTGTGGCAATAGCACATCCCCTAGACTCATGTTTCTGTCACTCAAACTAGTCATCGAGGGGCATGAACCCACAATCAAGCATAACGTTCCCTCTTGGAGTTACTACCTACTACTCGGCCAAAGCAATAAATAACAACGGAGAACATGCAAGAATTACTCAAGAACATAAATATAAAAGAGGTGAATCAAATATATTACTCACACACAATCTGAACATAATCTCATAATCCATCGGATCCCAGCAAACTCAGCAGAGCAACAACATAAAGATTACATATGTGCCTCGATCATGTAGGGCAGCTCACGAGGTCTAATCCATGAAGAACAAAGAGGGGAGGAGAACATCACATAGCTACTGGTCATGGACCCATGGTCCAAGGGAGACTACTCACAACTCATCCGGGAAGCGTCCATTGTGGTGGAGAAGCTCCCGGTGGTGGTTCTCCCCTCCGGCAGGGTGCCGGGAAGAGTTCTCCTGGTGCTCCCGATCTTGGAAGCGCGGCGGCGGCGGAACAGAGACGAGATCGTAAAAAGGGGTTCCGTCCTCGAGGGTTTCGGGACGCGAGCAATATATATGCAAAAGGGGGTCACCAGAGGCGGAGGTGGGGCCCCAGGCGCCCCCCTGGCGCGGCCAGGGGTGGGGCCGCATCGGGTGGCCGCCTGGGCCACCCCAGGCTCCCCTCTGGCCCTGCCTTGGTTTTTCTGGAAGCTCCCGATACGCTGATTTTTCCTGTATTTTTCCCGGAATTTTTAGGGCACTTTTAATATGGGGGAAACCTGAAATAGAAAAACAACAGAAAATAGGAACTGGCACTGTGGTGCACTGAGTTAATAGGTTAGTCCAAATATGATCAAAAGTGTATGGAAGTGCATAAATATCATAGCAATATCACACAAAAGAGGCATGGAGCAAGCAAAAATTATAGGTACGTTTTGGACGTATCAACATCCCCAAGCTTAATTCCTGCTCGTCCTCGAGTAGGTAATTGATAACAAGCATAATTTCTGTGGTGACATGCTATCAACCATATAAGAACTTTTAAGTAGAGCAATCAAGGCATGTAATTCAATTCAAGCTATAACAAGCAAGAGTCTATATTAGCATTGTAACAAGTAACATAAGAACATAAGGGTGCAAGAGCTCTCGCTGTCCGTGACTCGAATGTCTCCAAATGGTGTTTGCGTGCAAGAAAGGGGATAGGGATATACGAGAGAGTAAAACATAGTTTTTGTATTGTTGAGAACTTAATCTACTAAAGTTTCACACTTGGTCTCCTTTGGAATCTTATCTTGACTCATCCCCAGACCGTCAGCCAGGTACAAGTCAAAATGATCCACCCCCTTTCGATATTTTGAGCACTCATGCAATGGATGAGCGTAAGCAAGAAAGTCGACACTTAGGATGGCAAAGAGATAAAAATGATAGAGGGGGAAAACAAAAAAGGTGTGAAAGGCTCACATCAATGAGGACAATCATCGGCGAGAGAAAGCCAATGGATAGATATGATGTGAGGAGTAGGGATTGCCATGCAACGGATGCACATATGAGCTAAGGTAAGCTCCCAATGGAACTAGTGGGGTGCATCCAACTTGCTTGCTCAAGAAGACCTAGAGCTCTTTTGAGGAGGCTCATCATTGGAATATACAAGCCAAGTTCTATAGTGTAAAGGTCCCCACATAGCTATATGCATGAATGATAATCTCTATGGGGTACAAGGTATAAGATGGAGTACGAGTGTGGATCTCTCAAAAGGAAATAGTAGTGTGCCCCCTTCTCTCTTTTTATTTCTTTTTCTCTTTTTTTTTATTTTTTTTATTTTTTTGTGGCCTCAATGGCTCTTTCTATTTATCTCTCAATTATCCTCTTTGGGATCTTTTGATTTTGTCCTCTTTGGGATCTTTTGATTTGTCCTCTTTGGGATCTTTTCCTCACTTTAGGGGCAACACCCTATGTATTACAAGAAGTATAGAAGATCTTTCACACTTTACAAAAGTACTCAACATAAAGAAAATGAAACTATCATGATGTATGCAAATGTGTGCCTCTACCAGTGTAGCAGGATATGCAATGATACTAGCGCGTCATGTAGCAATGATTAGGGCAAGGCCCAGCTAGCATGCGGCTCATCGATCAAGCAAAAAGCATGTATGACATGAAGATCAAGTCATGAGAAGATGGATGTTGCATGGCAATGTATCTCGGAAAGGCTATGGAAATGCCTTATTAGGTAGGTATGGTGGCTGTTTTGATGAAGGATATAGTGAGGCTTATGATGACAGAGCGTATCGTGCCAAGGATTTGGATGCATCGGCAAAGTATGCGCCAACTCTCGAGGTGAGAAAGGGCAATGCACGGTACCGAAGAGGCTAGAAAAATATGGTTAGGTGGAAGTGTCAACTTTCGAATACTCACATTAGTCCGAAGAACTCATGCATTTATTATCGGTAACTCTCAATCTAATTAGGAGGTTCTCAAAGAGACAAGTACCCCGAGGAGGTATGTATGGGGGTTTGGTTACCCTTGCGCATCCTCGACCCATGGTACGTGAGTGTACTCTAATATTGAATCCCTCCAAAGATTAGTGATCCATTTAGTAGCTAAAGTTCTCAACTATTTTGTAGGTTTTCGAAATAAACACGGATTGCCCAAAATACGACATCTATCATTAATAGGCTAAAGCTCTTGTCACCAAAAGTTCAAACATTACTCATGGCAATACCTCAAAACTATTGCAAGTTACTACTAAAATTAAATAGCAACCTCAGTTACCTACTTTAAGTTAAGACACACAACTCAGTGCAACAGACAAACTCTCTTAACAAGATAAACATGAAAACTCAAGAGAGTTCAGCAACCAACTAAACAAAAGCTCTTTAAAAAGAAAAGCATGAAAACTAAGAGCTAAACATGACATCAGCTATTGAAAGACAAAGAACATACATAGCAAAGATAAGCATGAAAATCCTATGTTGTGTTCTAGGTTGAAGTGGAGCGTGTTTCTCTCCCACACAAAGAAAGCTGCGTTCTAACTCGTTATGAACAACAAGCAAAGCTAAAGAAAACTAAAAGGGAAACTAAGAGCAAGATGCTCCAAGCATAGCACATAACGCATGAAGTGATTAAAATATAGTGGAACGAAAGACGAACTGATAATTGTTGATGGAGAAGGGGATGCACGGGGGCATCCCCAAGCTTAGATGCTTGAGTCTTCTTGAATATTTCTTGAGGGTGCACGGGGGCATCCCCAAGCTTGAGCGTTTGACCCTCCTGAATCTTTTTATCATCTTCCCTCGCACACTTGAAAACTCCCTTCATACATAACTCATCATAATCTGATTAGCGAGGTTAGTACCCATAATAAAATAACTTTTCCCTGCTGGAAATAAGGATAATCTTGAAGAGCTACTGTTTCTCAAGATTGCCAAAAGGTTTTTGCAAAGAAAAAGCAAGCTTAAGGTTTGCAAAACGAAGAAAAGGCAAAACAGGACATAATCTATGAAAAACAGACCATCAGGTAGTAAATAATTTTTTCGGGGCACTTCTACAACTCAAATCAAAAAACTCAGAACATACTCCCGAAAGCCAATTGTATAGAGCACGCTGTCAAAACAATTCAGACCAAAAAGATGATCTGGCGATTTTATACGAATTTTTCCGTCCAAGGACAGAATCTGTTTCCTGGACAGCACGTCACAACTTTTGAACTTTCTTGCAATCGGAGGCTAAACTTGGCACAAAGCTGAAAAGAAAAGATACAATGATGATGCTACTGTAGTAACAAACATCAAGACACAACAAAAGCAAAATAAAATTTTATTCGTTGTGGGCTGCCTCCCAAAAGCGCTTTCTTTTATGCCTTTAAGCTAGGCATGATGCAAAAAGAGAAGATCAAGTTTTATCAAGAGTAAAAGAATAGCTAGCCCGTATAACGGACTCAAAAGGTAACTTAATCTTCTTTCTAGGGAAGTGTTCCATCCCTTTCTTGAGAGGGAATTGGAATTTTATATTACCCTCTTTCATGTCAATGATAGCACCAACGGTGCGAAGAAAAGGACGTCCCAAAATAATTGGACAAGAAGGTTCACATTCAATATCCATAATAGTAAAATCAACGGGAACATAATTGTCATTGACAATGATAAGAACATCGTTGATCCTCCCCAAAGGTTTCTTTACAGAAGAATCAACAAGACGAACACCAAAAGAACAAGGATCAAAAGATTTCAATTTAAGCATATCATACATTCTTTTGGGCATAACGGAGGTACTAGCTCCAACATCACATAAAGCATAGCAAGAGAAGTTATTCAACTTAATTTTAATCATAGGATCCCAACCATCTTCTAGCTTTATAGGTATGGAGGCTTCTACCCTAAGCTTCTCCTCCCTAGCTTTGATGAGAGCATTAGTGATATGCTCCGTGAAGGCAAGATTAAGCGTGCTAGTGTGGGGATCTCTAGACATCTTGTGAAGAAAATCAATAACTTCAGAAATGGTGCAATTATCAAAATCAAGGTCACTACTATCAAGTAAAGTGGTAGTGGTGTCCTTTAGGCTCACTTGTTTGGTAGCTTCTATGGTCATAGGAGTTTCTTCTTTTACGGTTGAGGTCATAGCATCACCATTAATAGGTCCAATGGGACTAGGAGTGCATTGGGTGCTAAGAGTTTGGATATCCTCAACAACTTGGATAGTAGCAACAGTGTGGTGGGTAGGAAGGCTCTTAATTCTATCTTCTTCCTCCTTCAGGGGTGCAACCACTTCGGGTTTAGCTGCCATTTGGTTTATCAAAGTGGCTTGTGTGTGGGACATATTGGAAACTTGGGTCTCAGTGATGGTGAGTCTAGTCTGGAGGTTAGAAATCTCAATATTTAGGCTCTCCAGTTGTCTACCAATGTCTTGCAAGATAGCAGTATGCTCATCTAATTGCCTCGAGAAGGTCTTGTTTTGTTCATATTGGGTGTGCATGTAGTTCTTAGTGGCCTTCTCTATTTCTAGAAGTTTCTCATAACTAGGCATGTCTCTATCTCTTTGGGTGGAGTTCTTGGTGCTAGGATACGCATTGTTGTTCCCATAGGAATTAGAGGGGAACGGTCTAGGGTTGCTACCAAAATTACTCCTATAAGCATTGTTATTGAAATTGTTTATAGAGATAAAGTTCACATCTACTTGATCTTGAGCAATCAAAGAATTTAAAGGAACATCATGAGGATCAATAGGAGATTGCTTGGAAAGTAGAGACATGATCAAGTCAACCTTTTCATTTAGGGAGGAAATCTCCGAGACAAAGTTTACCTTCCTACCTGTTGGAGCGCGTTCGGTGTGCCATTGGGAATAGTTGGTCATCATCTCATCGAGAAGTTTCGTGGCAGCACCAAGTGTAGTTGACATAAAGGTTCCTCCCGCGGCCGAATCTAACAAGTTTCGCGAGGTAAAGTTCAAGCCTGCAGAAAAAGTTTGGATAACCATCCAAGTAGTCAAACCATGAGTAGGGCAGTTCTTGACAAGAGATTTCATGCGTTCCCAAGCTTGGGCAACGTGTTCATTATCCAATTGTTTAAAATTCATTATGTTACTCCTTAGTTGGATAATTTTAGCAGGGGGATAGTACTTCCCGATAAAGGCATCCTTGCACTTGTCCCAAGAATCTATGCTATTCCTAGGCAAGGATTGAAACCAGATTTTAGCTCCTCCTCTCAAGGAGAAAGGAAAAAGCTTAAGCTTAACAATATCACCATCTATCTCTCGATACTTTTGCATATCACAGAGTTCAACAAAATTAATTAAATGCAAAGCAGCATCATCTCCAGCACCGGAGAATTGATCTTTCATAACTAGGTTCAGTAAAGCAGGTTTAATTTCATAAGAGGGTGCTGAAGTGGCAGGTGTAGTAATAGGCGTGCAGATAAAGTCATCGTTGTTATGACTAGTGAAGTCACACAATTTGGTGTTCTCGGTGGAACCCATAGCAGCAGCAAGCAAGATAACTATTTTTGTGATTTTTGGTAAGGGACACTAAAGCAAAAACTGAAAGGTAAACTAACAAGACTAAAAAGCAAAGATAAAAAATAGCGTGCAACTCCCCTATCTTGAAGAGTGGAGTCCCCGGCTACGGCGCCATAAACTTTTGCTTGATGGCTTCTCGCCCCTCGTTGGTTACCCCAAGTGGAAGGTTTGAGATGTAGCGTAGCAGCAAGTTTCCCTTGGCAAGATACCAAGGATCGAATCCCGTGAGACTCCGAGGGCCAACAAGAATGTGTCAACGCTAATGGCGCCAACTTAGCGGTTGACAGGACCTGCACACAGATACAAATAACTTTGCTCCCAACAAGTACATAGAGGTTGTCAATCCCTCCGGCCTTGTCGTTTACAAAGGATCAAACGCAAGAGGTAATAGTGATAGGTATGACTGCAACTAGGAAATAAGAACAGGAAGTAAATAGCGGGTGTGATCAGTGATGGTAATATGGACCGGGGTCCCATGATGTTCACTAGTGATGTCTCTCTCCCAAAAGACGATAAAACAGCTAAGCGAGGTAAACAAATTACAGCCGGGCAATTGACAGGATTATGTGCGCAAACCAATGCTAACTATGCTGTAAAGAAAGGTAGATGCTCAAAAGCATGGGCGGTACGCCAAGGCAAGTAGACCGAAATCCATCTGCATCTACTACTAATCATCCACCTTGAGATATCTATCCAGAACATCTCGCTGGTATTAAGTTGCGAGTCCCACCCAAAGTGTAAACTCAAAGCAACAGACAACTGCATTAAAAGAACTTTGCGTAAAGTAAACAATCCTTGCACCCGCAAGTACAAGCACCGTCGTTTTCCCCCTTGTGGCAACATCACATCCCCTAGACTCATGTTTCTGTCACTCAAACTAGTCATCGAGGGTCATGAACCCACAATCAAGCATAACGTTCCCTCTTGGAGTTACTACCTACTACTCGGCCAAAGCAATAAATAGCAACGGAGAACATGCAAGAATTACTCAAGAACATAAATATAAAAGAGGTGAATCAAATATATTACTCACACACAATCTGAACATAATCTCATAATCCATCGGATCCCAGCAAACTCAACAGAGCAACAACATAAAGATTACATATGTGCCTCGATCATGTAGGGCAACTCACGAGGTCTAATCCATGAAGAACAAAGAGGGGAGGAGAACATCACATAGCTACTGGTCATGGACCCATGGTCCAAGGGAGACTACTCACAACTCATCCGAGAAGCGTCCATGGTGGTGGAGAAGCTCCCGGTGGTGGTTCTCCCCTCCGGCAGGGTGCCTGGAAGAGTTCTCCTGGTGCTCCCGATCTTGGAAGTGCGGCGACGGCGGAACAGAGACGAGATCGTAAAAAGGGGTTCCGTCCTCGAGGGTTTCGGGACGCGAGCAATATATATGCAAAAGGGGGTCACCAGAGGCGGAGGTGGGGCCCCAGGCACCCCCCTGGCGCGGCCAGGGGTGGGGCCGCGCCGGGTGGCCGCCTGGGCCACCCCAGACTCCCCTCTGGCCCTACCTTGGTTTTTCTGGAAGCTCCCGATACACTGATTTTTCCTGTATTTTTCCCGGAATTTTTAGGGCACTTTTAATATGGGGAAAACCTGAAATAGAAAAACAGCAGAAAACAGGAACTGGCACTGTGGTGCACTGAGTTAATAGGTTAGTCCAACTATGATCAAAAGTGTATGGAAGTGCATAAATATCATAGCAATATCACACAAAAGAGGCATGGAGCAAGCAGCAATTATAGATACGTTTTGGACGTATCAGGTGGGCGCGCCCTGTGCCCTTGTGGCCAAATGGTGGGCCCCCCTTGTGTGTTCTCAGTGCGACAAATTCTTAAATATTCTACAAAAAATCATATCTCATTTTCAGGACATTTGGTGAACTTTTATTTTGGGGTATTTTTATTGCAAGGATAATTCAAAAAACAGACATAAAATATTATTTTTGCTTTATTTAATCTAAATAATAGAAAGTAAAAGGAGGGTACAAAGAGTTGTGCTTTCTAACTTCATCCATCTCGTGCTCATCAAAAGGAATCCACTAATTGATCAATTCTTGTTAACAAACTCTTTCTGAATAACATGAAACCAAATAATTTTTGAATAACACTAGGTTACCTCAACGGGGATATGCATGTCCCCAACAATAATAATATCATATTTCTTCTTGACAGTAGGAAGAGGGAATTCGAAACCTCCAATAGTAATCGCTGAAATTTTTCCAATAGAATTGAGACTGTGGACTAGAGGTTGTTTCCTCGGAAAGTGTATTGTATGCTCATTACCATTAACATGAAAAGTGACATTGCCTTTGTTTCAATCAATAACAGCCCCTGCAGTATTCAAAAAGGGTCTACCAAGGATAATCGACATATTATCGTCCTCGGGAATATCAAGAATAACAAAAGTCCGTTAAAATACTAACGTTTGCAACCACAATAGGCACATCCTCACAAATACCAACATGTATAGCAGTTGATTTATTGGACATTTGCAAAGATATTTCAGTAGGTGTCAACTTATTCAAATCAAGTCTACGATATAAAGAGAGAGGCATAACACTAACACCGGCTCCAAGATCACATTAAGCAGTTTTAACATAGTTTCTTTTAATGGAGCATGGTTGTAGCGACCCGACCCGAATGGATCAAGTCTCTGTGCTTCAGTGTCATCCCTGGATCGGTAATGCTGACACACACAGTACTCGAAGGATTTATAACAGAGTAGCAATCACACACTTATTACATCGAATGTCTCAAAAGAGAACTTATTACAATAGATATGGCTTAAGGCCATCTAAATATGATAAAAGTGGAAGGCTTAGAAGTTAAAGTGAGTCCATCAACTCCAACGACATAGTTGAGTGCATGAAAAATGACCTAGCGCACCTTACTCTTCGTCTGAAAAGTCTGCAACATGATATGTTGCAGCCCAAAACAGGCCAGCACATGGAATATGCTGGCAATATAACACAGTAGAGCAACGAACAGATAAATGCTATCACTACATGCATATATGGCTGGTCGAGGCTCTATGGTTATAATGTTTTGCAAAGAAGCCATTTTTTCCTACAACAAAGGAATACATTTTATTTAACTATCTTCGTGGTTGAAACATGATTGAAAAGGTTCCTCCAACTCAATCCCAATTAAAGTAATCATTATCATCCCAACAAATTAATTTAGAGTGATGAGATCAAATCAATAATTCAAGTACCAGATACTCAAGATGTTTGCGCACTTCTCCCCACAAGACTCGATCTCCTCCGTTGGATTTCTCGCACTACATGGTGTTTGAGAAACGGATGACCGAGACACAGTCTTTCAGAAGCATTAACTCTTTACTCTGGGTAGACAGTTACACCTACTTTCCCTCTACATCTGCTAGCCTACCACAGAAAGAGGTCATGCAACATACTCAACTATGCTAGAGCCCACAATAGCTTGTGGCTGCACACGGAAGTTTCTAGCATGAATAATCTTATGATCCCTTTGAGCCTGGGTGGCGGACCGTAGGATGATCACACGGCTACTCCGGGATATCCTAGGACAACACTGCATTCTCCAGGTGCTCGCAAGCAATCCACCCAGATGTGTATTAAAGTTGCCACCTTAGGTTGAACCATTAATTATCAAACTCACATCTTTCATGGATACTCTCAAACCCAAACCACATCTACGATCATCGCATGGCAATATAAGCGTAACGTAGAAGTAACTCCCAAGGGTTTGATAATAAATCAGGTAATAGGTTCTACCTCATCATCTACTTCCCAGACCCACATGTTAAGAGATCCTACTCATGCAATGTGTGAGGGTTGTAACTAATGCATAAAAACTGGGTAATAAAGGGGTATGATCAATGTCTTACTTGCCTTGCTGACGATCCGCAAAACCTAGTGACTCGTAGTAGCACGCTTCGCACTCTGGGAATTCTATTGCAAACAAACAATAACATACATAAGCAATCAAACAAATATGCACATGTAAAACTCAAATAAGAAGATCTAACTAGAAAGTTCAACTGAAGAACTCCGGTTTGCAAAAAGAATCAAATCAAACGGAGCAACGAAACTCAAACTACGAAAGAAACAAGATCCGTTTACTAATCTGAACTAAAGTCAAATTTTAAAGTACCAAAATCTTGTTCAAGTTGGTTAAATAGAAAGAGGGCTTCGAGACGTAGATCTAGGCGCTTGTTTCACCTGATTTGGATAAATGAGCGAAAAGATAAACTAAAACGAAGATCAGGGCAGAAATCATGATAAAAAATAATCGCGGGAAAACCCTGGAAAAAAATGAGACAAACAGGCTAACGAAGAAACGTTCGCTGTCTGCGGCTAACTGACGAACAACGTTCGTTAAGACGAACGTACGAACGAACCTCCGCTAAACAACTAAACCTAGAAAAACCGAACCGATTCTAAAAAAAATGAATCTAGGGTTTCATACAAAAAACCGATCAGTTCTACCGTTTAGCCGGAAAAGACCGGCGGCGGCGGATCCGGTGAGCGGCGGCTCAGGTGGGGCTTCCGGCGGGGCGGGGCGGTGGTGAAGCGGCGCGGCGGCGGCGGCGGCTTCGGCTGCGGGGCAGGGCGGCGGCGGCTTCGGCTGCGGGGCAGGGCGGCGATGTGGTGCAAGGGGGGGGGGAGACAGTATTTATGAGGGGAGGGGTGTGTGTGGTGGTGTGGGGGAGGGAGAGTGATAACCCACAACTGTAGGGGATTGCAACAGTTTTCGAGGGTAAAGTATTCAACCCAAATTTATTGATTCGACACAAGGGGAGCCAAAGAATACTCTTAAGTATTAGCAGCTGAGTTGTCAATTCAACCACACCTGGAAAATTAGTATCTGCAGCAAGATAGTTTAGTAGCAAAGTAATATGATACTGGCGGTAGCAGCAATAAAAGTAACGATAGTGTTTTTGTAGTTTTTGTGATAGTAGCAGCAGAAAAGTAAACAAGCAACTAGTAATATGGGAAAAGCTCGTAGGCATTGGATCGGTGATGGGGAATTATCGGATGCAATTCATCATGTAGAAGTTATAACCTAGAGTGACACAGAACTAGCTCCAGTTCATCAATGCAATGTAGGCATGTATTCCGAATATAGTCATACGTGCTTATGGAAAAGAACTTGCATGACATCTTTCGTCCTACCCTCCCGTGGCAGCGGGGTCCTATTGGAAACTAAGGGATATTAAGGCCTCCTTTTAATAGAGTACCGGACCAAAGCATTAACACATAGTGAATATATGAACTCCTCAAACTATGGTCATCACCGGGAGTGGTCCCGATTATTGTCACTTCGGAGTTGCCGGATCATAACACATAGTAGGTGACTATAGACTTGCAAGATAAGATCAAGAACACACATATATTCATGAAAACATAATAGGTTCAGATCTGAAATCATGGCACTCGGGCCCTAGTGACAAGCATTAAGCATATCAAAGTCATAGCAACATCAATCTCAGAACATAGTGGATACTATGGATCAAACCCTAACAAAACTAACTCGATTACATGATAGATCCCATCCAACCCATCACCGTCCAGCAAGCCTACAATGGATTTACTCACGCACAGCGGTGAGCATCATGGAATTGGTGATGGAGGAAGGTTGATGATGACGATTACGACGATCTCCACTCTCCGGAGCCCCGAACGGACTCCAGATCAGCCCTCTCGAGAGAGATTAGGGCTTGGCGGCGGCTCCGTATCGTAAAACGCGATAATTCTTCCTCTCTAATTTTTTCTCCCCGAAAGTGAATATATAGGATCTGGGATACGTCGGTGGAGCACTCGGGGGCCCACGAGGCAGGGGGCATGCCCTGGGGGGCTCCCCCACCCTCGTGGACAGGGTGTGGGCCCCCTGGTCTGGATCTTCTTGCAGATATTTTTTATATTTTCCAAAATAAATCTCCGTGGAGTTTCAGGTCATTCCGAGAACTTTTTATTTCTGCACAAAAACAACACCATGGCAGTTCTGCTGAAAACATCGTTAGTCCGGGTTAGTTCCATTCAAATCATGCAAGTTAGAGCCCATAACAAGGGAAAACGTGTTTGGAAAAGTAGATACGTTGGAGACGTATCAACTCCCCCAAGCTTAAACCTTTGCTTGTCCACAAGCAATTCAGTTGATAAACTGAAAGTAATAAAGAAAAACTTTGACAAACTCTGTTTGCTCTTGTTGTTGTAAATATGTAAGCCAACATTCAGGTTTTCAGCAAGATCATGAACTACCACATTCACAATAACTTTCATGTCTCAAGTCTACTCACATCAATGGCATAATCAACTAGCGAGCAATAATAATAGACCTCGAATGACAACACTTTCTCAAAACAATCATGATATGATATAACAAGATGGTATCTCACTAGCCCTTTCTGAGATCGCAAAACATAAATGCAGAGCACCTTTAAAGATCAAGGACTGTGTAGACATTGTAATTCATGGTAAAAGAGATCCATTCATGATCATACTCAATGCAAATTAATAGTACTACATGCAATGATAGAGGTGCTCTCCTACTAGTGCTCTTTGATAAGAGGATGATGACTCTGCATAAAAGTAAATAGATAGGCCCTTCGCAGAGGGAAGCGGGGATTTGTAGAGGTGCCAGAGCTCGATTTTTAAATAGAGATGAATAATATTTTGAGCGGTATACTTTCATTGTCAACATAACAACCAAGAATCTCGATATCTCCCATGCTACACGCATTATAGGCGGTTCCCAAACAGAATGGTAAAGTTTATACTCCCCCAACCACCAACAAGCACACTCCACGGCTAGCCCGAAACAACGGGTACCGTCCAAACCAGCAACATCCCTGGGGGAGTTTTGCTTAATTATTATGATTTTGAGCATGGGACTGGGCATCCCGGTTACCAGCCATTTTCTCATGAATGATGAGCGGAGTCCACTCATCATGAGAATTACTCACCTAGCATGGAAGATATATACAACCCTAGTTGATACATGAGCTGTTCGAGCATACAAAACATAATTTCATTTGAAGGTTTAGAGTTTGGCACATACAAATTTACTTGGAACGGCAGGTAAATATCGCATATAGGAAGGTATAGTGGACTCATGTGGAATAACTTTGGGGTTTATGGAAGTGGATGCACAAGCAGTATTCCCGCTTAGTACAGGTGAAGGCTAGAAAGGGACTGGGAAGCGACCGCTAGAGAGCAACAAAGGTCATGAACATGCATTAAAATTAATCAACAATGAATGCAAGCATGAGTAGTATATAAATCACCATGAACATAAATATTGTGGAGGCTATGTTGATTTGTTTCAACTACATGCGTGAACATGTGCCAAGTCAGATCACTTAAATCGTTCAAAGGAGGATACCACCCCATCATACTACATCACAACCATTTTAATATCATGTTGGCACACAAGATAGACCATTATAAACTCTCAGCTAATTAAGCATGGCATAAGCGGCTATGATCTCTAATTGTCATTGCAAGCATGTTTCATTCATAACAAGCTGAATCAGGAACGATGAATTATCATATTTATAAAAACAAGAGAGGTCGAGTTCATACCTGCTTTTCTCATCTCAATTAGTTCATCATATATCATCCTTATTGCCTTTCACTCGCACGACCGAACTGTGTGGATAACAATAATAGTGCACGTGCATTGGACTAAGCTGGAATCTGCAGACATTTAATACAAGAGAGAAGACAAGGTAATATGGCTCAAGGTTAAATCAACAATAAAGCATACAAGACCCACTAAGCAATTTAACCATGGTCTTCTACTCTTAACCCCCAAAGAAAAGAAAAGAAACTATTTACACGGGAAAGCTCCCAACAAGCAAAATGTCAGGCCCACGATGCGATTCTATCTCGATCACGTGACACTTACGTGATTGAGGCACAACTGCATTTCGGGCGCTTAGCAAGATGGATATCATTACATCGTACCATTAGATACATACATTGGGATACAACAATACATACAAATCTCATGAATACAACAATATCAATACAAGTATCCGACTACGGATACAAACAAGAAAAGCACAAAGACATCCATCTGCTATCCCAGGCTGCCGACCAGGAACCTAACCCAAGACTGAAGAAGAAGAAGAAAGAACTCCAAACAACGAACAACGCTCTCACGTCAAGACATCGGAAACCTGCACCTGCAACTGTGTTGTAGTATCTGTGAGCCACGAGGACTCAGCAATCCCATAACCATGGGTAACAAGACTATCAAGGCTTAATAGGTAGGAAGAGGTAAAGTGGTGAGGTTGCATCAGCGGCTAAGCAAAAGTATGGTGGCTACTTACGAGTACAAGAATAAGATGAGCATCTACGCAAACGGTCGCAAAAGTAGTGATCGCTAAAGATCCTGAACTACATACGAGTCAAACATAACCCCACCGTGTTCTCTTCTCAAGATGAAAAGAGACAATCACGGTTACTCACGCAGTTGTGTGTTTTACTTCGGATCCTCTGTCAAGTTTTCTACAACCGGACATTAACAAATTCCAATCTGCCACATAACCGCGGGCACGGCTTTCGAAAGATCATAACCCTGCAGGGGTGTTCCAACTTAGCCCATCACAAGCTCTCACGATTAGCTGAAGTGATAAATATAATATCATCACTCCTTATCTCAGGGAGATCCGATCAGGCTCGGCATCCCTGTGCACAAGACATTTCGATAATGGTAAAACAAGGCCAGCAAGACCTCCCGGTGTGTCGACACCCTGATAGTAGCCGCGCGTATCTCGTCTCAGGCCACGACCGGATAGGTGACCCTACGGGAGTCAATCCTCGAGTTTCCCCATGGTGACCCCGCAGTCTCCCCGTTTGGGACCAACACCATCAGCACTGGCCCCCCTGCTATGTAGAAAGAATCCTCGGGTAGCGCTAACTCCCTATGCAATTTAATTAATTAATTAAGTTGTTATTATGAGCAAATTAAAACCAATGTTGGGCCTTGATGGAGGAGTTTTATTCAAAGTCGAACTGTCAAGGGGTCCCCATCCACCCATCGTGTAAGGAACGCAAAATCAAGGAACATAATGCCGGTTTATCGGCGCCTAAGGTGGCATGAGTGGAACAAAACACCGAGCAAAAGGCCAAGCCTTCCACCCATGCCCAGTATACAGGTGCGTTAAATAATAATAATAATAGATATTGTGATATTCCAACAGCAAGTTCCCACCTGGAACGATCTTCATCTTCACCTGCAACTAACAACGCTATAAGAGGGGCTGAGCAAGCGGGTAACATAGCCAAACAGTGGTTTTGCTAGGAAGGTTTCAAAAGTTAGAGGTTTCATGGCAACAAGGAGAGGCTGACATAAAAGATGGGTAGCGCGACATGTAACGATAGCATCGAGACAACTAAGCATGGCAATGGTAGTAAAGGTATCCAAGGGTATGATCATCTTGCCTGAGATCCCGCAAGGAAGAAGAACGGTTCCGTGAAGAAGACGGAGAAGAAGCCTTGAAGAAGAACCACGGGTAGACGATCGAATCCTCACGAACGCAACGGAAAAAGCACTAACGAGAAGAAGCAAGCAATACGGTAAACAAGCCACTTAAGAACATAACAATATGCACTACCAAGTACGATGCAAAACAAGTCTACTTATGATGCATAGGAAAGTCTACACAAGAACCACAACATGGCAAGGTATGATGCAAGACAAATATACATGAAGCATGGCTGATGCACTACGGAAGCATAACAGATGCACTTAGGAAGCACATAAAGTCTACACAGGAAGCACAATGTTACAGCACAAGGAGCATGGCAAAATATGCATTCAAGCAAAATACTTCAAAACATGATGGCAATAGGATATTATGAATCTACATGAAAAATCACGCAAGTTTCATATAGGACTTGCTCAAAACGGAGCAACGGGCTAAAAGTTACACCCGAAACAATAAATACGCACAAGCTGAAAATAACAGCCACATAGCAACTTCGGAGCAATAGATAAATAAGCTACAACACTCAAACATCATGGCAATGAGCATGGACATAAACTAGACATATCCTACAGCAAATAAGTCCATTGGAGCATCCCCAAAGGAGCCATGGATCAATAGCAACAAGCTAGGACATTTGGAACTTGATAGCAAAATCCTGGCAGCAACATTTTATAGCAACTTGGGAGCAAAAGTTAAATATGCTACAGCCACTCAAATAAGCATGTGAGAGCATGAATGGATAGCCAACAATATATACAACAAGGATCATCAAGAGTCACCCCAAAACTATCATGGATTGGCCTAAAACAACAAGCAAACATGGCATCCAGATATTACAGATTCCAGACTTAGTGAAATTTCACTAAGTGTTAAAACAGTAGTAACATCATGGCATTTTTGTGAGCAAGTTTGAGTCAACACAAGGCATATCATGAAAAGATAAATGCACCACATCAACGAACACATCACGGGGAGTCCAAAACATCTAAGCATGTGACATGGAGACAAACACAACAATAGCAAAGGGCAATTGAAAACAGCACCTCATAACAAGTTTTCAGGACATAACAGCCAAATGCACTGTTGCATAGGGGATAAACATGGCAAGATGAAATCTATCATGCAAGCTAAAGCAATCAACATGTAGAGCATTTCATGATGAACATGTGGACATATCATTTGGATAAACATGCGCCAAGTTATCACATCACGAACATAGCAACAAAATAACAACTAAAAGCAGTTTATAATAAGTAGCACTCTTGCAACAGATATTTAAGCATCTAGATGGACTCAAACATGCATGGCACAATGGAACAAAGTGTAGAGCACATCTCCACGATCATTTTGACATATCATTCACTCAAAACGGATAAGCACACAAAAGTTATCACAGTGCAAAGATGCAACACTATATGCAGTTTTTAGGGACTTAGAAGAAATTAGACCTCGGAGGGACTGGACAATGTCCGGCCTGAGCGGACACGTCCGTCGGTGCTGATGCACGGGGCCCACTAGCAGTGTCACAATAGAGGAGGAAGCGGACATGTCCGTCGCCAACCGGACATGTCCGTCGGTGGCGGCGGTCGGGCCCGCCTGGCAGCGACAGGTCCGAAGGGATCTCATCCCCGACCTCCTGGACGAGGCCGGCGGCGCAAATCGACGGTGGAAGGGCGGGGCGAGGCACCGCGGAAGTGGATCGAGCGGATCCGGCGGGGGAGCCACCGGCGGCGAGGGCGAAGGACGCCGGCGACAGGAACTCCGGCGAGCACCTCGGGTTCGGCAGAGGCAAGCAGCGAGGCGACGCGGGGAAGATCCGAGGCCGGAGGCGCAGTCCGGGAGGACGGCGGCGAGGGTTAATTGCGATGGCGGCGGGGTCCCGACGGGAGGCGGACGGGCTCGGCGGCCAGAGCGCCCGGAGGTGGGGACGACGACTCGCGGGTGCGGGGGCAGCTCGGGCCCAGATCAGCTCGGGGGCGGGCCGCGGCCGGGCCGAGGCGGGCCTCGCGCGGGAGTGCGGCGGGAGGACGCGGCGGACGCCACATGGCGCGCTGCGGTTGGCGCGGGCGGCTGCGGCGACTGAGGTGGCGGCTGGCCATTGGCCAGGGGACGTGGCGGCGGCGCCAAGTGGCAAAAGGAGGTGGCGGCGGCGCTGGGTGGCCAAGTGGCGGCGGTGGGACTGGCCAGGCACGGAATTTGATGTGGAGGAAGGCTAGGCTGCCCAAAATGGACAAGGGGTGTCCATATATAGTAGGAGGGCTAGGGTTTGGGGGTTTGGAGTGGTTTTAGAGCCCTCCGATCGCGATCCGACGGATCCGATCACGAGGGGAGTTAAGTTGGGCCAAGAGGAGGTTAGTGGGCTGTGTTAGAAGGCCTAGAGGAGAGAAGAGAAGAGGCCCGCGGGGGTTTTCGAAGACCGAAAACGTCCGACGAAATAACCGGCGACTAGTGCCGCTATATATATCCGTTGGGCTATCAAACGAGCTCCGAATGCGATGAAATTTGGCAGGCGGCCTGTCTATACTATAATAAGACCACATGACAAGTTTCATCCCATTCCGAGAACATTTTTCGGCCACTCACAAAATAAAAAATCGGAGGCACCGCAGGCGCGTGCAAGTGTGTCTGGGCTCAGAACGGACAACGGAGAGGACGAGGGGACTCAGACGGATGCAAGTTTTGAAAACATGCTGATGCAACACACAAGATGACATGGCAAGATGCAACACGCAAGCAGATGACATGGCACTGACAACGAATAACTGGCTGACACCTGGAGCATCGGTCTCGGGGTGTCACACAAAAGAAGAACGGGAAATCTTTTTGGGTTTTCTTTTAATTACTACTACAAGGAAAGTAAACTAGCTAAATGCTACAACTAATATATTTTTTGTTTTCTTAAGGTTTTTATTTCTCTAGCACATGAGAGAAAAAGACTAAGAAAAAGAAATGAAACTAAGCATAGATGGTACAGTGAAAGAGTGTGAGCACCGACAACTAGAATAGGTGTGAACATGAATGTAAAGTCAGTGATAAACACATACTCCCCCAAGCTTAGGCTTTTAGCCTAAGTTGGCTTATGACCACGGATCGAAGCTACTCCCTCCAGTGTACTGAGATGTATCCTCTGGGTGCCACTGGTTGGCGAGCTCATCCAGCTCCCACCCAGAAACAGACTGGCGGTAAGGATCAAGTGGTGGCTCAGGCTCAGGCTCTGAAGATTGTGCTTGGCCTTGGTACTTGTAGAAGGCATCTGATGTAATGAGGTATATGTGTCGTGGGAACAATTCCGACAATAATAAGGTATATGGTAAAGGAGCATGATCTATCGAGATGCACATGGGTGACACGGTGGTTTTAGCGAGTTCGGGCCTCTCACGGTGTAGATAACAGCCCTACGTCTCGTGCTCCGGAGAGGCTTTGTTTTATCTGAGTATGTATCCGGAGATTACAATACGTGAGAGAGGGAGGAACGGATCATCATGCCTGGGCTAAGTCCTGAGACTAATGGCGAGGAAGAGAGAGAGAGGAAGAATGAGAGCCGTGTCTAGTCTATTGGTGGGGGTGGCTTATATAGAGTGCGCCACCCCCTCACCTCCTATGTTACAAAGTGGGGCATTGACGCCATAATGTCAGATGATGCTTCAACTGCCTTGTCGACTGTTGGTCTTCGCATATCCGAGTGAGCCAGTCAACCGAGTGGTCGACTGTCATCCGAGTGGACGGTATGTTGCTTGTCCGAGTGGATAGTACATTTCTTGTCCGAGTGGATAGTATGTATGTATGAAACTTATCTGGACCTACACGCTGTGTGGACCCCATGCTTTATGATATTTCGACCCTTCGTGGGCCTACCTGTTATCTGTATCCCCAACATTAGCCCCCGAATCGATTGCGATTTTGCAGAACGAGTTTGTGAAAGATACAATTTGGCCCAAGTGATTACGGAAATACTCGGTACCCGCCATCGTGCTTTCAGACAACCAAGGTTTGAACAAAATCGCAATGGATTCCGGCACTACGATTCCCGACTGATCTGGTGTAAGTGCCCACGAGGAGCAACTTGGTGACATTCGTTCATCTCACGGAAGAGGTTAACTCGTGATCAGAGTACGGGTGTGTCATTTAAATCTGGGTAACAAGATTGACGCTTGGACTGTTCTCTCAGAGAGATGCCATTCTTATCCCGGAGGAACATCAACATAAGTAGACCCAAACTCGTGAGATTCACGTTTTGAGTCCTAGAAGAAGGCTCAAAACAGGTCCACAGAGGAGCGTTAAACTCACCTTATAGGAATTTTTACTGTAGTCGACGTGAGCCTTAGAACTTTTTTGTTTTTGTTCGTCACTCGGAACGGTCAGGCCATACCGAGTGGAGATTACGCCAGTGGGGGCACGCTGAGTGCACCCACTGGGTGTAGTCCCCGAGACCGCCGTCGACTGCGGCAGTCGGCGGGGGTCTGAGAGAACTGAAAATCTTCTTAGTTGGAAATAACAGAATGTAGTGCATGTAAAATTACTTATCTGTCTGAAGGCGCGCGAGTGGCCGAGTGGTGAAGATGTGTTCGACCGTTGGCGATGCGCAGGGCGGTCGGTTGATGTAGATGTGTCTCACCAAGTATCGACGTGCGGGGCAGACGAGTGGTGATGAAGCGACCAACCAAGAGTCGACGCACGGGGCGGCCGAGTGGTGATGAGGTGACCAACCGTATGGCAACGCGCGGGGCAGCCGAGTGGTGATGAGGTGACCAACCGTGAGGTGACGCACAGAGCGGCCGAGTGGTGATGAGGTGACCAACCGTATGGCGACGCGCGGGGCGGCCGAGTGGTGATGAGGTGACCAACCGAGAAGCGAC
>LR738712.1:135035823-135051611 GCA_902687465.1 Secale cereale
TGACGACGCGCGGGGCGGCCGAGTGGTGATGAGGTGACCAACCGATGGCGACGCGCGGAGCGGCTGAGTGGTGATGAGGTGACCAACCGATGACGACGCGCGGGGCGGCTGAGTGGTGAGGACGTGCATAATCGAGCAGCGACGTGCGGGACGGCCGAATGGACAAGACGTGCACAACCGAATGGCGATGCATGGGGCGCCAAGTGGTGAGGAAGTGCGTAACCGAGTGGCGACGCGCGGGCGGCCAACTGGAGAAGACGTGCACATCCGAATGGCGACGCGCAGGGCGGTCGAGTGGTGAGGACTGTTGGAAATATGCCCTAGAGGCAATAATAAATTGGTTATTATTATATTTCCTTGTTCACGATAATCGTTTATTATCCATGCTAGAATTGTATTGATAGGAAACTCAGATACATGTATGGATACATAGACAAACACCATGTCCCTAGTGAGCCTCTAGACGACTAGCTCGTTGATCAATAGATGGTTACGGTTTCCTAACCATGGACATTGGATGTCGTTGATAACGGGATCACATCATTAGGAGAATGATGTGATGGACAAGACCCAATCCTAAGCCTAGCACAGATCGTGTAGTTCGTATGCTAAAGCTTTTCTATATGTCAAGTATCTTTTCCTTAGACCATGAGATTGTGCAACTCCCGGATACCGTAGGAATGCTTTGGGTGTACCAAACGTCACAACGTAACTGGGTGGCTATAAAGGTGCACTACAGGTATCTCCGAAAGTGTCTGTCGGGTTGGCACGAATCGAGACTGGGATTTGTCACTCCGTATGACGGAGAGGTATCTCTGGGCCCACTCGGTAGGACATCATAATAATGTGCACAATATGTGATCAAGGAGTTGATCACGGGATGATGTGTTACGGAACGAGTAAAGAGACTTGCCGGTAACGAGATTGAGCAAGGTATCGGTATACCGACGATCGAATCTCGGGCAAGTGCTATACCGATAGACAAAGGGAATCGTATACGGGATTGATTGAATCCTTGACATCGTGGTTCATCCGATGAGATCATCGTGGAACATGTGGGAGCCAACATGGGTATCCAGATCCCGCTGTTGGTTATTGGCCGGAGAGTTGTCTCGGTCATGTCTACATGGTTCCCGAACCCGTAGGGTCTACACACTTAAGGTTCGATGACGCTAGGGTTATAGGGAAAGTATGTACGCGGTTACCGAATGTTGTTCGGAGTCCCGGATGTGATCCCGGACGTCACGAGGAGTTCCGGAATGGTCCGGAGGTAAAGATTCATATATGGGAAGTCCTGTTTTGGTCACCGGAAAAGTTTCGGGCGATATCGGTAATGTACCGGGACCACCGGGAGGGTCCCGGGGGTCCACCAGGTGGGGCCACCAGCCCCAGGTGGCTGCGTGGGGTAAGTGTGGGAGGGGACCAGCCCCAAGGGGGCTGGTGCGCCCCCCCACCAAGTCCCAGGGCGCCTCCAAGAGGGTAGGGGGGCAAACCCTAATGCAGTTGGGCCCTAGGGCCCAATAGTGGTGCGCCTCCCCCTCTCTCCCCCTTGGCCGCCCCCCTAGAGGGTTTCTAGGGCTGGCCGCACCCTAGGGGAGGGAAACCCTAAAGGGGGGCGCAGCCCTCCCTTCCCCCTATATATATGTGAGGTTTTAGGGCTGTTGGACACATGAGAACATCTCCCTCTTGGTGCAGCCCTACCCCTCTCCCTCCTCGTCTCTTGCAGCGCTTGGCGAAGCCCTGCTGGAGTCCCGCGCTCCTCCACCACCACCATGCCGTCGTGCTGCTGTTGGTTGGAGGTTTCCCAACCTCTCCCTCTCTCCTTGCTGGATCAAGGCGTGGGAGACGTCACCGGGCTGCACGTGTGAAGAACGCGGAGGCACCGTCCGTTCGGTGCTAGGATCTTCGGCGATCTGAATCGCGGCGAGTACGACTCCATCAACCGCGTTCTTGAACGCTTCTGCTTAGCGATCTACAAGGGTATGTGGATCCAACTCTCCTCTCGTAGATGTGCATCTCCTAGATTGATCTTGGTGAGCGTAGGAAAATTTTTGTTTCCCATGCTACGTTCCCCAACAGTGGTATCAGAGCCAGGTTTTTGCGTAGATGCAATCACGAGTAGAACACAAAGGAGTTTGTGGGCGTTGATGTTTAAATTGCTGCCCTCCTTAGTCTTTCTTGATTCAGCGGTATTATGGGATGAAGCGGCCCGGACCAACTTTACATGTCCACATACATGAGACCGGTTCCATCGACAGACATGTGACTTTTGTTGCATAAGATGGCTGGCGGGTGTCTGTCTCTCCTATCTTAGTTGAATCGGAATAGAACAAGGCGGTCCTTGTAGAAGGTTAAATAGCAACTTGAATATCACCGTTGTGGCTTTGCGTAGGTAAGAAGCGTTCTTGCTAGATACCCATAGCAGCCACGTAAAACATGCAACAACAAATTAGAGGACGTCTAACTTGTTTTTGCAGGGTATGTATGTGATATGATATGGCCAATGACATGATGAGATATATTTGATGTATGAGATGATCATGTTGTAATAGTTAATATCGACTTGCATGTCGATGCATACGGCAACCGGCAGGAGCCATAGGGTTGTCTTTAATTTTTGTATGACCTGCGTGTCAATCATTAAGCGCTTTGTAATGCTTTACTTTATCGCTAAACGGTAGCAATAGTAGTAAGAGCATGGTGGGCGCGCGACAACCCCGATGGCGACACGATGATGGAGATCATGATGATGGAGATCATGGCGTGGCGCCGGTGACGATGGAGATCATGCCGGTGCTTTGGAGATGGAGATCAAAAGCACGAGTTGATGGCCATATCATGTCACTTATGATTTGCATGTGATGTTAATCCTTTTATGCATCTTATTTTGCTTAGGACGACGGTAGCATTATAAGATGATCCCTCACTAAAATTTCAAGATAAAATTGTGTTCCCCCCAAGTGTGCGCCGTTGCGAAGGTTCGTCGTTTCGAAGCACCACGTGATGATCGGGTGTGATAGACTCTACGTTCGCATACAACGGGTGCAAGCCAGTTTTGCACATGCAGAACACTCGGGTTAGACTTGACGAGCCTAGCATGTACAGACATGGCCTCGGAACACGGAAGACCGAAAGGTCGAGCATGAGTCATATAGTAGATATGATCAACATGAAGATGTTCACCATTGACACCACCTCATCTCACGTGATGATCGGACTTGGGTTGGTGGATTTGGATCATGTCACACTCGAATGACCAGAGGGATGTCAATTTGAGTGGGAGTTATAAGTAATTTGATTAGTTAAAACTCACTTGTCATGAACAATAGTCTAAGTTGTCTTTGCAAATTATGTAGTAGACCAATAACTGCGTTGTAGCTCCCTGTTTAATACGATCCTAGAGAAAGACTAAGTTGAAAGATATTGTAAGCAATGATGCGGACTGGGTCCGTAGTCCGAGGAGTGTCCTCACTGCTGCACAGAAGGCTTACGTCTTTAATGCACCGCTCGATGTGCAAACCCCTACAACATTGTCTGTGGATGTTGTGAACACCTGACAGACACGTCCTGATAACTACTTGATAGTTTAGTGCACCATACTTTACGGCTTAGAATCGGGATTCCAATGACGTTTTGAACGCCATAGAACATATGAGATGTTCTAAGAGCTGAAATTGGGATTTCAGGCTCATGCCCGTGTTGAGAGGTATGAGACCTCTGACAAGTTCTTTTGCCAAAAAGATGGAGGAGAATGGCTCAACTAGTGAGCATGTGCTCAGAATGTCTGGGTGCTGAAATCACTTGAACCAAGTGGGAGTTAATCTTCCAGGTGAGATAGTGGTTGACAGAATTCTCTAGACACTATCACCAAGCTACTGGAACTTCGTGATGAACTATGACATGCAAAGGATGGAGATGATCCCGGTGCTGTTAGCGGTTCTTAGTACCGCAAAAGTAGAAATCAAGAAGGAGCATCAAGTGTTGATGGTTTATCAAGACCACTGGTTTCAAAAGGGGTAAGGGCTAGAAGGGAAACTTCATGAATGGCAAACCTGTTGTCGCTCTGATGAAGGAACCCATGGTTGAACCCAAACCTCGAGACTAAGTGCTTCTATTGTAAGGGAACGGTCACATAGTAGCGGAACCACCCCAAATACATGGTAGATATGATAGCTGGCAACTTCAACAAAGTATATTTGATATACGTGTTATTGATGTGTACCTTAGTAGTACTCCTTGTAGCACCTGGGTATTGGATACCGGTTCAGTTGCTATTATTAGTGACTTGAAGCAAAAGCTACGGACTGAACGGAGACTAGCTAAGGGCGAGGTGACGATGTGTGTTGGAAGTGTTTCCAAGGTTGATGAGATCACCATCGCACACTTCCTCTATTTTCGAGATTAGTGTTGAACCTAGATAAATGTTATCAGGTGTCTACGTTGAGCATGAAAATGATTAGATCATGTTCATTGCAATACAGTTATTCATTTAAGTTAGAGAATAATGGTTATTCTGTTTACATGAATAATACCTTTATGGTCTTGCACCCAATGGTTCGTTGAATCTCGATCATAGTAATACACATGATGATAATATTAAAGCCAAAAGATGTAGAGTTAATGATGATAGTACCACTTTCTTGTGGCACTGCCGCTTAGGTCATTTTGGCATAAAATGCATGAAGAAACTCCATGCTGATGGATGTTTGAAGTCACTTGATTTTGAATCACTTGACACATGCGAGCCATGCCTCATGGGCAGGATGACTGAGATCCCGTTTTCAGGTACAATGAAACGGGCAAGTGACTTGTTGGAAATCATACATGCTGATGTATGTGATCCAATGAGAATTAAGGCGTGTGGTGGATATCGTTATTTTCTCATCTTCACTGACGATTTGAGTAGATATGGTATATTTACTTAATGAAGCAAAAGTCTGAAACGTTTGAAAGGTTCAAAAATTTCAGAGTGAAGATTAAGAATCATCATAACAAGAAGATCATGTTCCTACGATCTGATCAAGGGGATATTATCTGAATTATGAGTTTGGCAATCACCTAAGACATTATGGAATTGTTTCGCAGTTGAAGTCCCCTGGAACACCACAGCGTAATGGTGTGTCCGGACATCGTAATCGAACCTTTTGAGATATGGTGCGATCTATGATGTATCTTACCGATCTACCGCTGTTATTTTAAGGTTATGCATTAAGAGACAGCTGCATTCACTTTAGATAGGGCACCATCTAAGTCCGTTGAGACGACGTCGTATGGTTTGGCAAGAAACCAAAGTTGTCGTTTTCTTAAATGTTTGGGGCTACGATGCTTATGGCTTCAGCCAGGAAAAGCTCGAACCCAAAGCGGACAAATACATCTTCATGGAATACCCACTAGTAACGGTTGGGTATGCCTTCTATCTCAGATCCAAGGACAAAAATGTTTGTCGCTAAGAACGGGTCCTTTCTCGAGAAGGAGTTTCTCTCGAAAGAATTGAGTGGGAGGAAGATAGAACTTGATGAGGTTGTCGAAACCCTCACTTCAACCGGAGAGTAGTGCAACACAGAAAGATGTTTCTGTGGAACCTACGACAGTTGAAGAGGAAACTAATGATAGTGATCATGAAGCTCCAGATCAAGTTGCTATCGAACCTCGTAGGTCGACAAGGATATGTACTACTCCTGAGTGGTACGGTGATCCTGTCTTAGAGGACATGTTGTTGGACAACGATGAACCTACGAACTATGGAGAAGCGATGGTGGGCCCATATTCCGACAAATGGTTAGAAGCCGATAAATCCGAGATAGGATCCATGTATCAAAACAAAGTATGGACTTTGGTGGACTTGCCCTATGATCGGCAAGCCATTGAGACAAATGGATCTTTAAGACTAAGACGGACGTGGACGGTAATGTCACCGTCTATGAAGCTCGACTTGTGACGAAGAGTTTTTCACAAGTTCAAGGAGTTGACTACGATGAGATTTTCTCACCCGTAGCGATGCTTAAGCCCGTCGGAATCATGTTAGCATTAGCTGCATTTATGAAATCTGGCAGATGGGTGACAAAACAAGTTTCCTTACCAGTTTTCGTAAGGAAAGGTTGTATGTGATACAATCAGAAAGATTTTGTCGATCCTAAGGATGCTAAAAGATATGCTAGCTCCAGCGATCCTTCCATGGACTAGAGCAAGCATCTCGGAGTCGGAATATACACTTTGATGGAGTGATCAAAGTTTTTGGGTATACAAAGTTTGTTAGAAACTTGTATTTGCAATAAAGTGAGTGGGAGCACTACAACATTTCTGATAAGTGTATGTGAATGACATATGATTGATCCGAAATGATGTAGAATTTCTGGAAAGCATAAAGGGTTGTTTGAAATAAGTTTTTCAAAGGAAGACCTAAATAAAGCTGCTTACATATTGGGCATCAAGATCTATACAGATAGATCAAGACGCCTGATGATACTTTCAAAAGAACACACACCTTGGCATGATTTTGAAGGAGTTCAAAATAGATCAGTCAAAGAAGGAGTTCTTACCTGAGTTGTAAGGTGTGAAGTTGAGTAAGACTCAAAGCTTGACCACGGCAGAAGAAAGAGGAAGGACGAAAGTCGTCCCCTATGCTTTTGTCATAGGCTCTATACGGTATGCCAGGCTAAGTACCGCACCTGATGTGTGCCTTGCCACATGTCTGGCAAGAGGGTACAAAGGTGATCCAGGAGTGGATCACTAGATAGTGGTCAAAATTATCCTTAGAGGAATAAGGAAATGTTTCTCGGTTATGGAGGTGATTAAAGAGTTCGACGTAAACAGTTACGTCGATGCAAGCTTAAACACCTATCCGGATAACTCTAAGTGGAGATACCGGATACGTATAATGGAGCAACAGTTTGGAATAGCTCCAAGTGGAACGTGGTAGCAGCATCTACGATATGACATAAAGTTTTGCGAAGTACATAGGGATCTGAATGTTGCAGACCCGTTGACTACAACCTCTCTCACAAGCATAACATGATCAAACACAGAACTCATTGAGTGTTAATCACATATTGATGTGAACTAGATTACTGACTCTAGTAAACTCTTTGGATGTTGGTCACATGGCGATGTGACCTGTGAGTGTTAATCACATGGCGATGTGAACTAGATTATTGACTCTAGTGCAAGTGGGAGACTGTTGGAAATATGCCCTAGAGGCAATAATAAATTGGTTATTATTATATTTCCTTGTTCACGATAATCGTTTATTATCCATGCTAGAATTGTATTGATAGGAAACTCAGATACATGTGTGGATACATAGACATACACCATGTCCCTAGTAAGCCTCTAGATGACTAGCTCGTTGATCAATAGATGGTTACGGTTTCCTGACCATGGACATTGGATGTCACTGATAACGGGATCACATCATTAGGAGAATGATGTGATGGACAAGACCCAATCCTAAGCCTAGCACAGATCGTGTAGTTCGTATGCTAAAGCTTTTCTATATGTCAAGTATCTTTTCCTTAAGACCATGAGATTGTGCAACTCCCGGATACCGTAGGAATGCTTTGGGTGTACCAAACGTCACAACGTAACTGGGTGGCTATAAAGGTGCACTACAGGTATCTCCGAAAGTGTCTGTTGGGTTGGCACGAATCGAGACTGGGATTTGTCACTCCGTATGACGGAGAGGTATCTCTGGGCCCACTCGGTAGGACATCATCATAATGTGCACAATATGTGATCAAGGAGTTGATCATGGGATGATGTGTTACGGAACGAGTAAAGAGGCTTGCCGGTAACGAGATTGAGCAAGGTATCGGTATACCGACGATCGAATCTCGGGCAAGTGCTATACCGATAGACAAAGGGAATCGTATACGGGATTGATTGAATCCTTGACATCGTGGTTCATCCGATGAGATCATCGTGGAACATGTGGGAGCCAACATGGGTATCCAGATCCCGCTGTTGGTTATTGGCCGGAGAGTTGTCTCGGTCATGTCTACATAGTTCCCGAGCCCGTCGGGTCTACACACTTAAGGTTCGATGACGCTAGGGTTATAGGGAAAGTATGTACGCGGTTACCGAATGTTGTTCGGAGTCCCGGATGAGATCCCGGACGTCACGAGGAGTTCCGGAATGGTCCGGAGGTAAAGATTCATATATGGGAAGTCCTGTTTTGGTCACCGGAAAAGTTTCGGGCGATATCGGTAATGTACCGGGACCACCGGGAGGGTCCCGGGGGTCCACCAGGTGGGGCCACCAGCCCCAGAAGGCTACGTGGGCTAAGTGTGGGAGGGGACCAGCCCCAAGGGGGCTGGTGCGCCCCCCCACCAAGTCCCAGGGCGCCTCCAAGAGGGGAGGGGGGCAAACCCTAATGCAGTTGGGCCCTAGGGCCCAATAGTGGTGCGCCTCCCCCTCTCTCCCCCTTGGCCGCCCCCCTAGATGGGATCTAGGGCTGGCCGCACCCTAGGGGAGGGAAACCCTAAAGGGGGGCGCAGCCCTCCCTTCCCCCTATATATATGTGAGGTTTTAGGGCTGTTTGACGGACGAGAAAGTCTCCCTCTTGGCGCAGCCCTACCCCTCTCCCTCCTCGTCTCTTGCAGCGCTTGGCGAAGCCCTGCTGGAGTCCCGCGCTCCTCCACCACCACCACGCCGTCGTGCTGCTGTTGGATGGAGTCTTCCCCAACCTCTCCCTCTCTCCTTGCTGGATCAAGGCGTGGGAGACGTCACCGGGCTGCACGTGTGAAGAACGCGGAGGCACCGTTGCTTCGGTGCTAGGATCTTCGGCGATCTGAATCGCGGCGAGTACGACTCCATCAACCGCGTTCTTGAACGCTTCCGCTTAGCGATCTACAAGGGTATGTGGATCCAACTCTCCTCTCGTAGATGCATCTCCTAGATTGATCTTGGTGAACGTAGGAAAATTTTTGTTTCCCATGCGACGTTCCCCAACATCAATGTGATCTTTGATCACTAAACCAAAAATGGAGTCTTGAGCTTTTGCCAATGCTTGTCTTAGCATTTTGAGGGGTCCATTTCTTCAGACATTTCCATACCCATATCATCGAACTTCTCTGAAATGATTCTCAAGATAATATTAGTTCAATGATATATATGTTGTTATTAATTACCAAAACCACCCGGGGATTAGTTGCACTTTCAATCTCCCCCTTTTTGGTAATTGATGACAACATATAGATCAAAGCTTCGACAAAAGATATAATCAATGAATAATATCGTCGCTTTGAGAAGTATGTGATAAACAAGAGCTCCCCCTAAATTTGTGCATTATTTAAAATTTGCGTTTGAATGCAAATGCACAATCGATTAGGATTATGGGTCACTCTTCCATGTCACATACATCTTGGTGGAGCGCACAAAATGATAAGAATGAATAACATGCACTTAATCACCAAGACAAAAGTAAATAGCCATACAATAAGGAATAGCACATGATAAGCAATAAGCACACATTAAAGCATAGTATGACTAAGCACTCATTAAGGTAGCATCAACCGTAGTAGCAAGCACACTTAAAGTATCTGGAACCAAAAGAAACCAATGTATCTCAAGGAAAACCGGCAAAAGAACGAAAAGACGAAAGAGCACTCTCTCTCTCGAAGCCCTATGATCTATAACAATTTCTCCCCCTTTGGCAACAAGTTACCAAAAAGTTCGAAAAGGTATAGAGCTAAACGTCACTGCGGGCTCGGCTGGCGGCTCCCGTCTGGGTCGATGTCGGTGTAGAGATAGCTGCATCTGCGAAGACTTCTGCTGATGTCTGCGCTGGAGGAGTGGATGCTGGAGCTGAAGGAACTGCTGGAGCTGTAGCTGGTGCTGAAGTGGTAGCCCTGGAGTCTGTCACTGGGATAGCTGCAGACCTGGATCCTCTGGGAACCGGAGCAGTCTGGCGATGAGAGTCCTGGACTAGATCATCCTGCATAAGCTCTGCTCTCTCCTGCCTAGTCTCCTCCATGTCTGCCTCAAGCTTGTTGACAGACACCTGAATCTCAGTCAGCTTCACGTCTAGAGCGTGGATCTTGTCCTCGACAATCCTCTCAAGGCTCTCCTGAGATTGCTCAATGCTGGCCAGGCGTTGTTCAATTCTCCGGGTTGCTTCAAGAATCTGATCTCCAAAGCTCTTTGGCTTAGCTGCTGCTGCTGCTGCCTCTTTGTCAGCTTTGGCTTTCTTTGCAGCTTCAATCTTGGCTTGCCCTTCAACTGAGGTAGGATCCTCTTCATCCATCACAACTACGTTGTCCTCATGCTCTGGCTGCAGTGGCAAGTGTTGGAAATATGCCCTAGAGGCAATAATAAATTGGTTATTATTATATTTCCTTGTTCACGATAATCGTTTATTATCCATGCTAGAATTGTATTGATAGGAAACTCAGATACATGTATGGATACATAGACAAACACCATGTCCCTAGTGAGCCTCTAGACGACTAGCTCGTTGATCAATAGATGGTTACGGTTTCCTAACCATGGACATTGGATGTCGTTGATAACGGGATCACATCATTAGGAGAATGATGTGATGGACAAGACCCAATCCTAAGCCTAGCACAGATCGTGTAGTTCGTATGCTAAAGCTTTTCTATATGTCAAGTATCTTTTCCTTAGACCATGAGATTGTGCAACTCCCGGATACCGTAGGAATGCTTTGGGTGTACCAAACGTCACAACGTAACTGGGTGGCTATAAAGGTGCACTACAGGTATCTCCGAAAGTGTCTGTCGGGTTGGCACGAATCGAGACTGGGATTTGTCACTCCGTGTGACGGAGAGGTATCTCTGGGCCCACTCGGTAGGACATCATCATAATGTGCACAATATGTGATCAAGGAGTTGATCACGGGATGATGTATTACGGAACGAGTAAAGAGACTTGCCAGTAACGAGATTGAGCAAGGTATCGGTATACCGACGATCGAATCTCGGGCAAGTGCTATACCGATAGACAAAGGGAATCGTATACGGGATTGATTGAATCCTTGACATCGTGGTTCATCCGATGAGATCATCGTGGAACATGTGGGAGCCAACATGGGTATCCAGATCCCGCTGTTGGTTATTGACCGGAGAGTTGTCTCGGTCATGTCTGCATGGTTCCCGAACCCGTAGGGTCTACACACTTAAGGTTCGATGACGCTAGGGTTATAGGGAAAGTATGTACGCGGTTACCGAATGTTGTTCGGAGTCCCGGATGAGATCCCGGACGTCACGAGGAGTTCCGGAATGGTCCGGAGGTAAAGATTCATATATGGGAAGTCCTGTTTTGGTCACCGGAAAAGTTTCGGGCGATATCGGTAATGTACCGGGACCACCGGGAGGGTCCCGAGGGTCCACCAGGTGGGGCCACCAGCCCCAGGTGGCTGCGTGGGGTAAGTGTGGGAGGGGACCAGCCCCAAGGGGGCTGGTGCGCCCCCCCACCAAGTCCCAGGGCGCCTCCAAGAGGGTAGGGGGGCAAACCCTAATGCAGTTGGGCCCTAGGGCCCAATAGTGGTGCGCCTCCCCCTCTCTCCCCCTTGGCCGCCCCCCTAGAGGGTTTCTAGGGCTGGCCGCACCCTAGGGGAGGGAAACCCTAAAGGGGGGCGCAGCCCTCCCTTCCCCCTATATATATGTGAGGTTTTAGGGCTGTTGGACACATGAGAACATCTCCCTCTTGGTGCAGCCCTACCCCTCTCCCTCCTCGTCTCTTGCAGCGCTTGGCGAAGCCCTGCTGGAGTCCCGCGCTCCTCCACCACCACCATGCCGTCGTGCTGCTGTTGGTTGGAGGTTTCCCAACCTCTCCCTCTCTCCTTGCTGGATCAAGGCGTGGGAGACGTCACCGGGCTGCACGTGTGAAGAACGCGGAGGCACCGTCCGTTCGGTGCTAGGATCTTCGGCGATCTGAATCGCGGCGAGTACGACTCCATCAACCGCGTTCTTGAACGCTTCCGCTTAGCGATCTACAAGGGTATGTGGATCCAACTCTCCTCTCGTAGATGTGCATCTCCTAGATTGATCTTGGTGAGCGTAGGAAAATTTTTGTTTCCCATGCTACGTTCCCCAACAAGGACGTGCACAATTGAGCAGCGACGTGCGGGGCGGCCGAATGGAGAAGACGTGCACAACCGAATGGCGATGCGCGGGGCGCCGAGTGGTGAGGAAGTGCGTAACCGAGTGGCGACGCGTGGGGCGGCCAACTGGAGAAGACGTGCACATCTGAATGGCGACGCGCAGGGCGATCGAGTGGTGAGGACGTGCTGTAGGATCGAAGTAGGTCTAGAGGGGGGGTGATTAGACTACTTGACAATATAAAAAATCTGCCTTTGGATCATGCAATGTTTTTGGCAGTTTCACAATTAAGAACAATCCAAGTATCACCCTACACATGCAATTCTAGAGTATATGCAGCGGAAAGTAAATTGCACATGTAAAAGAGAGGTGGAGAAGATCAAACGCAGTTTGGTGACACGGAGATTTTTGTCGTGGTTCCGATAGGTGGTGCTATCGTACATCCACGTTGATGGAGACTTCAACCCACGGAGGGTAACGGCTGCGCGAGTCCACGGAGGGCTCCACCCACGAAGGGTCCACGAAGAAGCAACCTTGTCTATTCCATCACGGCCTACGCCCACGGAGGACTAGCCTTACTCGGGGTAGATCTTCACGAAGTAGGCGATCTCCTTGCCCTTACAAACTTCTTGGTTCAACTCCACATCTCAAAGACGGAGGCTCCCAAGCGACACCTAACCAATCTAGGAGGCACCACCCCCCAAAAGGTAATAGACGGTGTTGATGATGATGAACTCCTTGCTCTTGTGCTTCAGATGATAATCTTCCCAACACTCAACTCTCCTCACTGATATGGCTGTGGTGGAAGAAAGATTTGAGTGGAAAGCAACTTGGGAAGGCTAGAGATCAAGTTTCATATGGTAGGAATGGAATGGCTTGATCTCAACACAGGGGTAGGTGGTTCACTTCTCAGAAAGTGTATGGTAGAAGTGGTGGTACTTTCTGATGGCTCTCCTCACGAATGAAGAGGGGGTGGAGGGGTATATATAGCCTCCACACAAAATCCAACCGTTACACACACATTTGACCAATCTCGGTGAGACCGAAGTGAAAACTCGGTCAGACCGAAAGTTCAAATATAGTGAACGTTGGGATTTTCGGTGGGACCAAAAATACCATCTCGGTGTGTCCGAAGTGAGTCAAAAGGTTAGGGTTTGCCATCTCGCTGTGACCGAAAACAACAACTCGGATATTCCGAAATGCTGTCAATTGGTTACAGAAGGTTGGCAGAACCTTTTCGGTGAGACCGAAACACAGAATCGGATGGACCGAGAAATTAGGGTTTGGGGAAATAACTGAAGTGGTTCATCTCGGTGGGACTGAGTTTGCAGAATCGGTTTGTCCGAGATTACTTATGAGTGTGTTGAAGAGTGAAGAGTGCTGATAGTTGAGGGAGCTAGATCACCAAGCACTTGAGCAACAAGAACATTAACACAACCTCATCCCCTTTTAATAGTATTGGCTTTTCCTATGGACTCAATGTGATCTTTGATCACTAAACCAAAAATGGAGTCTTGAGCTTTTGCCAATGCTTGTCTTAGCATTTTGAGGGGTCCACTTCTTCAGACATTTCCATACCCATATCATCGAACTTTTCTGAAATGATTCTCAAGTGAATATTAGTCCAATGATATATATGTTGTTATTAATTACCAAAACCACCCGGGGATTAGTTGCACTTTCACGTGCACAATCGAGCGGCGACGTGCGGGGCGGCCGAATGGAGAAGACGTGTACAACCGAATGGCGATGCGCGGGGCGCCGAGTGGTGAGGAAGTGCGTAACCAAGTTGCGACGCGCGGGGCAGCCGAATGGAGAAGACGTGCACAACCGAATGGCGGCGCGCGAGGCGGTCGAGTGCTGAGGAAGTGCGTAACCGAGTGGCGATGCGCGGGGCGGCCGACTGGAGAAGACGTGCACATCCGAATGACGACGTGCGGGGCAGTCAAGGTGAAGACGTGTCCTATAGAGTGGCGACGCACGGAGCGACCGAGCGATGAGGACGTGTCCTGTCGAGTGATGACGCGTGGGGTTCCAAGTGCTGGAGAGGTGTCTCGCCAAGTGGCGATGCGGGGGGCGGCCAAAGTGAAGATGTGTCCCACAGAGTGGCGAGACGCAGAGCGGCCGAGTGGTTAGGATGTGCTCAACCGAGTGACGACGCGCAGGGCGGCCGAGTGGTGAAGATGTGCACAACCGAGTGGCGACACGCAGAGCGACCGAATGGTGAGGACGTGTCCCATGGAGTTGCGACGCGCAGAGTGGCCGAGTTACGACGCACTGGGCGACCGAGTGGAAGCGCGAGGAGCGGCCGAGTGACGACGCCCTGGGCGGTCGAAGTGAAGACATGTGCCATCGAGTGGCAAAAATGATCCTCAGAGGAGTTAGTCGGATGCTTTCGAAGATAATGTAATGACGAGGTCAGTGTATCATGGTTGAGGTACAAGAAGACCGGTTGCCATTTGATTGTGAGTAGGAACGAAGATATTAGAAGGCCTGAGTGATCATACAACTTATCGAAGTGGAAGATCGGGTGCACTCGTTGAAGTGAAGGTTCTGACTGGTGTGGAAGTACTCGACCACTCACGAGAGTGTGATTCCGAATGAGCTGCAGCCCTCGAGTGCGGCGTAGCCCCCGAGTGTGGCGTAGCCCCCAAGCATACTATAGGCTTCGCCCGCGATCCTATCGGAAAACGAGTAGTATAATTTTGAATGGATAAATTGTAATTTGTCGAGGCGGGCTCGGGTAAAGGTGAGGAGGAGCTTCCGAGTGATGCTCGAAAGAGGAAAATTTGCAAAGGCGTGAAGTATGCAGTTTGATTGTAAAAGAGATTTATCTGACTCATGCCCAACGAGACGACGAGGTCTATGTCATTGATACGATGAAGAAGGCTCCACGGAGGGGTCTGCTGGATGTGTTCGAAGTCAACAGAGCGACAAGGTCGGTGTTGCAATGCGCTAGGATCGAAACGGTGACCGAGTCCGAGTAGCGATGTAGTTGACGCACAGTGTCGTCGAGTGATCGCGTAACTTGTGCATGAAAAATAGCACAAGCCAACGTAACAATTTCTCGAGGAAATTTGATGTGTGCTGAAATAATTTGTGTGAATAACGCCCATAGACACCCGCTGGGAGTGCAAGGGGCTTGTTAGTTAACCGGCAAGAGTCTAAAAGAACGAAGAATCCGTTCGAACATGTCGAAGTGAAGGATCCGACTGAACTCATTGGAGTACTGGCTCAAATAAAATGGAAGTGTAGTGTTTCGATTGAGTTGCAGCCCCCGAGGACTGATGCAAACTCGAAATGAAGAACTCATGGTGTTCGTGAGTGACGAATGCACTAAAATGAAAGTTGGACTCGGGAGTCAAATAAACTGTACTAAGCAAGTATGTCAAAATAAGCAACAGAGCATAGAGGTACACCCGGCGGCGTGGCCACCGAGTGAACGTAATGTGTGAGTTACGGGATACTCGGGAACGCGGAAATAATAGAATGTAGTGCATGTAAAATGACTTATCTGTCTGAAGGCGCGCGAGTGGCCGAGTGGTGAAGATGTGTTCGACCGATGACGATGCGCGGGGCGGTCGGTTGATGTAGATGTGTCTCACCAAGTGTCGACGCGCAGGGCATATGAGTGGTGATGAAGTGACCAACCAAGAGGCGACGCACGGGGCGGCCGAGTGGTGATGAGGTGACCAACCGTATGGCGACGCGCGGGGCGGCCGAGTGGTGATG
>LR738712.1:135060087-135135855 GCA_902687465.1 Secale cereale
TTATGAGGGGAGGGGGGTGTGTGGTGGCTTGGGGAAGGGGGCAAGGCGACGGGGAGAGCGGAGTCGGCCACGGCGCGGCGGCGTACGGGCGGCGGACTCCGGCTCGGGGTCGGGGTGACGCAGCGCGTGGGTGGGCTGGGCTTTCGCCCCAGTCGGTCCGAAGCAAACCTTAAAAAAAAACTGATTTCACCGGAAAAATCCTAGAAAATAAAATAAAAATCTAAAAATACCAAAACAAATTTTCACCGTCTAAATAGAATATTTAGAAGAAAGTGAACATTTTCTTGGCCTAAAATGCAATTTTAAAATATGCAATTTTTTCTTCTAATTCAAATAAAACTGGGATAAAATTCAAATAAAATTATTTATTTGATTTTAGTATTTTTCTTCCAATATTCCATTTATTCTGGAGAAGTCATATTATCTCCTCTCATATATTTCAATATGGAATATTTTCGGAGAGAAAGATAGTAAAATCAAAATGATCCTTGTTTTGATATTTGAAAAAAAATTCAAATACGAAAAACGTGAAATCCCCAACTCTCTCCTTGGGTTCTTGAATTGCTTAGAATTTCGAGGATCGCAAAATGAAATGCAATAAAATATGATATGCATGAATGACCTATGTATAACATTCCAAATTGAAAATTTGGGATGTTACAATGGTATAGTTGGTACTCCTGGATCTCCTAGTTTCTTTGGTATTCCACCTTTAAAAGTATAATTGGCAATCATGGTGGAAATTTCAGCTTCCGGTATCTTTCTTTTATTCGTAACAATATCTTTCATATACTTAGCATAAGGGTTCATTTTAAGCATATAAGTCAAACGCATACGCAAAAACATAGGTCTAATCATTTCAGCACAGCGCTCAAAATCCTCATCAACCTTTTTCTTGGATGGTTTAGGAGGAAAAGGCATGGGTTTCTGAACCCATGGTTCTCTTTCTTTACCATGCTTCTAGCAACGAAGTCTCTCTTATCATAATGTTGATTCTTTGATTGTGGGTTATCAAGATCAACAACAGGTTCAATCTCTACATCATTGTTATTGCTAGGTTGAGCATCAACATGAACATCATCATTAATATTATCACTAGGTTCATGTTCATTACCAGATTGTGTTTCAGCATCAGAAATAGAAATATCATTGGGATTCTCAGGTGTGTCAACAACAGGTTCACTAGAAGCATGCATAGTCCTATCATTTTTCTTTTTCTTCTTCTTAGAAGGACTAGGTGCATCAAAATTAGTTCTTTGAGAATCTTGCTCAAGTCTCTTAGGGTGGCCCTCAGGATACAAAGGTTCCTGAGTTATTCTACCCCATCTAGTCATAACTCTATCACATTATCATTTTTCTTATTATTTAATTCATTGAGCAAATTATCTTGTGCTTTAAGCACTTGTTCTACCGGAGTGGTAACCATAGAAGCATGCTTACTAATAAGTTTAAGGCCACCTTTAACTCTATACATATAATCACTCAAGTGTTCAACCATATAAGCATTACGTTTCAATTGTCTACCAACATAAGCATTGAAGTTTTCTTGTTTAACAATAAAATTATCAAACTCATCCAAGCATTGTCTAACAGACTTATTACGAGGAATATCACCTTCATCAAATCTACAGAGAGAATTTACCTTTACTACCCATGTTGGGTTATTAAGACCATGTATTTCTTCAATAGATGGTAAATTCTTAACATCTTCAGCTTTAATACCCTTTTCTTCCATAGATTTCTTTGCCTCTTGCATATCTTCAGGACCGAGAAATAGAATACCCCTTTTCTTCGGAGTTGACTTAGGAGTTGGTTCAGGAAGTGTCCAATCATTATCATTACTCAATATATTATTCAATAGCAATTCAGCTTGGTCAACAGTTCTTTCCCTGAAAACACAACCAACACAACTATTCAGGTGGTCTCTGGAAGCATCGGTTAGTCCATTATAAAAGATATCAAGTACTTCATTTTTTTTGAGAGGATGATCAGGCAAAGCATTAAGTAATCGGAGAAGCCTCCCCCAAGCTTGTGGGAGACTCTCTTCTTCAATTTGCACAAAATTATATATTTCCCTTCAGGCAGCTCATTCGTCTCCAACGTATCTATAATTTTTGATTGTTCCATGCTATTATATTATCTGTTTTGGAGGTTTAATGGGCTTTAATATGCTCTTTTATATTATTTTTGGGACTAACCTATTAACCGAAGGCCCAGTGCCAGTTGCTGTTTGTTTGCCTATTTCAGTGTTTCGCAGAAAAGGAATATCAAACAGAGTCCAAACGGAACGAAACCTTCACGAGTATCTTTCTTGGAAGGAAAGCAATCTAGAAGACTTGGAGTAGAAGTCTGGGAAGCCACGAGGCAGTCACGAGGCAGGAGGGCGCACCCCCACCCTCGTGGGCCCCTCGTTGGTCCACCGACCTATATCTTTTGCCTATATATACTCTTATACCCTGAAAACATCCAAGAGAGCCATGAAACCACTTTTCCACCGCCGCAACCTTCTGTACCCGTGAGATCCCATCTTGGGGCCTTTTCCAGCGCTCCGTCGAAGGGGGAATCGATCACGGAGGGCTTCTACATCAACAACATAGCCTCTCCGATGATGTCTGAGTAGTATACCACAAACCTTCGGGTCCATAATTATTAGCTAGAGGGCTTCTTCTCTCTCTTTGGTCCTCAATACAAAGTTCTCCTCGATGTTCTTGGAGATCTATTCGATGTAATTCTTTTTGCGTTGTGTTTGTCGAGATCCGACGAATTGTGGGTTTATGATCAAGATTATCTATGAACAATATTTGGTTCTTCTCTGAATTCTTATATGCATGATCTAATATCTTTGCAAGTCTCTTCGAATTATCATTTTAGTTTAGCCTACTAGATTGATCTTTCTTGCAATGGGAGAAGTGCTTAGCTTTGGGTTCAATCTTGCGGTGTCCTTTCCCAGTGACAACAGGGGCAGTAAGGCACGTATTGTATTGTTGCCATCAAGGATAAAAAGATGGGGTTTATATCATATTTCTTGAGTTTATCCCTCTACATCATGTCATCTTGCTTAAGGCGTTACTCCGTTCTTGTGAACTTAATACTCTAGATGCATGCTTGATAGCGGTCGATGTGTGGATTAATAGTAGTAGATGCAGAATCGTTTTGGTCTACTTGACACAGACATGATGCCTATGGTCATGATCATGCCTAGATATTCTCATAACTATGCACTTTTCTATCAATTGCTCGGCAGTAATTTGTTCACCCACCATAATATATGCTATGATGAGAGAAGCCACTAGTGAAACCTATGGCCCCCGGGTCTACTTTACATCATATAAGTTTCCGATCTACAATTTTAGTTTACTATTTATTTTGCAATCTTTATTTTCCAATCTATACAATAAAAATACCAAAAATACTTATCTTATTATCTTTATCAGATCTTATTTTTGCAAGTGGCCGTGAAGGGATTAACAACCCCTTTATCGCCTTGGTTGCAAGGTTCTTGATTGTTTGTGCAGGTACTAGGCGACTTGCGTGTAGTGTCCTACTGGATTGATACTTTGGTTCTAAAAAACTGAGGGAAATACTTATGCTACTTTACTGCATCACCCTTTCCTCTTCAAGGGAAAACCAACGCATGCTCAAGAGGTAGCAAGAAGGATTTCTGCCGCTGTTGCCGGGGAGATCTACGCTCAAGTCAAGGCATGCCAAGTACCCATCACAAACTCTTCTCCCTCACTTCACATTATTTGCCATTTGCCTCTCGTTTTCCTCTCCCACACTTCACCTTTGCCGTTTTATTCGCACTTTTTCCGTTTACCTCTTTTCCGTTTGCTTGCTTCGTGTGTTCTTGGGTCTTAGTATGCCCGTTTTTGCTTTGATGGCTCTACCAAATAGCGTTGATCCTCACCTTAGAAGGTTGGAAGAGATTGAAAACAATGTTAGAAGCTTTATGTCTTTGCAATTTGAGCATAATAATTTCTTCAGAAACAAGGTTAAAGAACAAAAAAGGTTTATGGATTTCATGAATAAACAGCTCGAGATATGTCTAAAGAATTTTTATGGTTTTAAATCTTAGTTTGCTCATCTTGAGAACTTAATAGCCCAAATTTCGGATAAGCAAGCCACCTTAGTTAATAAGATGGCCACTAAACCGGAAGATCTAGATGATAATAATGATGAGGATCTAAAAGTGGTTGATGTGTCTCCCATTAAATCTTTGTTTTCCAATATGAATCTTGATAAATATGGGACTGGAGATGAGTCAACTTTAGTTAAAAGGCGTCCCAAGGATTCAAAGTTTTTAGATCTTGATGCTAAAATTAATAAAAGTGGGATTGAAGAGGTCAAAACTTTACATAGCAATGAACCCACTATTTTGGATTTCAAGGAATTTAATTATGATAATTTATCTTTGTTAGATTTTATTTCCTTGTTGCAATCCGTGTTAAATTCTCTTCATGCTTATGATCAAAATAAAGCTTTTACTAAACATATCATTGATGCTTTAATGCAATCTTATGAAGAAAAACTTGAACTAGAAGTTTCTATCCCTAGAAAACTTTATGATGAGTGGGAATCTACTATTAAAATTAATATTAAAGATCATGAATTCTATGCTTTATGTGATTTGGGTGCTAGTGTTTCCACGATTCCAAAAACTTTGTGTGATGTGTTAGGTTTCCGTGAATTTGATGATTGTTCTTTAAATTTGCATCTTGCGGATTCAACCATTAAGAAACCTATGGGAAGGATTAATGATGTTCTTATTGTTTCAAATAGGAATTATGTGCCCGTAGATTTCATCATTCTTGATATAGATTGGAATGCTACATGTCCTATTATTCTTGGTAGACCTTTCCTTAGAATGATTGGTGCAATTATTGACTTGAACGAAGGAAATATTAGATTGCAATTTCTGTTAAGGAAAGGCATGGAACACTTTCCTAGAAAGAAAATTAAATTGCCTTATGAATCTATTATGAGAGCCACTTATGGATTGCATACCAAAGATGATAATACCTAGATCTATTCTTGTATTTATACCTAGCTAGGGGCGTTAAACGATAGCGATTGTTGGGAGGAAACCCAATTTTATTTCTGTTCTTTGCTTTTTGCTTCTGTTTAGTAATAAATAATTCATCATGATACTGCTATGATTGTGTTTTTGTGTTTTAATTAGTGTTTGTGCCAAGTAGAACCTTTGGGAAGACTTGGGTGAAGTCTTTGCGGTCTTGCTGTAAAAAACAGAAACTCTTGCACTCACGAGATTAGCTGCCATTTTTTACTGGAGAGTGATTTTAGGTTAATTTGTTTTGCATATGATTAATAGACAAATTCCTCACGTCCACCAATTTATTTGAGAATTTTTAGAGTTACAGAAGTATTCGAAAGTTACAGATTGCTACAGACTATTCTGGTTTTGATAGATTCTGTTTTTTGTGTGTTGTTTGCTTATTTCGATGAATCTATGAGTAGTATCGAGGGGTATGAACCATAGATAAGTTGTAATACATTAGGTTTAACACCAATATAAATAAATAATGAGTTCAATACAGTACCTTAAAGTGGTGGTTTGTTTTCTTATACTAACGGAGCTCACGCGATCTTCTGTTAAATTTTGTGTTGTGAAGTTTTCAAGTTTTTGGGTAAGGATTTGATGGACGATGGAATAAAGAGTGGCAAGAGCCTAATCTTGGGGATGCCCAAGGCACCCCAAGGTAAAATTCAAGGACAACCAAAAGCCTAAGCTTGGGGATGCCCCGGGAAGGCATCCCCTCTTTCGTCTTCGTCTATCGGTAACTTTACTTGAGACTATATTTTTATTCACCACATGATATGTGTTTTACTTGGAGCAAATTATATGATTTGAGTCTTTGATTTTTAGTTTACCACAATCATCCTTTTTGTACACACCTTTTTGCAGAGACACACATGAATCAGAATTTATTAGAATACTCTATGTGCTTCACTTATATCTTTTGAGCTAGATGAATTTTGCTATAGTGCTTCACTTATATCTTTTAGAGCACAGTGGTGGTTTTATTTTATATAAATTATTTATCTCTCATGCTTCACTTATATTATTTTGTGAGTCCTTTAGAACAGCATGGTAATTTGCTTTGGCTATAAAACTAGTCCTAATATGATGGGCATCCAAGATGGGTATAATAAAAACTTTAATATAAAGTGCATTGAATACTATGAGAAGTTTGATGCTTGATGATTGTTTTAAGATATGAGGAGGGTGATACTAGAGTCATGCTAGTATAGTAATAGTGAATTTGAGGAATACTTGTGTTAAAGTTTGTGATTCCCGTAGCATGCACGTATGGTGAACCATTATGTGATGAAGTTGAAGCATGATTTATTTATTGATTGTCTTCCTTTGTGTGGAGGTCGGGATCCCTAGTGACAAGCATTAAGAATTGCAAAGTCATAGAAACATCAATCTTAGAACATAATGGGTACTAGGGATCAAACCCTAACAAAACCAACTCGATTACATGGTAAATATCATCCAACCCATCACCGTCCTGCAAGCCTACGATGGGATTACTCACGCACGATGGTGAGCATCATGAAATTGGTGATGGAGGATGGTTGATGATGACGATGGCGATGGATTCCCCTCTCTGGAGCCCCGAACGGACTCCAGATCAGCCCTCCCGAGGAAGATTAGGGCTTGGCGGCGACTCTGTATCGTAAAACGTGATGAATCATTCTCTTTGATTTTTTCCTCCCCGAAAGTGAATATATGGAATTGGGGTTGAGGTCAGTGGAGTCCCAGGGGGCCCACGAGGCAGGGGGCGCGCCCCAGGGGGGGCACCCTGCACCCTCGTGGACAGAGTGTGGGCCCCCCGATGCTGATTCTTTCGCCAATATTTTTCATTAATTCCAAAATGCGTCTCCGTGGATTTTCTGGTCATTCTGAGAACTTTTATTTCTGCACAAAAATAACACCATGGCAATTCTGCTGAAAACATCGTTAGTCCGGGTTAGTTTTATTCAAATCATGCAAGTTAGAGTCCAAAACAAGGGCAAACATGTTTGGAAAAGTAGATACGTTGGAGACGTATCAACTGCGTGCCAACTCGCTTGGCCATCTGGAGCAGATCGACAGCTACGCCCTGGTCACGAGATCAGTTTTGGAAATCTAAACTATGTCGCTGACATCCGAGGAGACTTGATCTTCCAAGGGTTCGCGGCTCCAACCACTGCTCCGGCCTCGATCCTCTAGAAATTGTTTGGAAGGTAGATTTTGCGAATAACAAGTCTGGCATCCCTCCTCTAAAGCTGCTTCCTTCCTTCAAGCAACGCATTCGTCTTCTTATGGTAGGATACAGCTCAAATAATAAATATTCTTTTTCAGGCGATCTACGGCTTAGCTGCTCGCTCGGTGAAAGGCTTTCCTGGAAGAAAGTGGAAGATGAGGAACGTATCTCTCATCTTCATTCTCACGTGGCAGAGGACGGGGATGAACTCCAAGGCCACAGGTCTGGAAAAAGAGCTAATTTTCTGATTACTGCAAAAAAGAAATCAAACCAGTTGGGTGATTCTTTAAAGAGCCTACATCGTTTAAAAACAAAACGAAGACAAAGCAACGAATGAAAGGAAGGACGGCTCGCTTCGCTTTACAACCAGGGGGTCTTGCTGCCGGATCAATGCGCAGGACGCTCGATCTACAAACAACAATAGAGAGAGCCAACCAAGAACGAAAGAACCTAGAAACAAACCCGCGAGCGAATACCAAACAGAGTAAGAAGGAGGAAGGGCCGAAGGCGGCTTACTAAGCGAGAAGGCTCCAAGCAATAACGCATTAGAAGGGAGCTTGCTGCTTTGCAACCCCACCCATGATTTCGTTTTCCCATTGTCAAATCAAACAAAGACGAACTTGCATCTGTTGAATCAAAAAAAAGAAAAGAAAAGAAGAGTTCGATGTAGGAGGAGTGAGCCTCCCCACACCCCACTACCGAAAACTTCTCTTTCAATTCTAAACAAAGAGAAAGCTCAGGCGGCTGCTCAACGAGGAGGTTCATGCTCGCCTCTCTTCCTCACTACAAAAAAATACACTTCCGTGATGATACGTGTTTGTCACAGTAGGTCACATTTTCTGTCATGCATGTACATACATGAAAAATTTATGACAGAATCAAGATAGTCATACCTGTGCTGTCGTAGAAGTGTTCCATGACATTACCAAAATTATCATCACGGAAGTGTCCACTTCCATGATGATAAATCGCGCGTCACAGAAGTGCTTTCGTCAAGGGTGACCGACATGTGGCATCCATCGTAACGGAATGCCGTTAAGCTATCGGGTCCGGTTTTGGATCTGATAACCCGTTAACAGCCCCGACCAATGGGGATTTTCCATGTGTAAAATCATCATTGGCTAGAGGAAACACGTGTCGGCTCACCGTTGGGACAGATGTCATCCTCTCATTGGACCCAAAGTGCCTATGATACGTCGACACGTGGCACGGCCCAACGGAGGCCCATTCCTGTGTAAAGGCCGACCCGTTTGACTTGGTCAAAAGGTGGCGGGCCGGCCCACGGAAAGCCTGTTAACTGCCTGTTCGCATATAGCCCATTTACAGCCCGCTAACCCAGGGCCCATTACGACCTATCCGAATTAGGCCTAGTAGCGTCATCTGGGCCGTCCAATATGATTCCAGCCCATTTTAAGTTCCAGCCCATGTATGGCCCATGACGTCTTTCGGCCCATATGAGGCCCTTTTGTAACTTTTGGCCCATTAATGGCCCATGGTGAAACTGGCCCGTAATGAATAGTGTATCACTTTATACCCATTAACGGCCCTTTCATCCATTGGGCCGTTTGCAACCCATGTTATCTTTCGGCCTTCTCAGGGCCCATTTATTCTTGGCCCATTAACGGCCCGTGGTGAAACTGGCCCGTAATGAACAGTGTATCACTTTATACCCATTAACGGCCCATTAATCCATTGGGCCGTTTGCAGCCCATGCTATCTTTCGGCCTTCTTAGGGCCCATTTATTTTTGGGCTCATTTCCAGCATTCGGTTACTTACGGCCCGTTACTACCATTTTCTGCTTGTGGGCCAAATTCAGCCTGTGGTTACAGTTGGCCCGTTTGTGGCCCGTTAATACGTTGGGCCCTTTTCATAGTGTCATCAAATACGGCCTATTAACGTAGGCCCGTTATGGTCGGCCCATGAACGGATGACTCCAACTCTAGCCCGTTTACGGCCATAATGCGGTCTGTTTTTGGCCCATGTTTGGCCAATCGATCATACGGCCCGTCTAAGGCCCATTGATGATACGACCCATAGAAGGCCCATTGTTTCTACGGCCCGTAGGAAGCCCAATGTCACTACAGTAAATATGTAGCCCATGGCCTGTTAAAGGCGGGAAACTACTATAGGTTTAGACCTGCTAATGGCCCAAGATGATTATAGGCTGACGTTTTGGCCCATATGAGTAACGGGCCGGCCTGAAGACCGACAACACTGAGATCCACTGAACCTACCGGCCTAAATTACAACATACCGATCAAAGAATAAACCTAGACTATACAACAAAGAAATTACGACTATTACATCCACTGGGAATCAAAGTTCAGCACCGGTGATAATAAAGCGCAACATGCCCGCGGATTTCATACACTGGGCATCAAAGGTCGCCACGAGTGCATATAAACGCGCCGACAAAAGAATATACAAAACTGAGAGCACTTCAGAAGGCACTAGACCTGGAAAGCTCGGGCCCCGCAAGCAGCCAAACAAGCTGATGAGACCTCAGTTGTGTCAACGATAGATGCTTCATGCCTAGCTGTATGGCACCATAGTGCGCAAGGTAGTCCCCTGACATCATCATTACACCTTTGACTTCAAGTCGGAGCTGAGCTTGTCGGGGATATACCCCGCGGTATGACCCGGCCGGAAATATAACCCGGCCGGACTTGGCGGTTTATTGAAGAGACGATTTACACTTGCCGATTCATTGGCGACCCGCCCTAACCAGGCGGTTTACAAGCAACCTGCGCAGTTAGTATGACTCACTGGTAACCCGGCGGACGGCGGACGGATGACAAGGCCCAAGGCCCAGAAGGCCGGTTCATGTTATGGTGGGCAGGTTTATGACGAAAGCATAAGGAAAATTCTCCTACAAAGGAAGCAAGACTAGGACTCCACTTGTAATAGAGTAATCCTAATCCTATTAGGACTAGTCATGTAACCCGCCCCTTCAACATATATAAGGAGGGGTAGGGCTCCCAAAGGAGGGACAAGTTCTAATAAGTTAGAAGCGCCATATTCTTTAGGGATACACACAACTAAAGGAGAGGCGGCTTATGTGGTGACCCCATGAGGGTCATAATGAGATCTAGCCTCAAACAACATGTAGGGCTAATACCGGATGATGTTTCCCGGGGCCCGAAGCTGTATAAATCCTTGCTTGCGTGTTGCGTCTCTCGATTCCGCTCAACCCCTCTCAAGCTACCACATATATGCGTTGGCCTCACGACTAAGTCCTCACCCTAGGACATCTGCCGTGATAATTCCACGACAGTTGGCGCCCACCGTGGGGCCTGCGCACGGTGATATTGAGTTCTTGGAGGGATCTCTTCCAGGGATTGGGAAGCTCATAATTGGCCAGAATAAAGAAGAGCCGGCACGAGACAGTCACACCTGATTTATTTTAGGATCTAAGAGTACAAGATTTGAGTTGAAGAGAAATTAGGGTTGCATGATGTCTGCCGCTGTGACCGGACGATCGGTCGAAACCGGATCAATTTTTACTGTGTCGCCATTGGAAGCCGAGACAGACAGAAGTCTTCCGCTGCAATACCCGTCGAAACATGTGGCTGTGGAGTTTCTACAAATGCTCATGATGGCGACAGGAAGACCGAAGCAAACCAGCAGACATCAAATCATGAACTAGTACAACACGGAGCAAAAAGTGGATTTAATATCCTGCACCATCAAATCTCGAGGTATCTCAGCAATACGTTGCTGACTAGATGGTCGAGAAACTAAAGGAAAAATACTACTTCAAGTAGTAGTGCACGTGGTCAAATCATAAAGTGATCTCATCTGATTAGTACTAGTTCTAATATAGTTCGAATTCTTTATTCCATCTGTGGACGGGGGCCTGCGACAGGTTGAGGATTGTTTGATCTGGTCTAAAAAAGGGGAAGTCAACGACTCGGAAGTGGACTCGGCCTTCGAGTCGTGATCGATCCGTCTGTTTTCGCCTGATTTCAGCCGCCGCGGCCGAGGGTGGCTGCCGTGCTGGAGCCCATTGAGCCCGTCGTGACCGCCTCAAACCGCCGCGACCTGGCCCATGCCAAAACTGCTGCATCACCTTCTGCTGCGAGTCGCACTCTGCCGCAACGGTCCGGTTTGCACTGCCGTCGCTGGTTCTGTCGCACCACAGTTGGCATCGCGCCCCTGCGCTGAGCTGCCGGCTACTACTACTGCAGTATTAAGTACTATCGCTGGTACATATGTTCTGCTATAAAGGAAAGAGAGAAGAAAAATGGGCAAGTTACTGTTGCCACCATGGCATCACTGTGAGCCGGCCATTGCTACTCCACTGTCCACGATTCATCTGATGAAAAATACCAGGTGCTATTTACCCTATTTATTTTTAAGCATATATTAATTCATCCGAGCAAAACCACTCTGCCCTATTGTATTTTATATGCAGGAGAATTATTCATTACAAAGTGGCATTATACCGCGGAGATGGAGGTGTGCTAGCATCATTCAACATAGGTGCTCGTCCTTACTCAACGGATTCCCGCGCCGGCTTACAATGCTTTGGCCGAATCGCTCGCCCGTGCCGCTTTACAACGCCACGGACGACTCGCTCATCTGCCCTCGTGGCGGTTCACGCGTCCGCACCGGTTTACAACACGGAGGACAACTTGCTCGTCCGCACCGGCTTACAACACTGCGGCCGACTCATGTGTCTGTGCTGTTTCTGATGCTGCGGTCCGGCCTACTCAACATGCCGGGTTGGCTAATAGACATCGATGAGGGTCATAAGGTCCAAATACATCAGGTGATATCTGTCTAGATTATTTTAAATAGCACATATCAACTTTTTCCTTTTGAGAACAATTACTCTGGTTTATGATATTATTTATGCAGGACGTTGTTCACTACAAAAGCGGTAGCGACTCGCCCGCGTCCATACTGCCTCTAATGTTGCGGTTGTTTTTTCTGTGCGCCTCCGCGGTTCGACATATATCAACACAATGTGGCTCACTTGCTCATTCGCACGGTTTACCGCGCCACTTCACCATGGTGGTCAACTGATCATCAACTCTGCGGCGGATAAATACTAGCCAAACATATCAGGCCGACTCACCCGTCCGCACCGGCTTTCAATGCCGCAGCCGATTCATCTATTGTCCGGACGAATCAGGTGATGTCCTTCTAAGTATATATTTGGCACATATTCCTTTTTGTCAAAGAACAATCACTTTGGTTTGTATATATTTGTATGTAGGACAATTGTTCACTGCAAGAGTAAAGGTTCATGGATATATAACTTGTGCCACTATTATGATGCGCTTGACCATACCATAATGCTCAATGAATATATGTGCACGCCGCAGTTTTTGTGGTCCGGTCTACATCAACACTAACTTACCCGTCCGCCCTCGCGGCCAGTTCACCAGACTGCACTGGCTTACGACGCCGTGGCCGACTCATTTGTCTATATCGCCTCTGATATTGCGGTCGTCTCTGCTGTCCGACTCTTGCAGCTTGGTCTACATCAACATACTGGGCCGCACCTGTCTGCATGAGCTGTTTCTTGAGTATGAGAAAGTCACTACTTGGGTAGCCTGGTTTTCTTTCAACGAAATGGAGACAAAGTATCATATATTATCATCCGCCGTCTGCACTAGATGGCTCAATGGGCAGTCACACAAGTCGCCGCCACTACAGTTTGGTTAACTTCAAAATAGTCAGTTGGAAGTAACCATTGGCCGAGTTGCTGACACGGCTCAAACGGGATCATTTATGACCCACCGCAGTCACCTCAATCTTCTATGGATTCACATTGTGCTATCAACACCAATGATATACACCCTATGCTGTGGTCAAATATGGACAATCTCAAGCCAACTCCTTGAGTTGTCTTAAGACTCTGGGCTACAATGACACGACTCAGCCAATTCAAGAACTTTGGGTCGTTGGAGGGAAAGATAACCCGACCCCGGAAGCTGCTGCCGTGTTGATGAAAATTTAAAGGCCATTAGAAAATTTCCGGCTTAAGAAGAGGGATTCCGGTTCAAAATCCGGTTCAAGGGAGATCTGTCTCCCACAAAGCTCTGAAGCTCTCAAATCCGATTTAAGAATCTCCGGTTCAAAAAGAATTAATCTCTCACAAGTTTGAGTTTAAAGGACGTCAGAAAAATTCTGGCTGAAAATGAAAATTCCGGTTTAAAATCCGGTTCAAGGGAAAGATGTCTCCCATAAAGCTTTTAAGCTATCAATATCCGGTTTAGCATTCGGTTCAAGAAGAAATATCTCTCGCAAAGTTTGAGTTCTCAGGAAAAATTAAAGGGGCCAAAGAGAGTTGTTGCACATCACAACTCAAACATAGGCACCCGGCGAGCACAACTCAGAAATATATCACATGGGGGCTTCTGTTTATAAAGTGGAGTTCTGATTACCCATTGATCCGGCTATCAAGCCAATATTATCATAAGAGCACAACTCTGGTTACTTCGGTAATCCGGCTATCAAGCCAATATTATCATAAGGGGCAAAAGAGAGTTTGATGCACAACACAACTCAAACATAGGCACCCATTGAGCACAGTTCACAATGTTACTTGGGGGCTCTTGTCGCATAGCGGCAAAGAGCTTTTAAGGCCCTTGTAATAGACTATCAAGCCACGGTTTGGAAGCCTGGTGTATACACCTAAAACCCCGGGTTAACTGGCCTGCATCAAGTAAGTCACTCCGTCCAGGTAAACCTGGTATGACCAGTCGAACGATTGACAAGTCAACCGTATACAGACCCTGAACTTGTCAACGTTAAAACGACGATTGGTTAATGTGAGGTCCATCTTAACGGGATTCGTGAAATGGTGTAACTCAGTGGCCTGGCAGCCCATGAAAAGCCTCGAATTTAGGCCTGGCAACCCATAAAAAGCCTCGACTACAAGTTTTCATATGCTTTTATTTGCCAAGTTTTTACTCCTTTAATGAGATTCTTAGTATTCATCCGATATCTATCGATTCGGCCTAGTGGTTGACTATAAGTCACCACCATCAAGTAAACCGGTGTTTATTAACCCGGCCTGGCTTTCGACTATAAGTTGCCAGTATGAGATAAGATAATGACCGGTGTTTATTAACCCGGCTGGCTTTCGACTATAATTCGCCAGTATGAGATAAGATAATGACCGGTGTTTATTAACTCGACATGGTTTTGTTTATAACCGGCAATCTGCGATAATTACCAGTGTTCAAATTTTGGGTGATCACCCTTACTACACTGGCTTTGTAAAACCAATAGTGCGATCAAATATCACTAGAACCGGTTTTCAAACCGAGTTATATTATTCAAATCTTTAAATAGCCAACATGGCTGGATTTTTATTACAGTTATCAATAGCCAATATTATGACTGAGGTTTTCAAAGTCGCTTCAGCATAATGGATATTATTTTATCAATGGGTATGATTTATTGTACAAAGGAATAGTCCCGAGTCACTACATGCTTACGACCCGGCACTTGGGGGCTACATTATTCAAATTGAGGTTACGTCAAATACGCAAGTCCCATGTCACTGCCAGCATGCACAATGGCACTTGGGGGCTAATGCAAGGTCATTTTTGCTCAACTTATTGAAGACCCGACTCATCACATTGTAGTGAGCCAGCCCTTGGGGGCTACCAATTGCTCCTGTCAAAAATTCAAGGTACACAAGCCTTAATCCAATATATTGAAGGGTCCACTACTCAGTTGGTAAAGCACAAAGCTCTTAACCTTGTGGACATGGGTTCAAGCCCCATGATGGGGGTTACATCATGTGATGATCTTTTCAAAGAAGTATATATAAAGCCCCAGCTCAATATTTTACTGAGCCGGCCCTTGGGGGTTACACGTTGCTGTTCAAGTCTACATGATCATATTTATAAAGTCCCTGCTCATTATTGCATAATGACCCGACCCTAGGGGGCTACACTGGTTGAAGTTTTTATCAACATAAGACAATTACAAGTCCCAGGTTGCTGCAAGCATGACAACCCGACACTTGGGGGCTACATAATATGGAGTATTCAGTTTTTACTAGTGACTGGGATGAACAATTTGGATTTCTCAAGGTTGCAACATTTATATTGAAACAAGTCTTAAGCTATCACTATGTTCTCCTCTTAAGACTTGGGGGCTACAGGTAATATGCATATAAAGGAGGAACATCTTCAAATTCTCAGTTTTGGGCAAATAAGGAAGATCAATTGTGTGACCCGGCGTTGGCAACAATCATGACCCGGAATTATCAGTTTTTATAACCCGACAATTGTGGTAGTCATAAACCGGCATCTTCAAGCCGGCTGGATATCAGTTGAATATTTCAAAGACCAATATTTTTGTCAAGTCAGAGCATTGAAAGCCGACTCAAATGGATTCTCGATTTACAATATTTCTTATGCAAGCAAGTTGATTATGAAGCTGGTCTGTTGACCCGGATTTTCTAGAAGAAGGAAAGGACAAGGACTTAAGGATGGTCAGGTGCTGGTTTACAAGAATTCTTAACCCGGAAGCACAACCTGTCAAATTTGTTCTTGTGTTTATTTTATAGCGTAAGTTTACCATGTATAAATCCAAGCTAAACTGGGGGCTAATGTCGGGGATATACCCCGCGGTATGACCCGGCCGGAAATATAACCCGGCCGGACTTGGCGGTTTATTGAAGAGACGGTTTACACTTGGTGATTCACTAGCGACCCGCCCTGACCAGGCGGTTTACAAGCAACCTGCCCAGTTAGTATGACTCACTAGTAACCCGGCGGACGGCAGACGGATGACAAGGCCCAAGGCCCAGAAGGCCGGTTCATGTTATGGTGGGCCGGTTTATGAGGAAAGCATAAGGAATATTCTCCTATAAAGGAAGCAAGACTACGACTCCACTTGTAATAGAGTAATCCTAATCCTATTAGGACTAGTCATGTAATCCGCCCCTTCAACATATATAAGGAGGGGCAGGGCTCCCCAATGAGGGACAAGTTCTGATAAGTTAGAAGCACCATATTCTTTAGGGCTAGACACAACTAAAGGAGAGCCAACTTATGCGGCGACTCCATGAGGGTCATAATGAGATCTAGCCTCAAACAGCATGTAGGGCTATTACCGGATGATGTTTCCCGGGGCCCGAAGCTGTATAAATCCTTGTCTTGCGTGTTGCGTCGCTCGATTCAACTCAACCCCTCTCAAGCTACCACATAGATGCGTTGGCCTCACGACTAAGTCCTCACCCTAGGACATCTGCCGTGATAATTCCACGACAGAGCTGAAGCAAGCCTTTCCGCTTTAAGTTGAGATTGAAGAAGTCGAACTGATTGAGGCAGCAACTGCACAGAGGTTGTCTCACACCTGCTGGTGAGTTGCTTCAACTCACTGTCTTCATCAAGATAGGACCTTAGGGTCATCTCGCTGTCCTCAAGATGGTTTGGCTCACTATCTTTCCTAAAGTTCTGCCTGGCATAAGAGATACGACTCTGAACGAGAAACAAGGAGACACGTAACAGGTTTCACAATTATATAAGCAAATAAATGGATCTGTTCTACATAAGGAACATGTTTTTACAACTATAATTTTAAACTGGTAGTTGTTGCAAACATCCAATCAGATGTAAACAAAAGTGGAGGAAATGATGCCTATCCAAATCTATACTAGAACAAAGTTTGAAGGCTTGAGAAGGATGAACTTACATTACATGTTAACACGGGCTGGACAAAGCCCTTCTCCATGTTGATGGAAAGACAATTCAAATAATTCCCCAAAGAAAATTCTTTATAAGCGTTGCCATTATTCTACATTTTTCAAAGAGTAAATATAGATCAAATAATATTGGAAGAAATAGAGGATAATGAAGCTCAGGTGCAGACTGATGATACATAATCAAATAGCAATTAATTAAGTACAACGTTACAAGGCAAAAGGTACCGACAAGAGGAATGCAGACATCAACATGTGTAGTGGCATTGGCTTTATTCAACATTTTGGTAAGAGTAAATGTAGATATGATAATTTGGAGAAAGTGGAGGGCAGGGCAGATAAGATGCAGAGTAATGCTAGACAATCAACTATCTCGCGATGCATGTACAGTAATACCACCATCGTCCGTTATTAGTTGTCGCTCAAATGGATGTATCTAGCACTATTAAGTTCTAAATACATCCAATTGATCAACAATTAATTCGATACAGAGGGAGTACATGACAACAGGTACTTACATGAGCAATCCAAAACTTCATAATCATTGTGTTAATTCTATATTTATCTAATAGTAAATATAGATCTTATAATTTCAAGCAAAGGGATGATAAAGAAGCGAACATTTACAGTGATGCTACATAATCAAACATCAATGAGTGTAAGTATGCTGACAAAGGGCAAGAGGTACTGACAAGAGCAATGCAGAGCCCAGTATTGTCGTGAGATCCTATGATCCTTTGAGCAAGGAGATTCATCTGAAATTAGTTTTCATACAAGAGAGAAGGTAAGGCACATGCAAAAATTTAGGAGTTCAAAATTTGAATTGATATCATAGACAGTACCTGACGCTGGGCTATCAGCAATTCTAATAGGGGTTTGGCCATTGGAGTAGGGGTAAAGTCTGTTACAGTTGGGCCTATGTTTTCTGTGGCTGCTGATCTATCTGATTTAACAGGTATCACTACCTTTTCCAAATACCTAGTTTGTACTCCTTGAGGTTCTGAATCACCCTCTTCCTTTTGGACATCTATTACGAAAGAACAACATTTGACTGAAAAAACATAGTATGACGACACATGGAATAGGTACAGAAAATGGATAGGTATGGCATATACTCATATATGATGGTTAAACTAAGCAGATGGTGTAACAAAGTAGAAGTAATGCAAGAGGTCAGATGCAAAATATGTGCGACCAATACAACCTTGCCAAGTTAGAGCATGCACCTTGATGGGTGAATAAGATAGGCCATCCTCCACCATGCCAAGTTTGTTAGCCAGTGGATTGTTCCGCAATATTCCTCTCGGGCGCCCATTCTCATATTCATTTTGATAATTTTCAATACCTGACATGCATGAAAACATAAAAACAAGTGAGATTATCTTTGTAATGCAGAAGTGATTCTAATCCAATACTTCCTCCCTGTAAACCCCTTTGTGCTATCTCTGCAATTCTTCTAAGAGGTGCCATGCATGCTGTAATTTAGTGTGTGCATTAATATAATGTGGCCTACTACTCAAAATATGAGAGCTCCAGAAGTGATGATACTTCGTAGATGACAGCTTCAACATATAGTAAAGAAGAACAAGTCGACCTGACCTGACAGATTCAAAATATACTAAGGGAGAATAACTCGACCTGACCAGTCGACCGCAAGAGAAGAGGATCATCTTAAAGAAGAGCAGAAGAGCAAGCAGATTAAAGATATTACAAGTCTTTCAATACAATGTCGGTTGGCCACCCATGATGAACCAGAGTGCACAGAGAAATACTATTCCTTCCGGTCTCTCCATATGTGGCTCACATGCATTTCGAAACTAAAGTAGGAACATTTAGCTGACCAATTAAACATCTCCCGGTTTTACTAACATTAGCATAATATCAGATTTGAATTTGTACAACTAAGCTTGTTTAGCTCGATGGGTGGAGCAGTGCTATTACGACACGAACCACGTAGGCTGATCGTGGTCATCATAAAATGGGGAAACCGTAAGCATGATGAGTATAGTGTTGACCGTGGCAGTAGGATGGCAGATCTGAAGTTGCAAACCGTGCAAAGGGTAGTTAGCAACCGATATTTGCTTTGAAATAACAACTAAGATTTGGTATGGACAAGAAAGTACAGTCAACAAGTGACAAAGAAATGCAATTCTGCTATCTCTCTATATGTCACGACATGCATTCAGAAATTCAAGTGGGACCTTTAGCTAACCAATTAAATGTGTCTGTTAACTAATATCGGTATCATATCACAATCATATTTGAACAACTAAGCTTTGGAATTTTGAGTGTTGTGTTGTTTAGCTTGAAGGGTGGAGTAATGCTAGTATGACAGAAAGCACCTACGCAGATCATAGTAGAGTAGATAAAAGGGGAAAACCCTAAGCATCAAGAGTAGAATAAGGAAAGTGGAACTAGCTGGACCAGTGGGCGACGCACATGCTTTTCAAACGAATATAGGGACATTAGGTGACCAATTAAACGTTCTCTGTTTTAATAATATGAGCATCATATCAGATTCGTATTTCAACACATAAGCTTTGGAATTATGAGTGACATGTTGTTTCACTTGATGGGTTGAGGTCTTGACGAGCAGTGCTAGCACGACACGAAGCAGTGAAGCACCTACGATGATGGTAGTGAATATAAAGGGGGAAACCATAAGCTTTACGAGTATAGTGACCATGACATGGCGGATCTGAAGGTCCAAACCGGACAAAGCTACTCCACAACCAATGTTTGCATTCAACTAGCCACTACGATTTGGTACGGATAAGAAAAGTACAGTAAACAATTTAAGATCTATTTTCCGGGTGAGATCAATAACTTAAGCACATATGGAAGAGTGATACGTCTCCAACGTATCTACTTTTCCAAACCCTTTTGCCCTTGTTTTGGACTCTAACTTGCATGATTTGAATGGAACTAACCCAGACTGACGCTGTTTTCAGCAGAATTGCCATGGTGTTGTTTTTGTGCAGAAATAAAAAGTTCTCGGAATGACCTAAAACTCCACAAAGATTTATTTTGGAAAATATAAAAAATATCTGCAAGAAGATCCAGACCAGGGGGCCCACACCCTGTCCACGTGGGCCCCCTGGTGCTCCACAGATGTATCCCTAGATCCTATATCTTCACTTTCGGGGAGAAAAAAATAAGGGAGAAAGAATTATCACGTTTCATGAGACGGAGCCGCCGCCAAGCCCTAATCTCTCTCGGGAGGGCTGATCTGGAGTCCGCTCGGGGCTCCGGAGAGTGGAGATCGTCGCCATCATCGTCATCAACCTTCCTCCATCACCAATTCCGTGATGCTCACCGTCGTGCGTGAGTAATTACATCGTAGGCTTGCTGGACGGTGATGGGTTGGATGGGATCTAGCATGTAATCGAGTTAGTTTTGTTAGGGTTTGATCCCTAGTATCCACTATGTTCTGAGATTGATGTTGCTATGACTTTGCTATGCTTAATGCTTGTCACTAGGGCCTGAGTGCCATGATTTCAGATGTGAACCTATTATGTTTTCATGAATATATGCGTGTTCTTGATCCTATCTTGCAAGTCTATAGTCACCTACTATGTGTGATGATCCAGCAACCCCGAAGTGACAATAATCGGGACCACTCCCGGTGATGACCATAGTTTGAGGAGTTCATGTATTCACTATGTGTTAATGCTTTGGTCCGGTACTCTATTAAAAGGAGGCCTTAATATCCCTTAGTTTCCAATAGGACCCCACTGCCACGGGAGGGTAGGACAAAAGATGTCATGCAAGTTCTTTCACATAAGCACGTATGACTATATTCGGAATACATGCCTACATTGCATTGATGAACTGGAGCTAGTTCTGTGTCACCCTAGGTTATAACTTCTACATGATGAATTGCATCCGACATAATTTCCCATCACCGATCCAATGCCTACGAGCTTTTCATATATTGCTTGTTGCTTATTTACTTTTCCGTTGCTACTATTACAAAAACTACAAAAATACTATCGTTACATTTATTGCTGCTACCACCACTATAATATTACTTTGCTAATAAACTATCTTGCTGCAGATACTAAGTTTCCAGGTGTGGTTGAATTGACAACTCAGCTGCTAATACTTAAGAGTATTCTTTGGCTCCCCTTGTGTCGAATCAATAAATTTGGGTTGAATACTTTACCCTCGAAAAATGTTGCGACCCCCTACACTTGTGGGTTATCAAGACTATTTTCTGGCGCCATTGCCAGGGAGCATAGCTCTATTCCTTAAGTCACTTGGGATTTATATTTGTTGATCACTATGAAGAATTTGAAGGACTCAAAAACCAAGATCTTACCCTCAACTACGAGGGGAGGTAAGGATCTAGCTCTGCACTTGATTCTCCTTCTGTTCTGAGTAAACTTGCGACACCTACTCATGCTATTGAATCTGATATGTCGTATGTTCTTGATGATGCTACTTCTGCTATGTATGATGAAACTACTTTTATGCCTGATACTGTGCCACTAGGTGAATTTCTAGATGAACAAATTGCTAAGGTTAGGGAGAATGCAAATGTTGAAACTGATGATATTTATGAAAGTGATGATGAAGCTACTCCCAATAGATATGAATTGCCTGTTGTTCCCGAGGGTTATGTTATGGATGAAGAAACTACTAGAGACTTTCTTGCCTACAATGATAGATATGGTCTTAAGAAATTATTAGCTAAGCTGAAAGAAAAGTCCTTGAATGCTAGAATGAAACATGACCCTGCTTTTGCTACTTCACCTATCTGTGTTACTGATAAGGATTATGAATTCTCTGTTGATCCTGAGTTAATTACTTTGGTTGAAACTGATCCTTTCCATGGCTACGAGTCTGAAACTATTGTGGCACATCTTACTAAGTTGAATGATATAGCCACCCTGTTTACCAACGATGAAAGAAATCGTTACTACTATATCCTTAGGCTATTTCCATTCTCATTAAAGGGTGATGCTAAGACTTGGTTTAATTGCCTTGATCCTGGTTGTGTGCGTAGTCCCGAGGATATAATGTATTACTTCTCTGCTAAATATTTTCCCGCTCATAAGAAACAAGCTACCTTACGAGAAATATATAACTTTGTGCAAACTGAAGAAGAGAGTCTCCCACAAGCTTGGGGGAGGCTTCTCCACTTACTTAATGCTTTGCCTGATCATCCTCTTGAGATGCATGATATACTTGATGTATTTTATAATGGACTAACCGATGCTTCGAGAGACCACCTGGATAGTTGTGCTGGTTGTGTTTTGAGGGAAAGAACAGTTGAACAAGCGGAACTACTATTGAATAATATGCTGGCTAATGAAAATAATTGGACACTTCCTGAACCAGCCCCTAAGCCAACTCCGAAGAAAAGAGGTGTTCTATTTCTCAGTCCTGAAGATATGCAAGAGGCAAAGAAATCTATGAAAGAAAAAGGTATTGAAGCTGAAGATGTTAAGAATTTACCACCTATTGAAGAAATACATGGTCTTGATAATCCGACACAGGTAGTAAAGGTAAATTCTCTTTATAGATTTGATGAAGGTGATATTCCTCATTATAAGTCTGCTAACCAATGCTTAGATGAGTTTGACAATTTTATTGTGAAACAAGAAAACTTCAATGCTTATGTTGGTAGACAATTGCAACACAGTGTTTATATGATTGAACGCTTGAGTGATTATCTGTCCAGAGCTAAAGGTGAACTGAAACTTATTAGTATACATGCTTCTATGGTCACCACTCAAGTAGAACAAGTACTTAAGGCTCAGAATGATTTGCTCAATGAATTAAATAGTAAGAATAATGATAATGCCATTAGAGTTGTGACTAGAGGTGGCAGAATGACTCAGGAACCTCTGTATCCTGAAGGCCATCCTAAGAGAATTGAGCAAGATTCTCAGAGAGCTAGTTTAGATGCACCTAGTTCTTCTAAGAAGATGAAAAAGAAAAATGATAGGACTTTGCATGCTTCTAGTGAACCTGTAGCTAACACACCTGAGAATCCCAATGATATATCTGTTTCTGATGCTGAGACACAATCTGGTAATGAACATGAACCTAGTGATAATATTAATGATGATGCTCAACCTAGCAATGATAATTATGTAGAGATTGAACCTGTTGTTCATCTTGATAACCCACAACCAAAGAATCAACGTTATGATAAGAGGGACTTTCTTGCTAGGAAGCACGGTAGAGAAAGAGAACCATGGATTCAGAAACCCTTGCCTTTTCCTCCGAAACCATCCAAGAAAAAGGATGATGAGGATTTTGAGCTCTTTGCTGAAATGATTAGACCTATCTTTCTGCGTATGCGTTTGACTGATGTGTTTAAAACAAATCCTTATGCTAAGTATATGAAATACATTATTACCAACAAAAGAAAGATACCTGAAGTAGAAATCTCCACTATGCTTGCCAATTACACTTTTAAGGGTGGAATGCCTAAGAAATTAGGAGATCTAGGAGTACCTACTATACCTTGCTCCATTAAGAAAAAACTATGTCAAAACTGCTTTGTGTGATCTTGGAGCTGGTGTTAGTGTTATGCCTCTCTCTTTATATCGTAGACTTGACTTGAGTAAGTTGACACCTACTGAAATATCTTTGCAAGTGGCTGATAAATCAACTGCTATACCTGTCGGTATTTGTGCGGATGTGCCTGTTGTAGTTGCAAATGTTACTATTCTAACAGACTTTGGTATACTTGATATTTCCGAGGACAATAGTATGTCTATTATTCTTGGGAGACCCTTTTTGAATACTGCCGGGGCTGTTATTGATTACAACAAAGGCAATGTCACTTTTCATGTCAACAGTAATGATCATTCGGTTTACTTTCCGAGGAAACAACCTCAGGTCCACAGTATCAATTATATTGGAAAATTTTCAACTATTACTATTGGAGGTTTTGAGTTTCCTCTTCCTACTATCAAGAAGACATATGACATCCTTATTGTTGGGGACATACATATCCTGTGATGCCCCAAGACCGGCGCTCCAGAAGACTTCCATATGTTCCGGGTTTCGCCGTGTGTTTTTTTGCTTGCTTCATTTTATTTTGTGCATGCATCATGTCATCATGCCATCATTTCATTAATCTTTTCTTCTCAACTAAATAAATTGCATAGATCTTTTGATCTATTTAAACCGAGGAAAATAACATGGTGATTTATCTTTATAACATATCCTCTCAATATTTAGTGAGCTATGATAAATATTCCGTTATTGGAATTTACCTCAACACACTTGCAAATATTCCCATGCCTCTTTTACTCCAAGTTTCACCGTCAAAACCTTCTCTATAATTCTTTTCCCATTTATAGAGGTTCCTCCAAAAACATCAACATTTTTGGACACTTCGAAAACCAAGTCTTAGTTCAAACCCATTTGAAGTAAATTCAAATATGTTTGAATTATATCTCGAACGACTGCCACTTCTATTTTTCTTGGATTACGCTCATTTTTATGAGCCCGAGAAAAATAACCTCATGTGCAAATTCCTTCCCAGACCTCCCTTTCTTTCCTTTCTCTTTTTCTGTTTTTTTAAGTGAGAAGAGAAAGGATCTGGGAGAGGTCCCAGCCGGAGCCAGGCCCAGCCGCGGCCTCCCTGGCCCATCAGTCACCTAGGCCCAGCCGCATCTGCAGCCAACCCTAGCCTCGAACCTCTCTCCCTCGCTCATTCCCTAGCGCCACCACCTCTCAATCCCCTCTCCTATCTCCCTCTCGACCCCTTCGTCCTCCTCCCGCATCACTATGGAGCTGCGCCCCAAGCGCGTTACCGATGCTTGTTGACTGAGCCGGCCTCCCTCGCTCGACTCCTCCCGCACTCTCCCTCCCAATCCAGCGTGCCCCCGCCTCCATCTCCCACTCTGCTTCGCCGGCGACCTCCATCGCCGCACCTGCACCTCTACGCGTCCCCTGCAGCAGCCGACGACCTCCATCGCCGCCCGCCTCCCTGCTTCCTCCATCTTCCGTGCGTCCAGTCGTGCCGCCGCCGCGCCATGGCACCAGCGTGCTCCCTCCTCTGCCTCGCTTTCTCCAGGGCCGCGCCTACGCCGCCCCGCCGTGACCCCTCCTCTGCTATGCCTCCGCTGCGCCAAGGCGCCTCGGCCGTCTCATGCTCCTCGCCGGCCTTCCCTGGCGTGTCGACTTGTGCCCTGGTTCCTTCCCTTGCGCCGTGCACCTCCTCTGTCTCCAGGATCGCCTCGCTGCATTCCTACTTTGGCCAGAGCCGCTGCACGTTCTCTTGCTGCTTCGTGCACAAGAGCACCGCTTCATAGGAAAGGTCAAGACCCCAAGTTCCAGGGACGCCAAGTACCTCGACGCCCGACGCTCGAACGACTACCACACCGGAATGCCGAGTACATGGATGCGCCAAGATCCTCTTCGTCAAGCGAACGACTACTTCCACGACGATACGAGAACAACTACCGTCTACGTGCATTTCGCCAAGTACATCTACAAGCCGAAAGAACACGGATATCGCCAAGTACCTTGACGCCCGAAGACATCGGATTCACCAAGTTCATCTACAAAACATGTACACCCCCGTCGTTGAGACCCGTGTACAACTACCGTCGACGTGCATGACTACGAAACGGAACTTCTACTTCCCACTACGACCCGTGAACAACTACACATCTACTTCCACTACGAACCCGAACCGCTCCGAAAACGCACGCTCCGAAGGTATACCGCGAGACGACACCCGAGAATGTTTGCTTGCGATGTATGAGATGTATCCCTTGTTGCACCGTGTCCGTTGTGCCCCTCTTTTGTCGGCGACCCGTGGGAACACAGAGACCGGGAGCACCCCACCTTCTTGCATGACACGCTCATGTTCTCGTCGTCCTTCTTTTGTACCGATATCTCAACGAGTGTCAGATCATAGGAACGTTGCCATGGCACTGTTCCCGTTTTCACCGCCACGACCCTCTTTTCTTTCCGTCGTGGTGACAAATACTCCTTATCATGTTCATGTCATCTTTTAACTCAAAAATTGCATAAAACTTGCATTTGACATCCGCATCATGATAACAACCTATAAATGCTTAAAATGTTGTTGCTTTAACAATTGCTAAATTGGTCATGGGGATTTTCCGGAATTGTTGTTGTTATTTCCGGCCTCGTTTAAAATGCTTAGATAGTGTAGTTTTACTTATGCTTCACCTCTTGCCATGTTTAATAAAAACATTTAATCTTGTCTTGTAGATAAATGAGAGTCAACTAAATAAATAAAATGGGGTGTTTCGTCAATATGCAACTCGTTGCATATTGAGCTCCACTTAACTTGTAGTATTGTTTGTGCACTTTGCCATGCCATGCATATCTAAACCGGACATGCATCATACTTGATTGAGCATTATGCCATGGTTATGACATGTGTGTTCACCATATTGTTTGCTTCTTTCCGGTATGCTTCTTCTCGTTAGCTTCAGTTTTGTTCCGGAGTTGTGAGGATTTGTTCGACTACTTCATAGACTTGTTCTTCTTCCTTGCGGAATCCCAGGCAAGATGACCATCCTCTTGGATACCTTTACTATCATTGCCATGCTAGTTGACTCGATGCTATCGTTATATGTCACGCTACCCATCTTATTGTCATCCCCTCTCCTTGTTGCCATGAAACCTCTAACCGTGACACCTTCCCAGCAAATCGTTGTTTGGCTATGTTACCCGCTTGCTCAGCTCCTCTTATAGCGTTGCTAGTTGCAGGTGAAGATGAAGATTGCTCCATGTTGGAACTTGATGTTTTGGGAATATCACAATATATCTTATATATATATTAACACACCTATATACTTGGCAATGGGTGGAAGGCTTGGCCTTTTGCTCGGTGTTTTGTTCCACTCATGCCACCTTAGGAGCCAATAAACCGGCGTTATGTTCCTTGATTTTGCGTTCCTTACACGGTTGGGTATATGGGGACCCCTTGACAGTTCGTCTTTGAATAAAACTCCTCCAGCAAGGCCCAACATTGGTTTTAATTTGCCTCATAATCACAACTTAATTAAATAATTAAATTGCATAGGGGGTCGCACCCTCGAGGATTCTTTTCTACATAGCAGGGGGGCTAGTGCTGATGGTGTTGGTCCCAAACGGGGAGCCTGTAGGGCCACCTTGGGGAAACCCGAGGGCTAGTTTTACCTGTAGCATCACCCATCCGGACGTGGCCTGAGACAAGATACGCGTGGCTACTATCAGGGTGTCGGCACGCCGGGAGGTCTTGCTGGACTTGTTTTACCATTGTAGAAATGTCTTGTGCACCGGGAATTCCGAGTCTGATCGGGCCTTCCCTAAGATAAGGGGTAATATTATTATTATCTCTGCTGATCGTGAGAGCTTGTGATGGGCTAAGTTGGGACACCCCAGCAGGGTTATAATCTTTCAAAAGCCGTGCCCGCGGTTATGTGGCAGATTGGAATTTGTTAATGTCTGGTTGTAGAAAACTTGACAGAGGATCCGAAGTAAAACACACAACTGTGTGGGTAACCGTGACTTTCTCTTTTCACTTTGAGAAGAGAGCACGGTGGGGTTATGTTTAACTTGTAGGTAGTTCAGGATCTTTAGCGATCACTACTAGTTTGCGATAGTTTGCGTAGATGCTCATCTTATTCTTGTACTCGTAAGTTAGCCACCATATTATGCTTAGCCGCTGCTGCAACCTCACCACTACCCTTTTCCATACCCATAAAGCTTTGCTAGTCTTGATACCCATGGTTATGGGATTGCTGAGTCCTCGGGGCTCACATATACTACAACACCAGATGCAGGTACCACTGAGAACAATGCAGGAGTTGGTTCAAGAACTTCACTGGAAGCTCGTTGAAGAGAGTGGCCGTATGTATGTGATGTTTTTCGGCGATCAGTAGTGGTTCCTACTAGGGGCGATCGGACCTTGTGTTTATGGTATCTTTCGCATTTGGATTTTCGTCCGTAGTCGGACTCTGTGTTATTGGATGATGTATACTATTGTTTTCATTGTGTGACATGGCGAGTGTAAACAACTATCTTTTACTATTTCATGCCTGAATTTTACATGAGTTGTGCAAAGATACCATACTTGAGATCATTCTAGTATGCGCTTATGTCTTCAAGTCGTGACTCGACACGTGGGAGACATAGTCGCATACTGGGCATTACAAGTTGGTATCAGAGCCTTCTCCGACCTAGGAGCCTCCTGATTGATCGAATCGCTGACGGTTGAGTCTAGGCACACACATAAAAAAATGTTTGAGTCCTATATATATCGGAGAGTAGGATTTCTTTTTACTCCTCATCCCTTCATCGCTCTGGTGAGGACTCCTAACGATGTTCTATCTCTTCTACTCTCAAAAAATTCACTAATTTTTTTTAGGATCACGCGAGTATTGTTCGGATTGTTCCGATATCTTTGTGACGAGAACATTGTTCTCGATGCCTCCTGTCATTTAGGGGTTGTGGAAGTGTCCCGGGGAGTTGAGCTCCGAGGTGTTGCCGTCACAAATGTATCGCAGTGGTTCTAGAATACTTAAGACGACCGACATTGAAAAATCTTCTATGCGGTCAGTGGTGAGATAACCCCGACGTCACCCAGTACTGGTGGGATAGTTCGGGAGTATTGCCACAACTAGTATAGCGGATGCGTTTTGAAGGTCCGAGGTAAACGGTTTCCGAAGATGGCTGGTTATGTGTTGACAGATGGATACATTTGGATGTTGGTTTAGAGTTGAGTGCGCGGTGCTTCCCCTGTATCCCCAACACCAGATTGCATAACCGGAAAGTTTCGGGAATTAATAGGTGGGTTTCAAGTAGCTCGTAGGTATTCTTCCAACGAGTGCATGGTATGAGGTTTGGGGTTCAACATTTAGTGAAGAGGTTTCATGGGCGCTGTTCCAATTGGGAGTGGCATCTTAAAGGGTCCTTGGCTATGCTGATCCGGGGATTGCAACACCCTTTTGTAACACGTTCCATGAGCTTTCAGCACGAACATGTGGAACGAAGCTTCTATCATGTATTTGTTCTATCTGCTTCTTGTTGGTTTTTTTATCTTTTGTTCTCCCAGGTGTCTTCTCGTCAAGTTGATGTACCATTAAGCTCATGGGATCCATTCGTTCAATTCTCTGTTCAGATGATATTGTGAAGATTATGTTGCAACATATCTATCCTTTGTTTTTGTTTTGATTTTGGTATTCGAGTTGCTTCAATGTCAAATGTTGATTCCATACCTTTCCTAATCGGTGTTCTCATATTTCTATGGGGTGCTAATGCTTCTTGATCATCAAGATTGTCATGTTAAATTCTTTTTTCAACCGGTGTGTTTTCTCTTCAAGTGAAACCGATCCTTATAATATGTGCAAGACCAAGTATTGGGTTTTTCTCAACGGTGTCTGTTTCATTCATCCCAAGTTGTCTTTGTTTCCCCACCCTCCCACCCTTCTTCTTCTCGGAGCCAGAAATCTCAAATCAAGTATCCATTTTATTCATGTGAGGTTTCTTCATTCATTTCCTTCAATGTTCTTATCCGGTGATTTATCGTGAAGATGCTCAAGAGCTTTAAGTTCATCATTCCTAATTCTAATATTCTTCTCCGGTGGACTAAATCCAAACTTCCGTATTGATCATATCCGTGCCTCTTGTTTCACATGTTTTCACATGTTGAAAATTCTTATCCAAAGTCTCTCTTGTTTATTCAAATCTCTCTAATTCTTGTCCGGAGTGTACAAGATAACTCAGAAGATTCATAATTCCAATCTTAATCCGTTCAAACTATTTTGAGGATTGTCATCTTATTCAAGCCATGTAATTCAACCGGTGCAATATCTCTTAAGCAATCTTTTTCAACGGTGATTTCTTTTGAGTGGGCCCTAACCCACAGGTCTTTTTCCAGGATCTTACCTGACTCTTCTAATTTTTTCTGGAGTTATTGTGAAATTCTTTCAAAGTGTGATGTAAGAATGATTTCCATCAGTCACATGCCTTCTCCAAGCTTGTTTTCAATTATTTCCATCTTTAGCTCCACCTTCCTCTTGTCATTCATCCGGAGTATATCAAAATTCTTCATGGCATTTCTCGTCTTCATTCTCAACATTGGAAGACCGGAGAAGTGTTTCTCTTAAATCTTGGCCCATTCTCTTGAAGATTCGTGGTTCTAGGTTCATGCCATCCTCATTATTATTCCTATTGTGAGGAATTATTTTATACCATCCGAAGCATTTCATGAATTCTTTCCATTGTGATCCTCCGAAGGCCATCATTTCAGAAGATTCTTCATTCTCAGTTTTCAACTTCGCCCTCCCACTATTCTTAGTTGATGTCTCTTCGTTCGTCTCCATATTCTTACTGTGGTTCGTTCTAGATTTCTCTTCCTTTGTTATCATATTAATTCATTCATTCTTTCAAAACCCTACCGGTGATTCGTTGAATACTCTCTCAAGTTTGTGCGAGATCTCTCTTTAATTATTTGCAACAAGAATAAGTAGTATGCCAAATCCGTTGCTTGTCATCAATTTAATTTGATGAAGGATAAGCATACAGTAAATCTTATTCTTATTTCCTCGAAGTGATTAATCTTTTTTTCGGAGCTTGTTCATCATATCATATCCTTAGTTCTAAGTTGCTCATCTTGTTTTTCGGAGCTCCAAGTTATTTCAATTATATCATTTCAAAGCTCCATCTAATTCATCGCAGGCCTTGAATCTTATTCTTTTCATCTTTCACTTCTCATGCTTTCATTACCGGAGTTCTTCATGGTGGTTCATCATGTTTTAATTCATCCTCGAAGTCTTCATCAAGATTCTTGTTGGAGCTCAAGCATTCTTCATCATGCATTCCAATTGCAATCCTTTCTACCTTATCTTTTCAGATGGTGTTATGTCATTCTTGACAATTTCCTTCATGTTTCATGATTCACAAGTTATCAAGAATGAGATATTTAATCCCGTCAATTTCTTCGTTGGAGTTATCTTGTGTTGTATTTCACCTAAAAGCTTTCCTTAAGGTTTGTTGCTATTATGGTGATTATAAATGACCCAAGTTCTTCATTTATCCTCCCGGTGAAATAAGTTTGTCGTCTCCTTGTTGATCTCAATCCAATTAAATGTTTTCGTCAGTGGCCGGTTGTCACCTTATAGTGTTGAGATGTTTCCATAAGCCCACAACAAGCTTATTCTTTTGTTGTTGATTATTTTCAACAACTCCGTTCAACCCTTCTTCGTAAGGATGTTTTTCTAAATTCATTGGTGGTAGAAGTTATCATTTGCTTCTACTTTATTTCTTCCTAACAATCTAGCTTCTATTCTTTTGTTCCGGAGGTATTGTAATATTGATATCTTCGTTCCATCATCTCTTTTTGTCAAGAGCATATCCTTTCATTTGCTTATCCATTTAACTGGAGTGTTGTGTTCTCCATTCTAATTCACTCATCTTACCAAGTTTTACCTCTCTTTTCAACTGGAGTGCTGTCTGAAGCCTTTCTTACTCCTTGTGGCATTCTTTTAATAGTTTCGGAGGCAGTGTGTGGTTGATGTCATCAAGTATCATCCCATCTCCTCAAGTTCATGTTCAATGCCTTCCATTTTCAGACGGAGTGCTGTCCAAATTATTTCGTTCTTATTCCTTCTCCATCTTGTTTTAACCGGAGTGGTTTTGAATTTTTTTCATCATCCTTGAGCTCTTCATTCATGTCCTTGCAACCTTCAAATTCTTGTGGTGTCCCTTGTTCGTCCTTTTTACCGGAGTGCTCTTAACTTCGTTCATCTCCGTTGTATTCTTTCTTTCAAGATTGTTCAACCTCTCAAGGTTCGTGGTTTCACTCATTTGTCAAAGAAGCAACTTTGTTTTACCTCTTCCTTTATCCTCTTCTATCCGGTGCCATCTCCAGGATCTCGGGTCGAGATCCTCTGTTAGTGTGGGAGAGTTGTGACGCCCCAAGACCGACGCTCCAGAAGACTTCCATATGTTCCGGGTTTCGCCGTGTGTTTTATTTGCTTGCTTCATTTTTGCATCATGTTATCATTAATCTTTTCTTCTCAACTAAATAAATTGCATAGATCTTTTGATCTATTTAAACCGAGGAAAATCACATGGTGATTTCTCTTTATAACATATCCTCTCAATATTTAGGGAGCTATGATAAATATTCCGTTCTTGGAATTTACCTCAACACACTTGCAAATATTCCCATGCCTCTTTTACTCCAAGTTTCACCGTCAAAACCTTCTCTATAATTCTTTTTCCATTTATCGAGGTTCCTCCAAAAACCTCAACATTTTTGGAGACTTCAAAAACCAAGTCTTAGTTCAAACCCATTTGAAGTAAATTCAAATATGCTTGAAATATATCTCGAACGACTGCCACTTCTATTTTTCTTGGATTACGCTCATTTTTATGAGCCCGAGAAAAATAACCTCATGTGCAAATTCCTTCCCAGACCTCCCTTTCTTTTCTTTCTCTTTTTCTATTTTTTTAAGTGAGAAGAGAGAGGATCTGGGAGAGGTCCCAGCCGGAGCCAGGCCCAGCCGCGGCCTCCCTGGCCCATCAGTCACCTAGGCCCAGCCGCATCTGCAACCAACCCTAGCCCCGAACCTCTCTCCCTCGCTCATTCCCTAGCGCCGCCACCTCTCGATCCCCTCTCCTATCTCCCTCTTGACACCTTCGTCCTCCTCCCGCATCGCTATGGAGCTGCGCCCCAAGCGCCTTCCCGACGCCTGTCGACCGAGCCGGCCTCCCTCGCTCGACTCCTCCCACACTCTCCCTCCCAATCCAACGCGCCCCCGCCTCCATCTCCCACTCTGCTCCGCCGACGACCTCCATGGCCGCACCCGCACCTCTACGCGTCCCCTGCAGCAGCCGACGACCTCCATCGCCGCCCGCCTCCCTGCTTCCTCCATCCTCCGTGCGTCCAATCGCGCTGCCGCCGCGCCATGGCGCCAGCGTGCTCCCTCCTCCGCCTCGCTTTCTCCAGGGCCGTGCCCACGCCACCCCGCCGCGACCCCTCCTCTGCTGTGCCTCCGCTGCGCCAAGGCGCCTCGGCCGTCTCCTGCTCCTCGCCGGCCTTCCCTGGCACATCGACCTGTGCCCTGCTTCCTTCCCTTGCGCCGTGCACCTCCTCTGTCTCCAGGCTCGCCTCGCTGCGTTCCTACTTTGGCCGGAGCCGCTGCGCGTTCTCTTGCTGCTTCGTGCACACGAGCACCGCTTCATAGGAAAGGTCAAGACCCCAAGTTCCAGGGACGCCAAGTACCTCGACGGCCAACGCTCGAACGACTACCACACCGGAATGCCGAGTACATGGATGCGCCAAGATCCTCTCCGTCAAGCGAACGACTACTTCCACGACGATACGAGAACAACTACCGTCTATGTGCATTTCGCCAAGTACATCTACGAACCCGAAAGAACACGGATATCGCCAAGTAACCTGACGCCCGAAGACATCGGATTCACCAAGTTCATCTACAAAACGTGTACAACCCCGTCGTCGAGACCCGTGTACAACTACCGTCGACGTGTATGACTACGAAACGGAACGACTACTTCCCACTACGACCCGTGAACAACTACACGCCTACTTCCACTACGAACCCGAACCGCTACGAAAACGCACGCTCCGAAGGTATACCGCGAGACGACACCCGAGAACGTTTGCTTGTGATGTATGAGATGTATCCCTTGTTGCACCGTGTCCATTGTGCCCCTCTTTTGTCGCCGACCCGTGGGAACCGGGAGACCGGGAGCACCCCACCTTCTTGCATGACACGTTCATGTTCCCGTCGTTCTTCTTTTGTACCGATATCTCAACGAGTGTTGGATCATCGGAATGTTGACGTGGCACTGTTCCCGTTTTCACCGCCACGACCCTATTTTCTTTCCGTCGTGGCGACAAATACTCCTTATCATGTTCATGTCAACTTTTAACTAAAAAATTGCATAAAACTTGCATTTGACATCCGCATCACGATAACAACCTTTAAATGCTTAAAATGTTGTTGCTTTAATAATTGCTAAATTGGTCATGGGGATTTTCCGGAATTGTTGTTGTTATTTCCGGCCTCATTTAAAATCCCTAGATAGTGTAGTTTTACTTATGCTTCACCTCTTGCCATGTTTAATAAGAACATTTAATCTTGTCTTGTAGATAAATGAGAGTCAACTAAATAAATAAAATGGGGTGTTTCGTCAATATGCAACTCGTTGCATATTGAGCTCCACTTAACTTGTAGTATTGTTTGTGCACTTTGCCAAGCCATGCATATCTAAACCAGACATGCATCATACTGGATTTAGCATTATGCCATGTGTATGATATGTGTGTTCACCATATTGTTTGCTTCTTTCCGGTATGCTTCTTCTCGTTAGCTTCGGTTTCGTTCCGGAGTTGTGAGGATTTGTTCGACTACTTCATGGACTTGTTCTTCTTCCTTGCTGAATCCCAAGCAAGATGATCATCCCCTTGGATACCTTTAATATCATTGCCATGCTGGTTGTCTTGATGCTATGGTTATATGTCGCGCTACCCATCTTATTGTCAGCCCCTCTCCTTGTTGCCATGAAACCGCTAACTGTGACACCTTCCCAGCAAATCGTTGTTTGGCTATGTTACCCGCTTGCTCAGCCCCTCTTATTGCGTTGCTAGTTGCAGGTGAAGATGAAGATTGCTCCATGTTGGAACTTGATGTTTTGGGAATATCACAATATATCTTATATATATTAACACACCTATATACTTGGCAATGGGTGGAAGGCTTGGCCTTTTGCTCGGTGTTTTGTTCCACTCATGCCACCTTAGGAGCCAATAAACCGGCGTTATGTTCCTTGATTTTGCGCTCCTTACACGGTTGGATATATGGGGACCCCTTGACAGTTCGTCTTTGAATAAAACTCCTCCAGCAAGGCCCAACATTGGTTTTAATTTGCCTCATAATCACAACTTAATTAAATAATTAAATTGCATAGGGGGTCGCGCCCTCGAGGATTCTTTTCTACATAGCAGGAGGGGGGGGGCAGTGCTGATGGTGTTGGTCCCAAACGGGGAGCCTGCAGGGCCACCTTGGGGAAACCCGAGGGCTGGTTTTACCTGTAGCATCATCCATCCGGACGTGGCCTAAGACGAGATACGCGCGTGTAACATCCCAAATTTTTAATTTGGAATGTTATACATAGAGCATATTTGCATTTGCATGTTTTTGCATTTTTGTTCGTGGAATTCCTCGAAATTCTAAGCAACTCAAGGACCTACGGAGAGAGTTGGGGATTTTACCGTTTTCGTATTTGAGTTCGCTCGAATACCGGTACGAGGACAGTGTGACTCTAATTATTTTTCCCTCCTAAAAATATTTCTAATTATCAAATATGAGCGGAGATAATATGACTTCTCCAAAATAACAGAAATATTGGAGTAAAAATATTAAAATCACTTTGGGTATTTTTCTGAAGTTATTCGCGGATTTATTTGCATAGGAAAAATACGCGTTTTTTCAAAAAGTGCATTTAGGTCCGGGAAAAATGTTCACTTTGTCCTAAATATTATTAGAGGATGGTGAAAATTTAATTCGGGAATTTTGGAGTCCGTTTGGTATTTCCTTCGTTAGTTTTTCTGCGCCGGGACTCTTTTAGGAAAAAAAAAGGAAACCGACTAGGAGTCTTATTAGCCAAGGACTCCTGGGCTTTATAAGCGCTCGCAGCCGGCCCGTCGCCCCCAGCCCGCGCCGCGCCCAAACCCTAACCCTAGCGCCTGCCGGACCCCGCCGCCAGCCGCCACTGCCGCCGCTGCTGCCGCCGCCCGCGCCGCACGCCGCCGCCGCTGCCGCACGCCGCCGCCGCGCCACCAGCCACCGCCGCCCGCGCCGCCGCCCGTTCTCGCCGGAGCCGCCGCCCCGCCCGCCGGATCCCGCCGGAGCCGCCGTTCTCGCCGGAGCCGCCGAGGTATACGCCACCATCGTTTTTTTAGAAAACCCGAACGTTTTTTTTAGGAAAACCCCTAGATCTGTTTTTTTATATAGATCGGTTCGGTTTTCGTCGGTTTAGCTATTTAGCGGACGTTTGTTCGTACGTTCGTTTTAACGAATGGTTTTGTTAGTTAACCGCAGACAGCGAACGTTCGTTCGTTAGCCTGTTCGTCGTTTTTCTTTTTCGGGGTATTTATCCATGGTTATTCCGATCACGATTTCTGCCCTGATCTTGTTTTTCGTTTTTCTTTTCGCTCGAGAGTCGGAATCAGGTGATTCAAAATCCCAGATCTTCGTCTCGATGCCCTCTTTACGTTAAATCAACTTAAACGAAGTTTTGGATACTGTAAAATTTGACTTTAGGCCAACTAGTAATTCAGAGCTTATTTCTTTTGAAGTTTGAGTTTCGTTGCTTCTTTCGAGTTGATTCTTTTTGCAAACCGGAGTTCTTAAGTTGAACTTTCTGGTTAGATCTCTTATTTGAGTTTTACCCGTGCATTAGTTAAGTACTTATTGTGTGCTTGTTTGTTTGATTGCGATAGAGTACCCGGAGTGCGCCGCTTGCTACTTTGAGTCTCTAGGTTTTGCGGATCATCAGCAAGGCAAGTAACACTTTGATCATACTTTCCAATTTACCCAGTTTTGATTGCATTAGTCCAACCCTCACACATTGCATGAGTAGGATCAATTAACTTGTGGGATTGGGAAGTAGTTTGAGGTAGAACCTATTACCTGCATTATATTCAAACCTTTGGGAGTTACTTCTACGTTTGTTGTTAGGACATGCTATGCTCGTAGACGTGGATTGGGTGAGTGAAATCCATGACAGATGTGAGTTTGTTAATTAATGGTTCAACTTAAGGTGGCAACATTAATACACATCTGGGTGGATTGAGGCATCTGGGTATTCCAGGATTGCCTGTTTTTCTTTTGGACCGCCACCCAGGCTCAAAGGGATCATGAGATTTTTCATACTAGGAACTTCCGTGTGCAGCCACATGCCAATATGGGCTCTTGGATAGTTGAGTAAGTTGTGGAAACCTTTCCATGATGGGCTAGCAGATGTAGTTGGGTTTTGTAGGTGTACCGGCCTATCTATCTGGTTAAGGGGACCTCTTCGGAAAGACTGTGTCTCGGTCATCCGTTTCTCAAACACCATGCAGTGCGAGAAACCAAACGGAGGCGATCGAGTCTTGTGGGGAAAAGTGCACAAACCTCTGCAGAGTGTACAAACTGATCATGATTAGCCGTGTCCCCGGTTATGGACGTCTTGAGTATCTAGTACTTGGATTATCATGTGCATCTCAACATGTTACTTTAATTTACTTTTGTTGGGTTTAATGATTACTTTAATTGGGGTTGAGAGGATGTCTATCTTCTCAACAATGTTTCAACTACCATGATAGTTAATTAAAATGCATTCCTTTGAAGTAGGGAAAAAATGGCTTTACACAAAAACTTAACCATAGAGCTTTCCACCAGCCATATTGCATATAGTATAGCTTTACTTTCATTGCATCTCTTGTGTTACCTTGCCAGCATATTCCATGTGCTGACCCGTTTTCGGGCTGCAACGTTTCATGTTGCAGACTTTTCAGACGACGAGTAAGATGCCCTTTTAGGTCGTGGTTCTATACTCAGTGATGCCGCTAGAGTTGATGGACTCACTTATCTTCCAAGCCTTTCGCTGTTATCGTGTTAGATGGCCTTCAACCATAATATTTGTAATAAATTCATTGTTGGACTATCGATGTAATAAGTGTGTGATTGCTACTCTGTTATAAATCCTTCAAGTACCGTGCATGTCAGCATTACTGATCCAGGGATGACACTGAAGCACGGAGATCAGACTGTTTGAGGTCTGGTCGCTACAGCGCGGCTACTATCAGGGTGTCGGCACGCCGGGAGGTCTTGCTGGACTTGTTTTACCATTGTCGAAATGTCTTGTGCACCGGGAATTCCTAGTCTGTTCGGGCCTTCCCTAAGATAAGGGGTAATATTCTTATTATCTCTGCTGATCGTGAGAGCTTGTGATGGGCTAAGTTGGGACACCCCTACAGGGTTATAATCTTTCGAAAGCCGTGCCCGCGGTTATGTGGCAGATTGGAATTTGTTAATGTCCGGTTGTAGAAAAATTGACAGATGATCCGAAGTAAAACACACAACTGTGTGGGTAACCGTGACTGTCTCTTTTCACTTTGAGAAGAGAACACGGTGGGGTTATGTTTGACTCGTAGGTAGTTCAGGATCTTTAGCGATCACTACTAGTTTGCGACCATTTGCGTAGATGCTCATCTTATTCTTGTACTCGTAAGTTAGCCACCATATTATGCTTAGCCATTGCTGCAACCTCACCACTACCCTTTTCCATACCCATAAAGCTTTGCTAGTCTTGATACTCATGGTTATGGGATTGCTGACTCCTCGTGGCTCACAGATACTACAACACCAGATGCAGGTACAGCTGAGAACAGCGCAGGAGTTGGTTCAAGAACTTCACTGGGAGCTCAATGAAGAGAGTGGCCGTATGTATGTGACGTTTTTCGACGATCAGTAGTGGTTCCTACTAGGGGCGATCGGACCTTGTGTTTATGGTATCTTTCGCATTAGGATTTTCGTCCGTAGTCGGACTCTGTGTTATTGGATGATGTATGCTATTGTTTTCATTGTGTGACATGGCGAGTGTAAGCCAACTATCTTTTACTATTTCATCCCTGAATTTTACATGAGTTGTGCAAAGATACCATACTTGAGATCATTCTAGTATGCGCTTATGTCTTTAAGTCGTGCCTCGACACGTGGGAGACTGTGACGCCCTAGACCGACGCTCCAGAAGACTTCCAACTATTACGGGTTTCGCCGTGTGTTTTATTTGCTTGCTGCATATTATTTGTGCATTGCATCATGTCATCATGCCATCATTTATTTAATTTTCTAAAAACTCAACTAAAATAAATTGTGTGGATCTTCGGTCCTTTTAAATCGAGGGAAGAATGACTTCTCTTTGTAACATACCCTCCTAATATTTATGGAGCTATTATAATAATTATTCCATTCTTTGGAATCACCAAAACACACTTGCAAAATTCCCATGACTTCTTGTAATGCCCAGGATGGGACTATACCTCCTACGTGTCGAGGCACGACTTAAAGGTATAAGCCCATTCTGGAATGATCGCAAGTTCGGTATCTTTGCACATCTCATGTAAAAATAGGGATGAAAGGGAAAAAAAGATAGTTGGCTTACACTCGCCACGTCACACAATTCATTACATAGCCAAACATCATTCAAATAACATCACAACCCGTCTACGGGTGAAGATCCAAATGAAAGATACCAAACATACATAAAGCCACAGGTCTGAATCGCCCCTAATAGAAACCACTACTGACCATCGGGATAGTGCACATAGTAACGGCTACGTTCCTCGTCGTACTCCCAGTATAGCTCTGTGCCGTCACCTGAATAGCTCACCATAGTACCTGCATCTGGTGTGGTGTAGAAATCTGTGAGCCACGGAGGACTCAGCAATCCCGTTCCCGGGTAGAAGAACTATCTAAGCCTAGGGTGGAACAAGGCTGAAGAAAGAATAAAAGGTTGCAGCTGCACTAGCACTAGCTTACGTAATTAAGAGCGAGAAGAGAAGTGCCTCAGGCGATAAAGTGATCACGAAGTGATCCTATCCAGAACACGCCAAACATAACCCCACCGTGTTCACTGCCCGAACCCCTTTCGGAAAATGACCGTCACGGTACTCACGCTGGTAGTGTGTTCTGAACATGGTGTCAAGTTTTCTACAACCGGATGTTAACAAATTCCCATCTGCCACATAACCACGGGCACGGCTTTCGAAAGTTCAAAACCCTGCAGGGGTGTTCCAACTTGGCCCATGACAAGCCCACGATCCGCGGAGTCGCAACTCCAAGGTGGGAAGGCCCGAGTATCCTCGGAATCCCGTGCTCAAGATACTCCGACTAAGGTAAGACTAATCCAGCAAATCCTCCCGGCGTGCCGACACCCTGATAGTAGCCGCGCGTATCTCGTCTCAGGCCACGACCGGATGAGCACTACGTACAGATACCGAAGACCCCATCGAACTAGGTGGCACCGCAAGTGGCTCTAGTTTGGACCAACACTCAAATCGAGCACTGGCCCAAGGGGGTTGATTAATTAATCCTCGGGTTAATTACTCCCTCGGCAAGTTTTTAGTTATTTAGGCAAATAGTACGAATGTTGGGACTTCCTGGAAAAGACTTAGCGCTAAGCGGTTTATCGAGGGGGTCCCATAACCCCAACCGTGTGAGGAACGCAAAATCAAGGAACATAACACCGGTTTATACGGTTCCTAGGGCGGCATGAGTGGAACAAATCACCAAGCAAAAGGCTTAGCCTTTCACCCATTACCAATATATAGATGATTTCATTAAAAAGTTTATATAGTGTGATATCCCAACAAGCTTCAACATGAAGCAAGAATCTTCAATCTTCTCTTGCAACTAGCAATACTATAAGAGGGGTTGAGCGAAGCCTACGTAGCCAATCAATGTTTTGCATAGGTAGGGTGGTTAGACAGATACATGGTTACAATAGGAGGCTGACAGGAAAACATGGGCATCGAGGCAATAAGCTAAAGAGCGAGACTTCTAGCAATAGGCAAAGATAGTAATGATATCTGGGTCAGGTCATCTTGCCTGTTGAGTCATTGATGGGATCGTAAAAGGGCTCCTCGTTCTCAACCTCGATAGTAATCTCGTTCTCGTACTCGTTCTCGGCTTCCGGCTCTACTCAACACAAGAACACACGAGGCACGAAATCAAACAATATGCAATGCGCAAACTACAGGATGCATGGCTGATGCACTAAGGAAGCACTACAGATGCACTTAGGATGCACAGAAAGACAACATAGGAAACACAGAGATACAGCACAAGGAACATAACAATGTGCATCAAGCAAGACACTTCAAAACATGTTAACAAGAGTATATTATGAATCTACATGCAAAACCACACAAGTTTCATATAGGACTTGCTCAAAACGAAGCAACGGGCTAAAAGATACACCCGAAACAAGAAACAATGCAAAGCTGAATTAACAGCCACATAGCAACTTCGGACCAAGAAATATATACTCTACAACACTCAAACATCATGACAAGAAGCATGAACATGAAGTATACATATCCTACAGCAAACAATCCCATTGGAGCATCTCCATAGGAGGCATGTATCAATAGCAACAAGCTACAACATTTTGAACATGACACAAAAACCTGACAGCAGTATTTTATAGAAACTTGGGAGCAAGAATTAAATATGCTACAGCCACCCGAATGAGCATGTGAGGACATGGATGGATAGCCAGCAACATATACAACAAGGAATCATCAATAGTCACCCCAAAACTATCATGGATTTGCCTAGAACAACAAGCAAACATAGCATCTGGATATTACAGAATCCAGACTTAGTGAAATTTCACTAAGTGTTAAAACAGCAGTATTATCATGGCATGTTTGTGAGCAAGTTTAAGTCACCTCAAAGCATAACATGGCAAGTGGTTTGCACTACAGCAAATTACACATGATGGGGAGTGCAAAACATATAAGCATGCAACAAGGGGACAACCACATCAAAAGCAATGAGCTCCTCAACTAGGCATCTCGTAACAAGTTTAAAAACCTAACAACCACATGCACTTTTTCAAAGGAGATAAACATGGAAATAAGAATTCTATCATGCATCCTATAGCAACCAACATGTAGAGCCACTCATGATGAACATGTGGACATATCATTTGCTTCATTTGGATAAACATGCATCAAGTTATCACATCTCAAACATGGCATGAAAACAACTAATAGCAGCAGTTTATAACAAGTAGCACTCTTCTCATGAAGATTAGGACATCTAGATGATCTCAAACATGCATGACACAATGGAACAAAACATATCACATGTCACCACGAACATTTTGACATATTATATGCACAAAACGGACAAGCACAGTAAAAGTTATCCTCATCACAAAAATGCATTAGACAAGGAAAATCTAAACACTTAGAAGAAAAACGAGGGTCAACCTCCGCGGGTCGGGTCTGGTCAACTGGAGCGGACGCGCGGGTTGCGGTGGTCAACGGGTCGCAGATCCGTGGGTCGGGCGCCCGTTAGGGTTCCCAGGCGGCTCGATCTGGCTCGATCTCTGGATCGGGGCGGCGGTTCGGCGACCTGGTCCGGCGACCTGGTCCGGCGGGCGGCAGCTCCGGCTAGAGGGGCCCGTCGGCGGCGAAGGTCGGGGACCCTGGTGCGGCGGCGGCTGGCGTTCCCGCAGCTCGGGTGGCGCGGCTGGCGGCGGACCTCCGGCCGGCGGCGGCGCGGTGGGCTCCGGTCGGCGGGGCTCGGCGGGGACGAAGGAGCGGGGCGCGGGTTCTGGCCCAGATCGGCGGTGCTGCGGGCCGGGAACGGGCCCTCGGGCCCGCGCGACGGCGGTGGAAGCATTGTGCGGTGGCGGTGGAAGCACTGTGCGGCGGCGGTGGAAGCACTGTGCGGCGGCGGAGGAAGCACTAGGGTTTTGGACGCAAAAATTGGAGGGGGTGGACGTTTATATAGCCACAAGGAGCTAGGAGAGTCCAAATGAGGAGCGGTTTTCGGCCACGCGATCACAATTGAACGGCCTAGATGATGGGAAGGGTTTGAGCTGGGTTGTTGGGCTGTTGGAGAGGGGTTCTGAGCCTCAAAGAGGATGTACTTTTAGCCCACGAGGATACCCGTTGGAGTACCAAACGAACTCCAAACGCGACAAAACTTGACAGGCAGGTTAAGCGTATCAAAACAACATCGCACGACAAGTCTCACGCCATTCGGGAAACGTTACACGGCCAAACGCGAAAGAAGGACTCTGGGAAGTCACGGGCACGTGTGAGAACGTCGTAACTCGAAACGGACAACACGAAGAGACTAGTGGGACCGTATGCAAACGACACACAAATGCAATGCAATGCACATGACAACATGACATGGATGGATGCACACACGCACACGACAAAACGACGAAAACCCGAAAAGACGAAGAACCCGGAATGGAACTGACGAAGCCAAAGTTTATATATATCCAAAAGGGGAAAGTGTTACATCCGGGGCATTACAAACTCTCCTCTACTACGAAAAGATCTCATCCTGAGATCTACGACTGGAAGAAGGAAGGGTACTCGAACGAAGGTGATCTTCTCGTTCCCACGTAGCTTCTCGGTCGGTATGGTGCGACCACTTGACTTTCAAGAACTTGATTGACTTGTTGCGGGTCTTGCGCTCGGTTTCTTCGAGAATAGCAACGGGATGCTCTCGGTAAGACAAGTCTTGTTGAAGATCAATCTCCTCGAACAGAATGGTGCGTTCAGGTGTCTTGAAGCACTTGCGGAGTTGAGACACATGAAACACATCATGAACATTAGCGAAGTTGGAAGGGAGCTCAAGTTGATAGGCTAGATCGCCTCTTTTGCCAAGGATCTTGAAAGGGCCCATGTATCTAGGAGCAAGCTTTCCTTTGATACCGAATCTTTGGGTGCCTTTCATAGGAGAAACACGGAGATAGACATGATCCCCAATGTTGAAGGCCAAATCACGATGCTTGCCGTCATAGTAGCTCTTCTGACGCGACTGAGCGGCCTTGAGATTCTCACGTATGACTTTGCACATTTCTTCGGCTTCTGAGATCAAGTCATTGCCAAGAAGTTGGCGTTCACCAGTCTCGGACCAGTTGAGAGGGGTATGACACTTTCTGCCATAGAGGATTTCAAACGGAGATTTGCTGGCACTTGCTTGGAAGCTGTTGTTGTAAGAGAACTCGGCAAACGGAAGGCAATCTTCCCACTTCATGCCAAAAGATATGGCACAAGCCCTGAGCATGTCTTCTAGAATCTGATTCACTCTCTCGACTTGACCACTAGTCTGAGGGTGAAATGCAGTGCTGAAACGGATCTTAGTGCCCATGGCAGACTGAAAGGAGTCCCAGAACTTGGATGTGAACAAACTTCCACGGTCTGAGGAGATAACTTGAGGAATGCCATGTAAGGACACAATTCTGGAAGTGTACAACCGTGCCAGTTGAGCTGCATTGATGGATTCTTTGACTGGAAGGAAGTGAGCTACTTTGGTAAGCTTGTCAATCACCACAAAGATAGAATCATTTCCTTTCTTGGACTTAGGAAAGCCAGTGACGAAATCCATTTCAATGTGGTCGAACTTCCACTCGGGGATAGGAAGAGGTTGGAGAAGACCGGCTGGACGTTGATGCTCTGCCTTCACTCTTCTGCAGACATCAAATTCATTCACGAATTGGGAAATCTCCCTTTTCATGCGAGTCCACCAGTAAGATTGCCTAAGAACTTGGTACATCTTGGAACTTCCAGGATGAATCGACAGGAGGGAGTCATGTGCTTCGTTCATTATGAGCTTCCTGAGATCACCCTTGGGAACCACAAGTCTGTCCTCAAAGAACAAGGTATCTCTCTCATCAACGCGATAGCACTTGTATTTGTGAGTACCCTTTGCAATACCATGTTTCACTTTCTGCACCATAGCATCACTGAGTTGGGCCTCACGGATCTGATCTTCCAAGGTAGGAGCAACTTGAAGATTTGCAAGAAAGCCTTGCGGAACAACTTGGAGGTTGAGCTTCCTGAATGCTTCACAAAGCTCAGGCTGGAACGGCTTGATAAGGAGACTGTTGCAATATGCCTTTCTGCTCAAGGCATCTGCAATCACATTTGCCTTGCCAGGTGTGTATTCGATGCTTGGATCATACTCTTGGATCATTTCAACCCAACGAGTCTGGCGGAGGTTGAGGTTCGGCTGTGTGAAGATGTACTTCAAGCTCTTGTGATCGGTGAAGATATCGACTTTTCTGCCCAAAAGAAGGTGTCTCCACGTGATCAAGGCATGTACCACAGCTGCTAGCTCGAGATCATGTGTGGGGTAGTTCTTCTCACTTGGCTTCAGTTGACGAGAAGTGTATGCCACAATCTTCTTGTCCGGCATTAGCACACCACCAAGTCCTTGAAGAGAAGCATCACAGAATACTTTGTAGGGCTTGGACTCATCTGGAGGGGTAAGAACTGGAGCAGAGATGAGCTTTTCTTTGAGAGTTTTGAATGCCACATCACAATCTGGAGACCAGTTGTACTTGACATTCTTCTGCAGCAAGTTGGAGAGAGGCTTGGCAATCTTGGAGAAGTTCTCAACGAACCTTCTGCAATAGCTAGCAAGACCAAGAAAGCTTCGGAGTTGCTTGACGTTCTGAGGAGGTCCCCAGTTGACAATGGCTTCAACTTTCTCGGGGTTCACAGCAATACCGTCAGCGGAGATGATATGGCCCAGATACAAGACCTTATCGAGCCAGAATTCACACTTGGAGAACTTGGCATAGAACTTATGTTCACGGAGTCTGTCGAGAACCAGACGGAGGTGCTTTTCGTGATCCTCTTCATTCTTGGAGAATACCAAGATGTCATCTAGATACACAAGCACAAACTCGTTGGTGTAGGGGTTGAAAATGTAGTGCATCATTCTCGAGAAGGTAGGTGGAGCATTAGCGAGGACAAAAGACATGACTGTATACTCATAGGAGCCGTAGCTCGTTCTGAAGGCAGTCTTGTGGATATCTTCTTCATGAATGCGAATTTGGTGATAACCCATTCGGAGATCGAGCTTAGAGAACACTTTTGCTCCTTTGAGTTGCTCGAACAATTCATTGATGTTGGGGAGCGGATACTTGTTCTTTATTGTCTTCTTGTTCAATGGCCGGTAATCAACGCAAAGGCGCTCCGTGCCATCCTTCTTCTTGACAAATAAGACACCACAACCCCAAGGAGACGTGCTAGGCCTGATCAGACCCATACGCTCTTGTTCATCAAGCTGTTTCTTCAACTCCTTCAACTCTTCAGGGGAGAGCTTGTACAGACGCCGGCATGCTGGCTCAGTACCAGGCTCGAGTTCAATGACAAATTCAACTTGACGATGCGGAGGCATGCTTGGAAGTTCTTCAGGAAAAACGTCTTCATATTCGTTAACCATCGGAATTTGAGAGATGGCATTAATCTCGCCCTTGTCATTGAGAGAGAAAAGCCTGATTGTGTTATCCCGAGAGGCGAAGATAATCATGTCTTCGTTAGGATGAGTGATCTTGACTTCCTTATTTGCACAATCAATGAGAGCATCATGCTGAGCAAGCCAATCCATCCCGAGGATAAGATCAATGTCGGAGTTGCCGAGAATAACCGGATTAGCCAGAAAGCGGTAATCACCCATGCGAATAGATACATTCGGAACAACTGAGTTGGAAGTCATTTGCAATCCCGAAGAAATAATCTTCAAAGGTCTAGGAATGCTCTCCGAAACCAATTCATGCTTAGCAACCAAAGGTCTTGAAATGAAAGAAAACGATGCACCCGAATCAAACAATACTTTTGCAGGAATAGAGTTAACTGGAAGGTTACCAAGTATCACATCTGAAGAATTCTCTGCTTGAGATGCATTCATCAGATTCACTCTTGCAACCTTGGGATTGTGCTTGACAATAGCAGTGCTGACAGGTGGAGGAGGTGGAAGGCGCCTTGGGTTGGGGCACTTGTTAGCATAATGACCCTTCTGGCCACTCTTGTTGCAAATCACTTCCGAGAGAGGACGGTAGTGAGGAGCACTTGACTTGGAAGCTTGAAACTGATTCTTTGACTGGTTGCTTGGGTTGGGTGGGTGGGAGAAACCACGGCCACTAGAGTTCTTCTTGTTGTTGTTGTAGGGAGCTTGGATCACTGGAGGAGGTGGAAGCCAAAACTTCTGTTGCTTCGCGACCACTTGAGAAGATGAGGAGGAGTGAACAGCGTCTCTGATCCTCTTTTTGGAAGCTTCCATCTTGAGCTGGGCTGCCTCTTGCTTAAGTGCCATGTTATAGAATTTGTCAAACTCACCAGGCTCGAACAAGGTGAGAGCAAGTTGGAGTTCATCCTTCAGACCACCACGAAACTGATAGATCTTGCTCTTGGCATCTGGGATGTCTTTCTTTGCATAGCGGGCAAGGTTCTGGAACTTGACATTATATTGGTAGACAGTCATTGAGCCTTGCTTCAGGTTGCGTAATTGCTCACGCATACCCTCGATGACACTTGTTGGAATGTGGTGAGAGCGAAAGTCCTTGCAGAAATCATCCCAGGAGATTACACGACCTGGTCGGGAGTCTTTGTACTGCTGCCACCAATCAGCTGCTTGGTCCTTGAGTTGGAAGGCTGCAAACTTCACATAGTCCTCGGGCCTGACGTTACTGCACTCAAAATGCTTCATGATATCTATTATCCAGTCTTCAGCATCGAGAGGGTCCACGCAGTAACTGAATGCCTTTGGTTGATTTGCCAAGAACTGGTTGAGCGTAGCAAAGTGGAGTTGGTTGAACAAATTGCCTTGGTTCCCATGAGCACCCTGATTTGCTTGATTTGATTGAATTTTCTACATCATCTGCATAAGCATATGGGTGTTCTGATTCGTAGTTTGCATAATTGCTCTCCAGGCCTCAGACGGAGGAGGAGGTGAAGGAGGATGATCAGGAACCTCTTCACCCTCTGGGTTAGCGTTGGGAACCCTTTTAGGAGCCATCGTGAAAGAGATGACCACCATTTTCCATTTGATTGAAAGAAGATATAAGCTGAATCAAGGCTAGAATTGCAATATAGTCTTCACAAGAATCATTCGAACAAGAGGAACGAATGAAATTCACAGTTTAATGATAACAACAATCTTCACGAGAAGCCACTTGGGAGACAAAAGGTAATTAAAAAAACAACAAGGTGCAGATAGAACAAATACAAGATAGAAGCTTTGTTCGACATATTCGTGCTGAAAGCTTATGGAACGTGTCACGAAAGGGTTTTGCAATCCCCGGATCAGCATAGCCAAGGACCCTTTAAGATGAAACTCCCGATCAGAACAACGGCCATAAAACCACTTCACTCAATGTAGAACCCCGAACTCCATATCCTGCATTCGTTGGAAGAATGCCTACGAGCTACTAGACGAACCCACCTATTAATTTCCGAAAGTTTCCAGTTATGCAATCAGGTGTTGGGGATACAGGGGAAGCATCGCACACTCAACTCTAATCCTACATCCAGCTGTATCCATCCTTCAACACATAACCAGTTATTTCCGGAAACTGTCTACCTCGGACCTTCGACACGCATCTACTATACAAGCTATGGCAATACTCCCGAACTACCTCCCCAGTACTGGGTGATGTCGGGGTTATCTTACCACTAACCGCATAGGAGAGTTTTCGATGTCGGCCGTCTTAAGTATTCTAGAACTGAGGCGATATATTTGTGACGACAACACCTAGGAACTCAACTCACCGGGACACTGCCACAACCCCTAATGACAGGAGGCATCGAGAACAATGTTCTCGTCACAAAGACATCGAAACAATCCAAACAATACTCGCGAGATTCCTAAAAAAAAATTTGGTGCAATTTTGAGAGTAGAAGAGACAAGAGTAATCGTCAGGAGTCCTCACCAGAGTGAAAATAGATGAGGAGCAAAAGAAATCCTACTCTCCGATATATATATAGGACTCAAAACATTTTAAGTGTGTGCCTAGACTCAACCGTCAACGATTCGATCAATCAGTGGGGGCTTCTAGGTCGGAGAAGGCTCTGAATACCAACTTGTAATGCCCAGGATGGGACTATACCTCCTACGTGTCGAGGCACGACTTAAAGGTATAAGCCCATTCTGGAATGATCGCAAGTTCGGTATCTTTGCACATCTCATGTAAAATTAGGGATGAAAGGGAAAAAAAGATAGTTGGCTTACACTCGCCACGTCACACAATTCATTACATAGCCAAACATCATTCAAATAACATCACAACCCGTCTACGGGTGAAGATCCAAATGAAAGATACCAAACATACATAAAGCCACAGGTCTGAATCGCCCCTAATAGAAACCACTACTGATCATCGGGATAGTGCACATAGTAACGGCTACGTTCCTCGTCGTACTCCCAGTATAGCTTTGTGCCGTCACCTGAATAGCTCACCATAGTACCTGCATCTGGTGTGGTGTAGAAATCTGTGAGCCACGGAGGACTCAGCAATCCCGTTCCCGGGTAGAAGAACTATCTAAGCCTAGGGTGGAACAAGGCTGAAGAAAGAATAAAAGGCTGCAGCTGCACTAGCACTAGCTTACGTAATTAAGAGCGAGAAGAGAAGTGCCTCAGGCGATAAAGTGATCACGAAGTGATCCTATCCAGAACACGCCAAACATAACCCCACCGTGTTCACTGCCTGAACCCCTTTCGGAAAATGACCGTCACGGTACTCACGCTGGTAGTGTGTTCTGAACATGGTGTCAAGTTTTCTACAACCGGATGTTAACAAATTCCCATCTGCCACATAACCGCGGGCACGGCTTTCGAAAGTTCAAAACCCTGCAGGGGTGTTCCAACTTGGCCCATGACAAGCCCACGATCCGCGGAGTCGCAACTCCAAGGTGGGAAGGCTCGAGTATCCTCGGAATCCCGTGCTCAAGATACTCCGACTAAGGTAAGACTAATCCAGCAAATCCTCCCGGCGTGCCGACACCCTGATAGTAGCCGCGCGTATCTCGTCTCAGGCCACGACCGGATGAGCACTACGTACAGATACCGAAGACCCCATCGAACTAGGTGGCACCGCAAGTGGCTCTAGTTTGGACCAACACTCAAATCGAGCACTGGCCCAGGGGGGTTGATTAATTAATCCTCGGGTTAATTACTCCCTCGGCAAGTTTTTAGTTATTTAGGCAAATAGTACCAATGTTGGGACTTCCTGGAAAAGACTTAGCGCTAAGCGGTTTATCGAGGGGGTCCCATAACCCCAACCGTGTGAGGAACGCAAAATCAAGGAACATAACACCGGTTTATACGGTTCCTAGGGCGGCATGAGTGGAACAAATCACCAAGCAAAAGGCTTAGCCTTCCACCCATTACCAATATATAGATGATTTCATTAAAGAGTTTATATAGTGTGATATCCCAACAAGCTTCAACATGAAGCAACAATCTTCAATCTTCTCATGCAACTAGCAATGCTATAAGAGGGGTTGAGCGAAGCCTACGTAGCCAATCAATGTTTTGCATCGGTAGGGTGGTTAGACAGATACATGGTTACAACAGGAGGCTGACAGGAAAACATGGGCATCGAGGCAATAAGCTAAAGAGCGAGACTTCTAGCAATAGGCAAAGATAGTAATGATATCTGGGTCAGGTCATCTTGCCTGTTGAGTCGTCGATGGGATCGTAAGAGGGCTCCTCGTTCTCAACCTCGGTAGTAATCTCGTTCTCATACTCGTTCTCGGCTTCTGGCTCTACTCAACACAAGAACACACGAGGCACGAAATCAAACAAGATGCAATGCGCAAACTACAGGATGCATGGCTGATGCACTAAGGAAGCACTGCAGATGCACAGAAAGACAACATAGGAAACACAGAGGTACATCACAAGGAACATGACAATGTGCATCAAGCAAGATACTTCAAAACATGTTAACAAGAGGATATTATGAATCTACATGCAAAACCACACAAGTTTCATATAGGACTTGCTCAAAACAGAGCAACGGGCTAAAAGATACACCCGAAACAAGAAACAATGCAAAGCTGAATTAACAGCCACATAGCAACTTCGGAGCAAGAAATATATACTCTACATCACTCAAACATCATGACAAGAAGCATGGACATGAAGTATACATATCCTACAGCAAACAATCCCATTGGAGCATCTCCATAGGAGGCATGGATCAATAGCAACAAGCTACAACATTTTGAACATGACACAAAAACCTGACAGCAGTATTTTATAGAAACTTGGGAGCTAGATTTAAATATGCTACAGCCACCCAAATGAGCATGTGAGGACATGGATGGATAGCCAACAACATATACAACAAGGAATCATCAATAGTGACCCCAAAACTATCATGGATTTTCCTAGAACAACAAGCAAACATAGCATCTGGATATTACAGAATCCAGACTTAGTGAAATTTCACTAAGTGTTAAAACAACAGTATTATCATGGCATGTTTGTGAGCAAGTTTAAGTCACCTCAAAGCATAGCATGGCAAGTGGTTTGCACCACAGGAAAGTACACATGATGGGGAGTCCAAAACATATAAGCATGCAACAAGGGGACAACCACATCAAAAACAACGAGCACCTCAACTAGGCATCTCGTAACAAGTTTAAGAACCTAACAGCCACATGCACTTTTGCAATGGAGATAAACATGGCAATAAGAATTCTATCATGCATCCTATAGCAACCAACATGTAGAGCAACTCATGATGAACATGTGGATATATCATTTGCTTCATTTGGATAAACATGCATCAAGTTATCACATCTCAAACATGGCATGAAAACAACTAATAGCAGCAGTTTATAACAAGTAGCACTCTTCTCATGAAGATTAAGACATCTAGATGATATCAAACATGCATGACACAATGGAACAAAACATAGTACATGTCACCACGAACATTTTGACATATTATATGCACAAAACGGACAAGCACAGTAAAAGTTATCCTCATCACAAAAATGCATCAGACAAGGAAAATCTAAACACTTAGAAGAAAAACGAGGGTTAACCTCCGCGGGTCGGGTCTGGTCAACTGGAGCGGGCGCGCGGGTTGCGGTGGTCAACGGGTCGCGGATTCTCGGGTCGGGCGCCCGTTAGGGTTCCCAGGCGGCTCGATCTGGCTCGATCTCTGGATCGGGGCGGCGGTTCGACGACCTGGTCCGGCGGGCGGCGGCTCCGGCCAGAGGGGCCCGTCGGCGGCGAAGGTCGGGGACCCTGGTGCGGCGGCGGCTGGCGTTCCCGCAGCTCGGGGCGGCGGCTCTCCAGCGAGCGGAGGCGGCGGCGGCTGCCTGTCGCAAGGAGCTCGGGCGGCGCGGCTAGCGGCGGACCTCCGGCCGGCGGCGGCGAGGCGGGGCTCCGGCTGGCGGGGCTCGGCGGGGACGAAGGAGCGGGGCGCGGGATCTGGCCCAAATCGGCGGCGCTGCGGGCCGGGAACGGGCCCTCGGGCTCGCGCGGCGGCGGTGGAAGCACTGTGCGGCGGCGGAGGAAGCAATAGGGTTTTGGACGCAAAAATTGGAGGGGTGGACGTTTATATAGCCACAAGGAGCTAGGAGAGTCCAAATGAGGAGCGGTTTTAGGCCACGCGATCACAATTGAACATCCTAGATGATGGGAAGGGTTTGAGCTGGGTTGTTGGGCTGTTGGAGAGGGGTTCAGGGCCTCAAAGAGGAGGTACTTTTAGCCCACGAGGATACCCGTTGGAGTACCAAACTGTTGGAAATATGCCCTAGAGGCAATAATAAAAGTATTATTTTTATATTTCCTTGTTGGTGATAATCGTCTGTTATTCATGCTTGAATTGTATTGTACGGAAACAGCGATACATGTGTGAATACATAGACCACAATGAGTCCCTGGTAAGCCTCTAGTTACCAGTTCGTTGATCAACAGATGGTCACGGTTTCCTGACCATGGACATAGGATGTCTGTGATAACGTGATCACATCATTAGGAGAATGATGTGATGGACAAGACCCAATCCTGAGCATAGCACGAGATCGTATAGTTCGTAATGCATAAGCTTTTCAGTGTCAAGTATTTATTCCTTAGACCATAAGGTTGTACAACTCCCGGATGCCGTAGGAATACTTTGGGTGTGCCAAAAGTCACAACGTAACTGGGTGGCTATAAAGGTACGCATCGGTTATCTCCGAAAGTGTATGTTGAGTTGGTACGAACCGAGACTGGGATGTTGTCACTCCGTATGACGGAGAGGTACCTCTGGGCCCACTCGGTAAGACATCATCATAATGAGCTCAAAGTGACTAAGGAGTTAGTCACGGGATGATGGATTACGGATTGAGTAAAGAGACTTGCCATGACGAGATTGAACAAGGTATCAGGAATACCGACGATCGAATCTCGGGCAAGTACCATACCGATGGACAAAGGGAATGACATACGGGATTGAGTGAATCGTTGACACGGTGGTTCATCCGATGAAGATCATCGAGGAACACGTGGGAACCAACATGAGTATCCAGATCCCGCTGTTGGTTATTGACCGGAGAGTGGTCTCGGTCATGTCTACGTGTCTCCCGAACCCGTAGGGTCTACACACTTAAGGTTCGGTAACGCTAGGGTCGTAGAGATACATGCACGTGGAAACCCGAAAGTTGTTCGGAGTCCCGGATGAGATCCCGGACGTCATGAGGAGTTCCGGAATGGTCCGGAGGTAAAAAATGATATATAGGAAGTCTAGTTTCGGCCATCGGGTGATCTCCGGGGGTCACCGGGAGTGTCCCGGGACCACCGGAGGGGTCCCGGGGGTCCACCGGGTGGGGCCACCCATCCCGGTGGGGCCCCTAGGCCGCAAGGGGGAAGTGTCCAACCCTAATGGTCTGGCGCACCACATGGGCCCTCCTCCCCATGCGCCTAGGGTTGAAACCCTAGGGGGGAGGTGGCGCCACTTGCCTTGGGGGGCAAGGATTCCCCCCTGGCCGCCGCCCCACCCTGACATCCCATTTGCAGGGCCGGCGCACCCCCCTGGCCCCCTATATATATGTGGGGAGGGAGAGGGCAGCTGCACCCTTGCCCTGGCACTTCTCCCCCTCCCGTCACACCTCCGTCTCCTTAACGCAGGGCGCCCGGCAAAGCCCTGCTGGAATCTCCACTGCATCCACTACCACGCCGTTGTGCTGCTGGATCTCCGACGACCTCTCCTCCCCCCTTGCTGGATCAAGAAGGAGGTGACGTTGCTGTACCGGACGTGTGTTGAACGCGGAGGTGCCGTCCGTTCGGCGCTAGGTCATCGGTGACGAAGAACGCGAAGAGTTCGACTACTTCATCCACACTTCTTCGAAAGCTTCCGCTCGCAATCTCCATAACGGTATGTAGATGCACACTTTTTTGCTCGTTGCTAGATGTCTCCTTAGTTGGATCTTGGTGAAAGCGTAGAAATTTTTTGAATTCTGCTACGTTCCCCAACAGTGGCATCTGAGCTAGGTTTAATGCGTAGCATCTTGCACGAGTAGAACACAAAGAAGTTGTGGGCGTTTGAGTTTGTTCAACTTTCTTGCCGTTACTAGTCACTCTTGATTCGGCGGTATAGTAGGATGAAGCGGCCCGGACCGACCTTACACGTACGCTTACGTGAGATTGGTTCCACTGACAGACATGCACTAGTTGCATAAGGTGGCTGGCGGGTGTCTGTCTCTCCTACTTAAGTCGGATCGGATTCGATGAACAGGGTCCTTATGAAGGGTAAATAGAAATTGACAAATCACGTTGTGGTTTTGGCGTAGGTAAGAAACGTTCTTGCTAGAAAACCTATAGAAGCCACGTAAAAACTTGCAACAACAATTAGAGGATGTCTAACTTGTTTTTGCAGCATGTGCTATGTGACGTGGTATGGAAAAAATGAAGATGTGATGAATGATATATGTGATGTATGAGATTGATCATGTTCTTGTAATAGGAATCACGACTTGAATGTCGATGAACTTGACAACCGGCAGGAGCCATAGGAGTTGTCTTAATTATTGTATGACATGCGAGTCACTGAATAACGCCATGTAATTACTTTACTTCATTGCTAAACGTTAGCTATAGTAGTAGAAGTAATAGTTGGCGTGACGACTTCTTCAAGAGACGATGATGAAGATCATGGTGTCGAGCCAGTGACAAGATGATCATGGTGCCCCGAAGATGGAGATCCAAGGAGCAAGATGATATTGGCCATATCATGTCACTTTAATTGATTGCATGTGATGTTTATCATGTTTATGCATCTTGTTTACTTAGAACGACGGTAGTAAATAAGATGATCTCTCACTAAAAATTTCAAGAACTGTGTTCCCCCTAACTGTGCACCGTTGCTAAAGTTCGTTGCTCCGAAGCACCATGTGATGATCGGGTGTGATAGGTTCTAACATTCGCATACAACGGGTGTAAGCCAGCTTTAGACACGCGATACACTTAGGGTTCACTTGACGAGCCTAGCATGTACATACATGGCCTCGGAACACGGAAGACCGAAAGGTCGAACACGAGTCGTATAAAAGATACGATCAACATGAAGATGTTCACCGTTGATGACTAGTCCGTCTCACGTGATGATCGAACACGGGCTAGTCGATTCGCATCGTGTATCACTTAGATGACTAGAGAGATGTCATTCTGAGTGGGAGTTCATTAAAATTTGATTAAGATGAACTTAATTATCATGAACTTAGTCTAAATTCTTTACAATATCTCTTGTAGATCAAATGGCCCACGCTCCAGTTTCCCTCAACTTCAACGCGTTCCTAGAGAAAACCAAGCTGAAAGACGATGGTAGCAACTATACGGATTGGGTCCGTAACCTGAGGATTATCCTCATAGTTGCCAAGATATCATATGTCCTTGAAGCACCGCTAGGTGATGCACCTGCACCCGATGCGGCCCAAGACGTTTTGAACGTCTGGCAGTCGCGTAGTGATGATTACTCCCTGGTTCAGTGCGGCATGCTTTACAGCTTAGAGTCGGGGCTCCAAAAACGTTTTGAGCACCACGGAGCATATGAGATGTTCAAAGAGCTGAAAATGGTTTTCCAAGCTCATGCCCGAGTCGAGAGATATGATGTCTCCGACGCATTCTACAGCTGTAAGATGGAGGAAAATAGTTCTGTTAGTGAGCACATCCTCAAGATTTCAGGATTGCACAACCGCTTGTCTCAGCTGGGAATGAATCTCCCAGATGAAGCGGTCGTTGACAGAATCCTCCAGTCGCTCCCACCAAGCTTCAAGAGCTTCGTGTAGAACTTCAATATGCAGGGGATGGAGAAGTCCATTCCCGAGGTGTATTCGATGCTGAAATCAGCGGAGGTGGACATCAAGAAAGAACATCAAGTGTTGATGGTCAATAAAACCACTAAGTTCAAGAAAGGCAAGGGTAAGAAGAACTTCAAGAAGGACGGCAAGGGAGTTGCCGCGCCCGGTAAGCCTGTTACCGGGAAGAAGCCAAAGCATGGACCCAAGCATGAGACAGAGTGCTTTTATTGCAAGGGAACGGGTCACTAGAAGCGGAACTGCCCCAAATATTTAGCAGACAAGAAGGCCGGCAACGTCAAAGGTATATATGATATACATGTTATTGATGTGTACCTTACCAGCACTCGTAGTAGCTCCTGGGTATTCGATACCGGTGTAGTTGCTCACATTTGTAACTCAAAATAGGAGCTGCGGAATAAGCGGAGACTGGCGAAGGATGAGGTGACGATGCGCGTCGGGAATGGTTCCAAGGTCGATGTGATCGCCGTCGGCACGCTGCCTCTACATCTACCCTCGGGATTAGTTTTAAACCTTAATAATTGTTATTTAGTACCAGCTTCGAGCATGAACATTGTATCTGGATCTCGTCTTATGCGAGATGGCTACTCTTTCAAATCGGAGAATAATGGTTGTTCTATTTATTTGAGAGATATGTTTTATGGTCATGCCCCGCTGGTCAATGGTTTATTTTTAATGAATCTCGAACGTGATGATACACATATTCATAGTGTAGATGCCAAAAGATGTAAAGTTGATAATGATAGTCCCACATACTTGTGGCATTGCCGCCTTGGTCATATTGGTGTCAAACGTATGAAGAAGCTCCATTCAGATGGACTTCTAGAGTCTCTTGATTATGAATCATTTGACACATGCGAACCATGCCTCTTGGGCAAGATGAACAAGACTCCGTTCTCCGGAACAATGGAGCGAGCATCCAACTTGTTGGAAATCATACATACCGATGTGTGCGGTCCAATGAGTGTTGAGGCTCGCGGAGGCTATCGTTATGTTCTCACCCTCACAGATGACTTGAGTAGATATGGGTATATCTATTTGATGAAACACAAGTCTGAGACCTTTGAAAGGTTCAAGGAATTTCAGAATGAGGTTGAGAATCAATGTGACAGAAAAATAAAGTTCTTACGATCAGATCGTGGGGGTGAATATTTAAGTCATGAATTTGGCACACACCTTAGGAGCTGTGGAATTGTTTCACAATTGACACCGCCCGGAACACCTCAACGTAACGGTGTGTCCGAACGTCGAAATCGTACTCTGTTGGACATGGTGCGATCTATGATGTCCCTCACCGATTTACCGTTATCTTTTTGGGGTTATGCTTTAGAGACTACCTCATTCACTTTAAATAGGGCTCCGTCGAAATCCGTTGAGATGACTCCGTATGAACTTTGGTTTGGCAAGAAACCGAAGCTGTCGTTTCTAAAAGTTTGGGGTTGCGATGCTTATGTCAAGAAACTTCAACCGGAAAAGCTCGAACCCAAATCGGCAAAATGCGTCTTCATAGGATACCCAAAGGAAACGATTGGGTACACCTTCTACCACAGATCCGAAGGCAAAGTCTTTGTTGCCAATAATGGATGCTTTCTAGAGAAAGAGTTTCTCTCGAAAGAAGTGAGTGGGAGGAAAGTAGAACTTGATGAGGTGACAGTCACCCCTCCTGGACCGGAAAGTAGCGCAGCGCAGGAAATTGTTCCTGAGGTGCCTGCACCGACAAGGGAGGAAGTTAATGATGATGATCATGAAGAAACATATAAAGTTACTACTGAACTTCGAAGGTCCACAAGGGCACGTTCCGCACCAGAGTGGTACGGCAACCCTGTCCTGGAAATCATGTTGTTAGACAACAGTGAACCTTCGAACTATGAAGAAGCGATGGCGGGCCCGGATGCCAATAAATGCCTTGGAGCCATGAAATCCGAGATAGAATCCATGTATGAAAACAAAGTATGGACTTTGGTGGACTTGCCTAATGATAGGCACGCCATAGAAAACAAATGGATATTTAAGAAGAAGACAGACGCGGATGGTAATGTGACCATCTATAAGGCTCGGCTTGTCGCTAAGGGTTATCGACAAGTTCAAGGGATTGACTACGACGAGACTTTCTCTCCCGTAGCGATGCTGAAGTCATTCAGAATCATGTTAGCTATTGCCGCATTCTATGATTATGAGATATGGCAAATGGGCGTCAAAACAACATTCCTTAATGGCTTCCTCAAGGAAGAGTTGTATATGATGCAACCGGAAGGTTTTGTCGATCCAGAGAACGCTAACAAGGTATGCAAGCTCCAACGCTCGATTTACGGGCTGGTGCAAGCATCTCGGAGTTGGAATATTCGCTTTAATGATGTGATCAAAGCGTTTGGATTTATACAGACTTATGGAGAAGCCTGTATCTACAAGAAAGTGAGTGGGAGCTCCGTGACATTTCTCATATTATATGTGGATGACATATTGCTGATGGGAAATGATATAGAATTCTTGGAAAATGTAAAGGCCTACTTGAATAAAAGTTTTTCAATAAAGGACCTTGGAGAAGCTGCTTACATATTAGGCATCAAAATCTATAGAGATAGATCAAGACGCCTCATTGGTCTTTCACAAAGTACATACCTTGACAAGATATTGAAGAAGTTCAATATGGATCAGTCCAAGAAAGGGTTCTTGCCTGTTTTGCAAGGCATGAGATTGAGCTAGGCTCAGTCGCCGACCACGGCAGAAGATAGAGAAAAGATGAGTGTCATTCCCTATGCCTCGGCCATAGGTTCTATCATGTGTGCCATGATGTGTACCAGACCTGAAGTGAACCTTGCCATAAGTTTGGTAGGGAGGTACCAAAGTGATCCCGGTATGGAACACTGGACAGCGGTCAAGAACATCCTGAAGTACCTGAAAAGGACTAAGGATATGTTTCTCGTTTATGGAGGTGACGAAGAGCTCGTCATAAAGGGTTACGTCGATGCTAGCTTCGACACAGATCTGGATGACTCTAAGTCTCAAACCGGATACGTGTATATTTTGAATGGTGGGGCAGTCAGCTGGTGCAGTTGCAAGCAAAGCGTCGTGGCGGCATCTACATGTGAAGCGGAGTACATAGCTGCTTCTGAAGCAGCACAGGAAGGAGTCTGGATGAAGGAGTTCATCACCGACCTAGGAGTCATTCCAAGCGCGTCAAGCCCGATGACTCTCTTCTGTGACAACACTCGTGCTATTGCTATTACCAAGGAGCCCAGGTTTCACAAGAAGACCAAGCACATCAAGCGCCGTTTCAACTCCATCCGGAATTATGTTCAGGATGGAGATGTAGATATTTGTAAAGTGCATACGGATCTGAATGTCGCAGACCCGTTGACTAAATCTCTTCCACGGGCAAAACATGATCAACACCAGAACTCTATGGGTATTCGATTCATCACAATGTAACTAGATTATTGACTCTAGTGCAAGTGGGAGACTGTTCGAAATATGCCCTAGAGGCAATAATAAAAGTATTATTATTATATTCCCTTGTTCGTGATAATCGTGTGTTATTCATGCTTGAATTGTATTGTACGGAAACAACGATACATGTGTGAATACATAGACCACAATGAGTCCCTGGTAAGCCTCTCGTTACCAGTTCGTTGATCAACAGATGGTCACGGTTTCCTGACCATGGACATAGGATGTCAGTGATAACGGGATCACATCATTAGGAGAATGATGTGATGGACAAGACCCAATCATGAGCATATCACGAGATCGTATAGTTCGTAATGCATAAGCTTTTCGGTGTCAAGTATTTATTCCTTAGACCATAAGGTTGTACAACTCCCGGATGCCGTAGGAATACTTTGGGTGTGCCAAACGTCACAATGTAACTGGGTGGCTATAAAGGTACGCATCGGGTATCTCCGAAAGTGTCTGTTGAGTTGGTACGAACCGAGACTGGGATGTTGTCACTCCGTATGACGGAGAGGTACCTCTGGGCCCACTCGGTAAGACATCATCATAATGAGCTCAAAGTGACTAAGGAGTTAGTCACGGGATGATGGATTACGGATCGAGTAAAGAGACTTGCCATGACGAGATTGAACAAGGTATCGGGAATACTGACGATCGAATCTCGGGCAGGTACCGTACCGATGGACAAAGGGAATGACATACGGGACTGAGTGAATCCTTGACACGGTGGTTCACCCAATGAAGATCATCGAGGAACACGTGGGAACCAACATGGGTATCCAGATCCCGCTGTTGGTTATTGACCGGAGAGTGGTCTCGGTCATGTCTACGTGTCTCCCGAACCCGTAGGGTCTACACACTTAAGGTTCGGTAACGCGGGTCGTAGAGATACATGCACGTGGAAACCCGAAAGTTGTTCAGAGTCCCGGATGAGATCCCGGATGTCACGAGGAGTTCCGGAATGGTCCGGAGGTAAAGAATGATATATAGGAAGTCCAGTTTCGGCCATCGGGTGATCTCCGGGGGCCACTGGGAGTGTCCCGGGACCACCGGAGGGGTCCCGGGGGTCTACCGGGTGGGGCCACCCATCCCGGTGGGGCCCCTAGGCCGCAAGGGGGAAGTGTCCAGCCCTAATGGGCTGGCGCACCACATGGGCCCTCCTCCCCATGCGCCTAGGGTTGAAACCCTAGGGGGGAGGGGGCGCCACTTGCCTTGGGGGGCAAGGATTCCCCCTTGGCCGCCGCCCCACCCTGCAGATCCCATCTGCAAGGCCGGCGCACCCCCCTGGCCCCCTATATATATGTGGGGAGGGAGAGGGCAGCCGCACCCTTGCCCTGGCACCTCTCCCCCTCCCGTGACACCTCCGTCTCCTTAACGCAGGGCGCCCGGCGAAGCCCTGCAGGAATCTCCACTGCATCCACCACCACGCCGTTGTGCTGCTGGATCTCCGACGACCTCTCCTCCCCCCTTGCTGGATCAAGAAGGAGGTGACGTTGCTGTACCGGACGTGTGTTGAACACGGAGGTGCCGTCCGTTCGGCGCTAGATCATCGGTGACGAAGAACGCGAAGAGTACGACTACTTCATCCACGCTTCTTCGAAAGCTTCCGCTCGCAATCTCCATAACGGTATGTAGATGCACTCTTTTTTGCTCGTTGCTAGATGTCTCCTTAGTTGGATCTTGGTGAAAGCGTAGAATTTTTTTGAATTCTGCTACGTTCCCCAACATAAACAAACTCCAAACGCGACAAAACTTGACAGGCGGGTTACGCGTATCAAAACAACATCGCACGACAAGTCTCACGCCATTCCGGAAACGTTACACGGCCAAACACGAAAGAAGGACTCCGGGAAGTCACGGGCACGCGTGAGAACGTCGGAACTCGAAATGGACAACTGGAAGAGACTAGTGGGACCGGATGCAAACGACACACAAATGCAATGCAATGCACATGACAACATGACATGGATGAATGCACACACACACACACACACGACAAAACGACGAAAACCCGAAAAGACGAAGAACCCGGAATGGAACTGACGAAGCCAAAGTTTATATATATCCAAAAGGGGAAAGTGTTAGATCCGGGGCATTACACTTCTCTACTTCAAGTTTTGACTCCCAAACCCCGCCAACAATTATTTTCTCTTTTATCGAGGCTCCTCCTAAAGTCTCAACATTTTTGGACACTTCCTATAACTTGTCCTAATTCAAACCATTTGAATTAAATCCAAATGTGTTTGAATCTACATCTTTCATTCATGCCTCTTTCCTATTTTTTCTTGGATCATGCTCATTTTTATGAGCCCGGGAAAAAACAACCCCATGCCTAAACACTTTCCCAAACACTTCCTTTCTTCTCCTTTTTCTTCTTTGTTTTTTTCTTTCTCTGTGTAGAAATTGGAGGGGGAGAGAGCAGCCAGCTTGAGCCTCATAGCAGCCTCTAGGCCCACGGCCATTTTTTTTCTTTCATCCCCTACTAGGCCCATCCTAAACCTAGCCGCCGGCCTCCCTAGGCCCGTTTTAAACCTAGCCCCGATACTCCCCTCGGTCCCTCATCCCTCCGCCGCCGCACCTTCCCACGCACGCACAGGAGCAGGAGCCCCTCTCTCCCGATCCCCATGCTGATCCGCTCGCGCCCCGCAGTCCTTCTCCTCCATCGCGCCACCTTGTTGTTGTCTCTCACCGACAATAGCAGCCGCGACCGCCGCCACCCTTCTCCTCCTCGCGCCCGTCCTCCTCGAAGCCACCCAGCCATCCGCCTCTGCCCGCGGACGCTGCTGCCAGCGCCATGGCGACCACCGTCAGCGCCCGTGCCTCCTTCCCCGATCACGTCCTCGCGAGCACGAGCCACGGGGCGCCACCTCACTGGGCCTCTCATGCGCCCACCTCCTCGTCGCCCTATTCTCCGTCGGCGTTGGCCTTCCCAGGCAGGCAGGAACTCCGCCACCGCGCCATCTTCTTCAGGTGTTTGAGCCCGAGCTCGTCCGCGCCCCGCCTCCTTTCCCTGTCGCTGGGTCGCCACTCCTGCATCGCCTCGAGCCGCTGCCGCTGTTTCATGCTTCCCAATCGCACCTTGCGCCCGCTGCCATGCGGCCATGACACCACCAGAGGAGCGCTGCCTCCTCTGCTCCTCGAGCGAGCGCTGAAACGCGCACGCATCAGTTGCGTGGGCTTCATCCCCCTGGATCGGTCCAATATGGTGCAAAAAACTCCAAGTTGGAACTGCTATGTACGTGTTCCTGGTGCCAATGGGATTCCACAAGACCACGGGTACCCGTTCAGATTCGTCAAGTCCCTCCCCGACGACGGTGTACGACTACCATCGTCGAGACCCAAGTACCCCGTTTGGTTCGTCGAGACCGGCAAGCTCGAAGACTCCAAGTACCACGACATTGACAACCCGTCAAGTTCGACTACGGCAAGTTCAACGATGCGCCAAGTACCTCGACGCCCGAGTGACTACTTCCTCTCCGATGTCGTGTACCATAACTATCGCCAAGTTCCTCTACGAAAACGTGTACCACTACTTCCATGATGAGATGAGTACGACTACGAAACGTGAACGCTTACTTCCACTACGAACCGCGAGTACCACTACTTCCCTCGACGAACTCGACCTGCTTCAAAATGCACGCCCAAAAGGTATACCGTTGAAATGATGCCCGTAAATGAATATGTGTGTATGAGATGCCTCGGGTTTGCATCGTACCCGAATCGTCGCTTGCGATACCCCTCTTTTGCCTTGTCGCCAACCCGTGGGAACTCGGTAACGGGAGCAACCCACCATCTTGCATGACACGCTTCCGTCGTCCTTCTTTTGCACCGATATCTCAAAGAGGTGTCAGATCATCGGAACGTTGCCGTGGCACCGTTTTTGGTATCGCCGCCGTGGCACCCTTTTTTTCCACCACGGTGACAAATGCTCCATATCATCTTCATGTCAACTTTTAACTAAAATTTGCATAAAATTAGATCATGTCATCCGCATCATGATAACAACCTTTAAATGGTTAAAATTGTTGTTTGCTTTAAAATTGATAAATATGCACATGGGGATTTTCCGGAATTGTTGTTGTTATTTTCGGCCTCATTTAAAATGACTAGATAGTGTAGTTTTGCTCAAGCTTCACCTCTTGCCATGTTTAATAAAACATTTAATCTGGTCTTGTAAATAAACAAGAGTCAACTAAATAAATAAAATGTGGCGTTTCGTCAATATGCAACTCGTTGCATATTGAGCTCCACTTAACTTGTAGTATTGTTTGTGCACTTTGCCATGCCATGCATATTTAAACCGGACATGCATCGTACTTGTTTGTGCATCATATACCATGTTTATGCTTGTGTGTTTACCGTGTTGTTTGCTTCTTTCCGGTATGCTTCTCTCGTTAGCTTCGGTTTCGTTCCGGAGTTGAGAGGAGTTGTTCGACTACTTCATGTTGGACTCGTTCTTCTTCCTTTGCGGGATTCCAGGCAAGATGACCATTCTCGAATATCACCTCTATCTTTGCCTATGCTAGTTCTCTCGCTCTTTAGATATGCCTCGATGCCTATTCCTGTTTGTCAGCCTCCTATTGTTGCCATGAAACCGCTAACCTTTGACACCTTCCCAGCAAACCGTTGTTTGGCTATGTTACCCGCTTGCTCAGCCCCTCTTATAACATTGTTAGTTGCAGGTGAAGATGAGGATTTCTCCATGTTGGAACTTGTTGTTGGAATATCACAATATCTCTTAAATATATTAACACATATATATACTTGGCAATGGGTGGAAGGCTTGGCCTTTTTCTCGGTGTTTTGTTCCACTCATGCCACCTTAGGAATCGATAAACCGATGTTATGTTCCTTGATTTTGCGTTCCTAACACGGTTGGGGTTTATGGGCCCCCCTTGATAATTCACACTGCTTAAAGCTTTTCCAGCAAGGCCCAACTTTGGTTTTAATTCACATCATAATAAAAACTTAATTAATTAAATTGCATAGGGGGTCATGTCCCCGGGTTCTTAATTCTACATAACAGGGGGGCCAGTGCTGATGGTGTTGGTCCCAAACGGGCAGACTGCAGGGCCACCGCGGGGAAACTCGAGGATTGGTATTTTCCTGTAGGTTGTCCCATCCGGTCTTGGCCTGAGACGAGATACGTGCGGCTACTATCAGGGTGTCGGCACGCCGGGAGGTCTTGTTGGATTAGTTTTACCTTTGTCGAAATATCTTGAGCACGGGATTCCGAGGATACTCGGGTCTTCCCACTTTGGAGTTGCGACTCCGCAGATCGTGAGCTTGTCATGGGCTAAGTTGGGACACCCCTGCAGGGTTATGAACTTTTGAAAGCCGTGCCCGCGGTTATGTGGCAGATGGGAATTTGTTAATATCCGGTTGTAGATAACTTGACACCTTATCCTTAAGAATACACTACCTGTGTGAGTAACCGTGACAGTCTCTTTCCGAAGGGCTTCGGGAAGTGAACACGATGGGGTTATGCATGCACGTGAGTAGCTAGGATCACTTATTGATCACCTTGGCGACCGTTGGCACATATTCTCATCTCGCTCTGAATTTGTAAGCTAGTTGCTTAGTGCTTGCTGCAGACACTTTATTACCTCTCCACACATAAGGCTTAATTAGTTTTGATACCCGGGAACGGGATTGCTGAGTCCTCTGTGGCTCATAGATTCAACACCACACCAGATGCAGGTACCGCTGAGACTAATGCAGGAGATGGACAAGAACTTCACTGGGAGTTCGATGAAGAGCTTGGCCGTATGTATGTGACGTTTTCGACGATTAGTAGTGGTTCCTACTAGGGGTGATCCGGGTTTGTGTTTATGGTATCTTTCACATTTGGATTTTCGTCCGTAGTCGGACCCTGTGTTATTGGATGATGTGTGCTATTGTATTCATTGTGTGACATGGCGAGTGTAAGCCAACTATCTTTTACAATTTCATCCCTGAATTTTACATGAGATGTGCAAAGATACCATACTTGAGATCATTCTAGTATGCGCTTATGTCTTTAAGTCGTGCCTCGACACGTGGGAGACATAGTCGCATACTGGGTATTACAGAGACATAGTCGCATACTGGGCATTACATATCCCCATTGAGGTAACCTAGTGTTATTCGAAAATTCTCTGGTTTCATGTTATTCGGAAAGAGTTTATTAACAAGACCTGATCAACCTTGTTGATGGATTCCTTTTAATGAGCATGGGATAGGTGAATCTAGATAGCATAAACCTTCTGTACCCTCCTTTTACTTTCTGTTAATTAGGATAAATAAAGCAAAAATAGTATTTTCTGTCTGTTTCCAGACTTATCCGTGCAATAAAAAAATACCCCAAAAATAAAAGTTCTCCAAATGCCATGAAAATGAAATATGTTTTTTTTTCTAGAATATTTGAGAAAATATGGCACAAAACACACAGCGAGGGGAGCCAGCACCTGGCCACGAGGGTCCAGGGCACGCGCCCTGCCTCGTGGGCCCCATGTGGCCCCCCTCCACTTATTCCTGCACCCATGCTCTTCTTCTTCCTCCCAAAAAAATCACCAACCAGCTCAAACCCGAGTTCTAGCTCACCTTGCTGCCATTTTCGATCTCCTTGCTCAAAGCACCATTCACCAAACTGTTTGGGGAGATTGTTCCTTGGTATGTGACTCCTCCATTTGTCCAATTAGTTTTTGTTCTAGTGCTCTATTTATTGCAAATTTATGCTGCTGTGGTGACCTTGTTCTTGAGCTTGCATGTAAAATTTTATTGGTCCCAAGTAGTTCTAATGCATGATATAGTCTCTAGGCACTTATAGGAGTTGTTGCTAACAATCTTGTTGAGTTTGGTTAACTTTTATTGTGATTTACTAAAAATTTCAAAAAAATTCAGATAAGGAGAATGTTAAAAAGATTGTTGAGGGGCTCCTCTAACAAGAGCTCAGAGGAGAAGAAGAAAGAAGAAAATAGGAAGCCCAAGTATAATCTTCCTCGCATGGCGGAAGTTCGACCATGCGAATGGCCTTGTAATGATTTCATGACGTCCGCCGGGATTTATGAAGACTTTTATTGGTTGGCAAATAATGCAGGCCTCACCGACTTCCTCCACGACTAGAAAGAACAATATATCTTACACACCAATATTTTCATGCAAAGTTTTCATTTTCATGCTAAGAAAACACCACCTACGGTGGAGTTTCGTTTATATGATGTGATTAAGGAGATATCACTCTTAGATTTTTGTGAAATATGCAAAGTACCCTTTGAAGGTAGACTTGACGAACCACGTCGTAAGACGTTGAAGGGTTTATTGACATTATAGCTGTAGGGGAAACTAGACAAGTCTCAGGGGCAAGAATCACTAGTATACACTTCCCTGTTCTGCGCTACTTTGCATTATTTGCTAGTAGATGTTTAATTGGTCGCGGGAACAGTGGGAATCTTAGTGCCCCTGATATTCTCATCTTACGCCATGCTTTGTTTCAAGACACAACTTTTAGTCGTTGTGAAACCGCTCAAAGGGGCCCGTCTTTGGAGGCATCTTTGCTTCTCGCCTTGCTGAACATTTTAGAATACCTATTAGGCATCATGACAAGGAAGAAAAATTGCTTGCCCTTGTTTATCTAGACTACAAGAGCATGGTAGCTCATGACTTTATTGTTAAAGACAAGAATAGGCAGCTTAATTATAAATTAAGATTTGATGAAATATACTGTGAAATTGTTACCTTGCCTGCACCATCTTTGTTTGATATATCCACAGGCAAGTTTCTCATTACATCAGATGCCTTCTACAAGTACCATGGCCAGGCACAAGCTTCAGAGCCTGAGCCGGAGCCACCCCTCGACCCTCATCGTCAGTCTGCTTATGGGTGGGAGCTGGACGAGCTTGCCAACCAGTGGCACCCAGAGGACACATCTCAGTACAATGGAGGGAGTAGCTTCGATCCGTGGCCATAGACCAACTTAGGCCAAAAGCCTAAGCTTGGGGGAGTACGTATTTCTCACTGACTTTACATTCATGTTCACACACTTATTCTAGATGTCGGTGCTCACACTCTTCCACTGTATCATCCATGTTTAGTTTCAATTTCTTTTTCTTAGTCTTTTTCTTGTGTGCTAGATAAACCAAGAAAAACAAAAAAAGTATTAGTTGTAGCTTCTGGCTACTTTACTTTCTTTGCTTGCAGTAGTAGTTAAAAATGAAAACCCAAAAAGATTTCCCGTTCTTCTTTTGCTTGTTGGGAGCTTTCCCGTGTAAATAGTTTCTTTTCTTTTCTTTGGGGGTTAAGAGTAGAAGATCATGATTGAAAATGCTTGGTGGCTCTCATATGCTTTATTGTTGGTTTAACCTTGAGCCACATTACCTTGTCTTCTCAATTGTATTAAATGTCTGCAGATTCCAGCTTAGTCCAATGCACGTGCACTATTATTATTTTCCACACCGTTCGGTCGTGCGAGTGAAAGGCAATAAGGATGATATATGATGAACTAATTGAGATGAGAAAAGCTGGTATGAACTCGACCTCTCTCGTTTGTGTAAATATGATGACTCATCGTTCCTGATTCAGCTTGTTATGAATGAAACCCGCCTGCAATGACAATTAGAGATCATAGCTTCTTTTGCCATGCCTAATTAGCTGAGAGTTTATAATGGTCTATCTTGCGTGCCAACATGATATTAATATGGTTGTGATGTGGTATGATGGGGTGGTATCCTCCTTTGAACGATTTAAGTGATCTGACTTGGCACATGTTCATGCATGTAGTTGAAATAAATCAACATAGCCTTCACGATATTTATGTTCATGGTGATTTATATCCTACTCATGCTTGCATTCATTGTTGATTAATTTTAATGCATGTTCATGACCGTTGTTGCTCTCTAGCTGGTCGCTTCCCAGTCTCTTTCTAGCCTTCACCTGTACTAAGCGGGAATACTGCTTGTGCATCCACTTCCATAAACCCCAAAGTTGTTCCATATGAGTCCACCATACCTTCCTATATGCGGTATTTACCTGCCGTTCCAACTAAATTTGTATGTGCCAAACTCTAAACCTTCAAATGAAATTCTGTTTTGTATGCTCGAACAGCTCATGTATCAACTAGGGTTGTCTATATCTTCCATGCTAGGTGGGTTATTCTCACGATGAGTGGACTCCGCTCATCATTCATGAGAAAATGGCTAATAACCGGGATGCCCAGTCCCATGCTCAAATCATAATAATTAAACAAAACTCCCCCAGGGCTGTTGCTCGTTTGGACGGTACCCGTTGTTTTGGGCTAGCCGTGGAGTGTGCTTGTTGGTGGTTGGGGGCATACAAACTGTACCATTCTGTTTGGGAACCGCCTATAATGTGCGTAGCATGGGAGATATCGATATTCTTGGTTGTTATGTTGAAAATGAAAGTATACCGCTCAAAATGTTATTCATCTCTATTTAAAAATCGAGCTCTGGCACCTCTACAAATACTTGCTTCCCTCTGCGAAGGGCCTATCTATTTACTTTTATGCAGAGTCATCATCCTCTTATCAAAGAGCACCAGTAGGAGAGCACCTCTGTCATTGCATGTATTACTATTAATTTGCATTGAGTATGAGCATAACTGGATTTCTTTTACCATGAATTACAATGTCTAGTAAGTCCTTGATCTTTAAAGGTGCTCTGCATTTATGTTTCGCGGTCTCAGAAAGGGCTAGCGAGATACCATCATATTATATCATATCATGATAGTTTTTAGAAAGTGTTTTCATCCGAGGTTTATTATTATTGCTCGCTAGTTGATTATGCCATTGATGTGAGTAGTCTTGAGACTTGAAAGTTATTGCGAATGTGGTTAGTTCATGATCTTGTTGAAAACCTGAATGTTGGCCTACATATTTACAACAACAAGAGCAAATAGAGTTTGTCAAAGTTTTTCTTTATCACTTTCAGTTTATCAACTGAATTGCTTGAGGACAAGCAAAGGTTTAAGCTTGGGGGAGTTGATACATCTCCAACGTATGTACTTTTCCAAACCCTTTTGCCCTTGTTTTGGACTCTAACTTGCATGATTTGAATGGAACTAACCTGGACTGACGCTGTTTTCAACAGAATTGCCTTGGTGTTGTTTTTGTGCAGAAATAAAAAGTTCTCGGAATGACCTGAAACTCCACGGAGATTTATTTTGGAAAATATAAAAAATATCCACAAGAAGATCCAGACCAGGGGGCCCACACCCTGTCCACGAGGGTGGGGGGTGCGCCCCCTACCCACGGCGCGCCCACCTGCCTCGTGGGCCCCATGGTGCTCCACCGACGTATCCCCAGATCCTATATCTTCCCGTCTGGGGAGAAAAAATATAAGGGAGAAAGAATTATCGCGTTTCACGAGACGGAGCCCCCGCCAAGCCCAGATCTCTCTCGGGAGGGCTGATCTGGAGTCCGTTCGGGGCTCCGGAGTGTGGAGGTCATCGCCATCGTCATCATCAACCTTCCTCCATCACCAATTTCATGATGATCACCGCCGTGCGTGAGTAATTCCATCGTAGGCTTGCTGGACGGTGATGTGTTGGATGGGATCTATCATGTAATCGAGTTATTTTTGTTAGGGTTTGATCCCTAGTATCCACTATGTTCTGAGATTGATGTTGCTATGACTTTGCTATGCTTAATGCTTGTCACTAGGGCCCGAGTGCCATGATTTCAGATCTGAACCTATTATGTTTTCATGAATATATGTGTGTTCTTGATCCTATCTTGCAAGTCTATAGTCACCTACTATGTGTTATGATCCGGCAACCCCGAAGTGACTATAACCGGGACCACTCCCGGTGATGACCATAGTTTGAGGAGTTCATGTATTCACTATGTGTTAATGCTTTGGTCCGGTACTCTATTAAAAGGAGGCCTTAATATCCCTTAGTTTCCAATAGGACCCCGCTGCCACGGGAGGGTAGGACAAAAGATGTCATGCAAGTTCTTTCCCATAAGCACGTATGACTATATTCGGAATACATGCCTACATTGCATTGATGAACTGGAGCTAGTTCTGTGTCACCCTAGGTTATAACTTCTACATGATGAATTGCATCCGACATAATTTCCCATCACCGATCCAATGCCTACGAGCTTTTCATATATTGCTTGTTGCTTATTTACTTTTCCGTTGCTACTATTACAAAAACTACAAAAACAGTATCGTTACTTTTATCGCTGCTACCACCACTATCATATTACTTTGCTACTAAACTATCTTGCTGCAGATACTAAGTTTCTAGGTGTGGTTGAATTGACAACTCAGCTATTGATACATAAGAGTATTCTTTGGCTCCCCTTGTGTCGAATCAATAAACTTGGGTTGAATACTTTACCCTCGAAAACTGTTGCGATCCCCTACACTTGTGGGTTATCAAAGAGTACCACCTCTCTTGCAATGCCGTGTAGGCCCCTACTGATACGTTGAGGGTGCTGCGGGTGCGATGGCTGTCGGCGGCGGGGAAGAAGACTTTAGATGGCAGACGACCGGGTTGGGGGATAAATCATGTTGCCGTGGACGAGGCGGTCGTAGGAGCGGCAATGGCAAAGTGGACGACGACACCGATGAAGCGAGACGAAGTGATGAAAGGATCCTGGTCCGACGCCGTGGATGAGAGACGTCCATCTCTTGAAGTCGACGGCGGGGTAGGGGTAGCGGCTCCGGCAAGGTGGAGGATGGGGTGGCGGACGGAGGAGGCTGGCCGAAGTGGGGAGGTTGTTGTGGCGCCGACGGTGTATGAATGGGGAAATGGAGGGGGAGGGGGGATCTCAAACTTTGGGACGCGCTTGTCTGAAATGTGGCAAAGTTACAAACTTATCCCCCGTTTAAAATTTCGGACATAACGTCGGTTGGGGATAGGACAGTAATCTCGCATCTCCCAAATATTTGCCGATAACGATTTATGGCGAGGAGAGGGTGGTTTGCCGCCCACAGTATATGAACGGGGCTGACAGGTAGGGCGGTTGTGTCACGTCTGAGGGAAGTTACACATCTGGCCCTATTTAAAATATTAGCCTACATCGATTTTCGACGAGGAGAATTTGTTTTGCTGCCCACCTTGGATGAATGGGGAAATGGAGGGAGAGACACATGTCTTTCAGACGAGCTTGAATCAAATGTATTTTGCCGCCCACGTTTGGCACCCACCGTGTCTGAATGGGCTCAGAGGCCATCGTGTCATGTCTGATTGAAGTAACTAGTCTACCCGTATAGAAAGCAGTGTAAATCCGGTCGATAAGGATGTCAAGTGTCAGGGTAGATAGTAATTTCCATCTCGCAAACACTTGCTTCGGGAAGCCCACAAATGATAGTGGGTGTTTAGCCACTTCGTTCAATACTTCGGAGAATTAGCATTCATGTTTGCCCGGGGCCCTGGCAACTAAATCCAAATCCAATTTTTATTCAGTTACGAATATCCACTAATAATTTTATGTTTTGTTATTTATTTCTTCAAAACCACAACAAAGATTTATTCCACCTTTATATATGGTTATGATTTAGAAATGCCGTGATCTTCAAATTTAGTAGGTTGGATACACTTTGAGTCAAACAGTTATTTCATCCAATACAATATGCTCCCATGAAAAACAGTTCACCTTATGTCAATCATACAAGTACTATGGATTACCTCGCCTAAAAAATTCGGATCATTACAACAGATGGGCAACATAGGGGGTCTTACAACATAATCCATTAAGAGACATGACACAACATGCAAGTACAATAATCTAATGACAATTTCAACTGCTATCTAAAGAAGAACTGGGATTACCCTGGGCTTCAGATAGCAGAAGCAGCATGACCTCCTCCATCTTCAAATGCAACATTCTTACTTCTTCCAATTCTTGGGTTGCTTGCATAATGCGTGCAACTAATTGCGCAATTTCCGGCTTCAAGATCGAAATTACCTCATTCATGGCAGCCACACCATCTCCTTCTGCCTCTAGTAGAGCCTCGAGAACTATAATATCTGTGCTCAAACAGCTCTCCAGCGGTGTTGCCTCTGAACTACTACCATATGGTAACATGGATGGCGCACTGCTTCCATAAATAGATTCTGGGGTTGTACATTGTGTCCTAGTGTGAATGGCATCCTGAAAGGTTTCCGCTGGACATAAGTAAGAGATAGTTATCGCATTATCCAGGCAGTAAGCTTACATGGTAAACGACATACGAATTATTGCCGAGCATGGCAAGCTATATTTCAATGGTTCAAAGCAGCATCAGCCGAAAAGAAATTAAAATGGTAAGATGAAAACTTGAAAGGGAGTGTACCACCGCTATATTTAAGTTATCAAGGCATCTAAGAAGTTGAAATAATCTGAGAAAGCACTTAATAGTGTGGCCTCATATAAACTACGAAGACAGTCTTGTGATGAAGTTCAGAGGAAAAGTTAAGTACTCAAATGAACTAGGCATGCATTTCTTTACGATAGTACAGCAGGCACTGCTGACATATTGGCCAACTCAGGTATAGTGTAACAAGTAACAAACAAGCATTCGAATCAAGCAATATAGCAAAGCAGACAACTGCACTATTTGTTATTCTGTAGGATCACAGGTTGAGGGCATAAGCCAAGAAAGCATCCCACACACATTACATTTCACATGTACTAAAACACAATGGCTTACCATATGTTGCTGTGAAGCCTCGCTGCTGTTGCAATGTTCTTTGAAGATATCGCCAGCATCCCGTGGTTGCAAATCTACTTGTTGTAGTTTATTCTACACCCTCTATTTAGGTAAAATTAATTTTAATCGCATGCACTGGTTCGAATTAATCATCAATGGTTCATCTAAACTAATGAAAGAAGGGTGTGTGCATACACGACAATATATCTGCTTCCCTCTATTTTTATGCTTGTTCCAGGTGCCAGCCCCAAAAGAACAAATATTTTGCTTGCTGGGGTTGGTAGCTCCATAATTAATAGAAGCATCAAATTAGTCATGCAACTTGGGAAGATCAAGAACACACAAAAAATTAATGAACAGAGGCTCGTAGCAGTGATGTAATAGCTAGCATCAGAAAATGTAGGGTAAAACGAACAAAAACCGACGGAACCACATGCTAGTTTGCTGATGTGTAATTAGGCATAGAGAACATGAAGCAGTCTGTTGGAACCAACAGGTGGCATCAGAACAACACCATTATCATAAATATAGCATGCAAGAAGTAAAATAGTAGGCAGTGATATCTAAGAAGTACATTAATACTTAGGACAAAACTAAATCATATTAACTATATGTGCACTAGTATGTAATTTAGCACATGTAACATGTTCACTGCTAGAAGTATGGCCTTACAGGTGCAAACAGAATAACGCGTCTCATGAAAAACTGAATGATGCCCTGAAGAAATTGAAGGTGCGGTGCTTATGCTAAGAAAGTGAACGTAGGCGCCGGTCATTGGATAATAGTACCTGATTCTCGGCGGCGTACGGGTATCGTTGGCATACTTGATAGCTAAGGATCGTCGATGGTGCTCGTGTTGCGGTTGAGTTTGGGCCGGCTGTCGCCGTCGCTGAAGCAGCTCCGGTGCTACGATTGCGGCGCCTGTCGACATACAAGAAAGCTCATCTGTGGTAGAACAGTTGCACGATAAAGAGAAAAACCGAAGGAGTACAGATCGAAATAACCCGATGAGGCCGCGGCGTTGGTAAAGCAGGGTCGGTGGAGGTTAATATGGCGTCCGTGGAGCGGGTCCGGTGCAGTGGACGAAGGCTTCGACGGGCGCGTTCTATAGTGCTTTCGGTGAGGCGGATCTGTTGCGGCGGACGAGGGCTTGGATGAAGGGCCAGTGAAGGGACGGACGAGGGAGTCAGTGAAGGGCCTACACTATGGTGGACGAGGGTGCCGGTTAAGCAGATCCGGTGCGGTGGACCATGATGGCGGTCAAGGAGATCTGGAGCGGTGTACAAGCCAGTCGCTGAAGCGGCTCCGGTAAAGTGGTGAGTTGGCAGTTGGGGGTTCCAAGGTGCGGAAGGTAGATCCGTCGGGGTGTGAGGTCCATCGCTGCGGCGGAGGACTAGAATCGGCGGCTTGCCGTGGTTTGGGGGGGGGTCGGGGAGGGGAAGGGGAGGAGCTCTGGGGAAGAATGTCGGGGGCAAAGAGGGGAAAACAATGGAGTTACCAAAGCAGCCCTTTTCCGTTCATGTGGCAGGGGTAAAACAGGAATATCACATGGCTAAACTTTCGGGCGCGAGATATTTCAATGTGAGCGGGAAGTTTGAAAGCTTTTGGCGCCTGCAATTATATTCTGCTCTTGTACGGCCGACTATGATACCATGTCCGAGAATTTGTTTGTTTTGCACGCAAAAAAAGTGCAAGTTTTGAAAATCAATGTCTCCAACTCGAAACTTAGATTGTCCATTCAATTCAAATATGGATCATTGAGCTACTACAAGAAAATACCATCATATGGTCCAATTCAAATGAAATTCCAAATGTGTTTATCCTAAATATGATGACAAAAGCAAAAATGTGTATGTGTATCAATAAAGTGGATGATTATAAAGTTTGAACATGCCCGTATGTGTATATCTCTAGGTTTGATATATGAATTTGAAATCACGAAATCCCGGCTTAAAAATGTACCACCGTTTAAATGAATTACAAAAGCTAATGATGGAGTCGAATTCCAAAATTCCAATCTTAGGTTTGTAATTATGGTACATCAAAGTATATCATGCATGTTCAAAAGTATCGTTATCTCATAGTCCAAACTGTGAAACAAATAGATCAACCTTGAGTGCACACAGTATTCACCATTTATATCTCAATTACGCTAAAGTCCCTCAAATATAGACACCTCACTCTTTATCTGAAGCCAACCCCCCCACCCTCGTCGCCCCACATACAGAGAAGTCGTTCTCTCCCCCCAAACACCAACACACGAGCACATTAACACCCCTCTCTCTTCTAAAGTCCGGACCCCAATATAGGTCTCTATCACTTTGTCTCTTGGGCATGGACACATCTCTTCCCCCACTCTCTAGCTAGGTCACCCGACATCTCTCTTTCCCAAGAACACGCACTATGTAGAGTGTATCTTTCCCCTACACACAAAACGTCGCCCCAAACATCTATCTCCCTAGTTATGTGGTTCTCGCACACTCACACTCACACACAATCCCCACTACAAAACAAGCACACTTTGTCTCCTTGTGCACCACTCTCCTCTTTCTATCTCTCCCACATGCGGACCCGCCCCAGCTCCTCCCTATATACATATATGTCACGACTCTTTCCATAGCTTCCTAATGTATCATCATTCTTGATCTCGCACATTGTTCTCTATACCATCTATTCTAGATCTCTCATGAAGTCCCTATCACACACACGATGACTCGCTTCCCTTGCATCTCCGTACATAGGCCAATTTCAAACAACATCAACATTGTCTCCCTATCTATACGCCATTTATGGACACAAACGCCCCCTCTCTTTCTCTCTCTCTCCATCGCTAGCTCTCTCTCTCTCTCTCTTGCCCCCTCTCTTTCTCTCTCTCT
>LR738712.1:135143696-135155062 GCA_902687465.1 Secale cereale
CTCTCTGCTCGCCCGCCCGCGCTATCGTCCTTGGTAACTCGCGCGTACCATATCCCCCCACTCACTGCTCGGCCACACATGGAGAATCTTCTTCGCTTTCCCGCCCGAATCCACTTCCCCGCTGGCTCGCTGGCACCGAAAATCCCAATGGCAGAACCGACTGACATGCAGAGCTGCGATTGGAATTCCCTCCCCGATGTTCTCTTGGAGCAGATCTGTAATCGTATGGACCTACTCAGCACTATCAGTCTGGCCGCATGCTTGGTGTCTTTGTACCATCTACTAGTCTCCAACCGGCCGGCTCTTTTCAAGACACCCTGCTTGCTGATGCCCGATCCTCACAGGTGGCCTAGACACCGACTTGACGATCCTACGGAGGTTGCCGTGGTGCCCCTCGACATGCTACCACTACCCGTCCACCTGTCCTTCATGCGCGACCACTACTGGGCGGGCATAAAGGCCAACTAGATCGTCCTCATCCACCAAGCCGGTAGTCCGTGGCGTCTTGTGGATATCTACACCCAGCGAGAGATCACCCTTCCATCTTTGGATACTGCCACCATCGAGCCTCGCAGCCCGCCGGACACTCCTGCCTACTACACACGAGACGCATCGAGTTTTTGGCTCGACCTCTGTTTGCTGAAGGTTGTAATCTGCGAAGTGCCCACACCATCAGAAGACTACATGGATTACAAGCTCATTGCCGTGTTCAACATGGGATTAGCCTATCTGGAATCCGGTCGCCATACATGGTTATGGCTCATCGTCGATCCTCTTTACCTAACACTTCTATCTGATGCTGTAGTGCACGATGGCATCGTGTATGCGGTCGACGCACATATTGGCTGCCTATACTGGTGGAATCTATCGTCGTGTAATTGTTCTATCTCATCTCATCTTTACCTTAAGAATACGACTTCCTGTTCATTGTTACAAATTTAGAATATATAGTATGTCTATAACCACATCATTGCTATATGTTCCTCTCATTTCCTAGATTTTTATGACCACACATGTTATTGTTATTGTTGATATGAGAACAATTGGTATCTAATGATTGTTAGAATAGATATTATGAGTATAACCTCATGATTGCTATATGTTACTCTCATTTCCAGGATTTTTATAACAACGCATGTTATTGCTTAGAGTTGATATGATAACTGTAGTAAGTGCTATGGTAGAATATGAGTAGGCCCTGTCATATCTGTTTTCCTCTCATTGTTACATGATGTTTGAACCATGATATATTGCTAGAATATGAAAGCCATTGGCTTATTTTTTTTAACTTGGGGTATGATTATGACCACGGCATTGCAATTTTCTATCTATGATATGTGTCACTGTTATAATAATCTTAATTCCACACATACTCTGAGCATGATTGTTTATTTTTGTCCTTTTGGTCTCCAATTTGAATTGTTGCAGCAGACGCAAATGCGCTGGCCTTCATGATTCCAGGACCTGGAATCATACCAGCCGATGTGTGGTGGTTTATCGCTCGTTCAGCCGACGGTGGTCATTTGATGCTCATTTGCACGTACCAAATTGACCAAACCATTTCATCAAACCGCATGTAGTACAATGCCTGGGGTGTTCGTGACATTGATGGCTATGGCTGCTTCATGTTCGAGAAAGATCCCAGCTTCGTTGGGCCATGCGTATTCAACCGGAGGCGGGTTTACAACCTCGACAACCACTCCATGTTCCTCGGGCTCAATTATCTGATCATCCAACCAATCATCGATCATATCACCGACGATGATTACCGTGCTATACAACTTCCATTCGCTAGGGGGGGCTGTGTTTACACATCATACCATGGGTTTCATGAATCATATCCAGAGATTCGTCGAAACAGCTTGTTGCCAGATAATCTTCAGTGTGTGAAAGGCATCAAGCTTCCATGCGATGGATGGCTTTTGCAAACCCGACATGCGGCGATGTGGTTCATGCCAATAGCAAATATGCACAATTTGATGCGTACTGGTATTTAGATTGAGCCATGTATTCTGCTGCTGTGTTGGAAATATGAGGCCAAAGGCCTACTAGCAAAATTCCAACAGTAGCACGACCCTCTTTTGTTGGATATTATGTATTGTTGTTAGTTTGAAGCTGTGCAGTATATATATATATATATATATATATATATATATATATATATATATATATATCACTCAGGCTGCAAGTGCGTACATGTTAGTTAAACCTATGGTTAAAATGTGACACTAAATACGACTAGTAAGTAGTACAGTAGCAGTACTAGTATACGTCGGTCAAATTATTCATCATGTCCACACATTGAATTAACGTGACAACACGCTGCGCGTGAGGTGGCACAAGAATCCCGGCGGCGTGTTCGGGTATTCTGGACTTCAGATTTGGAGTACCACTTATGTGTTGAAATCTTTCATCGTTCACTTAAAACAGTCGATTGATCATACATTGAGTACCATATAACTGGAATTAACCCATGCAAGTCGAAGAGGGATTGGCCGGTGCTGCCGGCTGGCGTCAAGTTTGATCCCACGGATCAGGAGCTGATCGAGCACCTTGAGGCCAAAGTGAGTGCTGACAGTCCGAGATCTCGCCCTCTCATCGATTTGTTCATACCAACCATCAACAGCGAGCACGGCATATGCTACACCCATCCTGAGAAACTTCCAGGTAACGCACTGATCGGCCGTCTACTTGCACAAACATATTCCTTTGTTTATAGCTCTATTTTTATGTTTAGACGCAGACCTGGTGAAGCAATTACAAATTGACAGTTAATAAAAAATGAAACAAGTGACTGCAACATGCCAAAGATGTTATGAAAATGCCAACTATGTACACTAAAACCTGTATTCGACAATATTGCAGGTATCACACTGAGTGGCCTAAGCAAGCATTTCTTCTAGCGCAATTCCAGGGAGTTCAAAAGGGGCACATGGACGCGTGGCAGGATACAGTCAGAGTGCGGCATGCACGCGATGTGGCACAACACTGGCAATACCTTGCCAGTGGTGGTCAACGGCCGGCAGATGGGCAGCAAAAAGGTTCTAGTGCTGCACTCCAACAAGAACTTCGACCAGCAGAGGACCAACTGGGTGATGCACCAGTACCACCCCGGGGACCTGGAGCAAGAGAAGGTGCAGGAGCTGGTCCTCTGCAAGATTTTCTACCAGACGAACACTAGGGCCAGGAGTAAAAGGATTATAAGTTAGTTTGGTATTGGTACTTGTACTACCTTGCCGTTCGCAAGTTGGTATTGTTGTTAATGATCTTTTGGTATGAACTTGGCATTTGCTTCCAACCATCATACCGAGGGTCGACGTGGATATAAAGCTGAATCATTTGTTTCGAAACGAATTTTCAGGCACCTGATTTTTATTTGATAAGTAGCATAAGCACATGCCGTACGAATTCCCAGTTCTCCAATTTTTTCGAAACAAGTGCATGCTCTTATTATCACGATGGAAAAACAATATCCCTGCTGCATCCCAGTTATCAGTCTGTACTTGCAGAATTCTCTCGTTTATTGAGCACGTATATTGTTTTTTCAGGTCGAGCAAGTTTCAACTGGGCTGTAGACTGCCCAGGCTTGGTTTTGTTTTTAACAGGCCTAGCCCATGACGACAACGGGGCACAAAGATCCAACAGGTATCTACTGGCCTCTGGCCTACTAGCGTTAGTTATATTTTGTCTTACAACATCCACACGCACTTTTTTTACCGAATCAAACACACAACCCAGTTCTATTTTCCTCTTGAAACGCATGTCCTACATCCGTTTTCTAATCTTTACCTATAGATTTACTAGTTCATATACACGTATCATTATATTGAAAATACATAAGACTCAATTTTCATATTTACATCCTTATTTTTGTTGTTGTTTTCCCTCCCAGCGCTGATTTTTTTACCACTCGTTTTCCCTTAATCCAACTCAATTGTCCCACGTCTTATTTGCTTACAAAAACAAAACAATTTTTTTGGCAAATCAATAAGTTCTTAAAATATGTTTATCATTTCGGGATTATAAAAGTTCGAACTCCGCCAAAATATGCAAAATAAGGTTGAACATTTTGACTGTGGTCCTGGGCAGAAAATGGGCTGTAATAAATTACTTAAGAATTAGCAAATGGGCTGCATATTATTAAAAAATAGCAAATGGGCTCTATGTTGTCTGCCACAGATTTGGAGGCTGACTTATGGGCCTACTAAGTTCATGCGTACACAAGGTTTGTCAAATAAGAAACTTAGTCAACAATCGACTCTACCAGCGCCAGACCGTTAGATGTCAATCTAACGACAATCGTGTTTCTTCAGTCTCTGATCTTCCTGCCCCAGCCGCCTGCTCTCGCCTCCCGTGGCCGGCTGTGTTGTCGGGCAGGCTTCACGGCCCCATCATGTACTCGCATCCCTGGCCTCTTGGGCTGCAAATCTTTCAAGACGAGGAGAGCTTCATTCGGCTGGCCGAGAAAAAGGCCTATGAGTAATGAGAAATGGGGTGTACATTTTTAAAACACATCAAACCGGCAATTAGTTTCAAATTTCTTTTTTTCATTTCGAAAATTTAAATTGCACTAATTTTTATGCGTGGAAAATTTGTTAGATTTTATATTAATATACATTTATTTTTAAAATCAGTTCGAATGTGACTCGAAATTTCGGGTTTAAAAACAGTTCGGACCGCACCAAAATATGCAAAATTTCGTATAATTTTTTAACCGTGGCCACAATATGGGCTGTAATGCTAACAAAAAGAATATGGGCTAAAAAAACCTTAAGAATTAGCAAATGGGCTGTAAATTATTAGAAATAATGGCAGATGGGATGCATGATGTTTTCCACAGGTTTGAGGCTTTCTTGAAAAAAATGTTGACGCACAAGCAGTGACTGTTGGATGTCCATCCAACGGCCGTCGTGCTTCTTCAATCTCTGCTCTTCCTGCTCCAGCCGCTCAAACAAGCGCCGGTGGGACTGCCTGCTCCCTCCTCCACGCGTCTGGCTGTGCTGCTCCGCAGGCCTCACCGCGCCACCGTACTCCCATCGCTGGCCTAGCCATCCCTCTACTCACCCACACCCGCTGTTATTCTCCGGCGATGGCAGACGAACCAGTGAACCCACGTACAGTCGTACTCCCCTCCGCGTGGGAAACAAATGCCGAGTCTTCCATGCCTCCATGTCGTTCCCTTCCTAGGCCTCACCGTCGTCCATCGCCCAGGTGCTCTCGGCGCGGCCTGGTCAACGTGGTCAACGACCGACATGCATCTGAAGTGGACTGTACGTGGAGAGGCTGACAGCTGGGTCCACGGCCGCACGCAAGGAAATGCCTCCTTATTATGCGCAAAATAATGATTCCTCCACCTGACATCTGGGACCTAACGAAAGGGCCACTGTATTTCGCGAAAAAACCATTACCGCCGCTGACAGCTTGGACCCACCAGCTATATCTACGCACGCAAGGAAGTGCCTCCTTATTACGCACAAAAAAATGAATACTCCCCTACTAGCTAGGACCCAGTATAGTGGTGTCGGTGTACGAAAAGAGGGGTACACTTTTTGTACCCCTATGACTGTGCACGGGCAGTCTGAGCCACGGGCACCATCACACCAAGCATGGCAAGGGAGGTGAGCCAGGGTAAGACCGAAGCTTGATGGAGACTGAAGCCCAAAGCCAAGACCAAAAAGAGTAAAGGGACGAAGCGGCTTCCCCCGGCAAGGTCCTTGCCGGGAGCCAGTCTTAGCAGTCCCGGCAAGAGCCTTGCCGGGGCCGGCTTTAGCTGCCCCGGCAAGACCCTTGCCGCGGCAATTCGCCCCACGCCTACGGAGCGGATCACCCTAAAGTCCACTTCCCCCATGGGGCAAGGATTCAGGAGGCATCCCCGTAGTGGCATGCAGATATTTGTGAAGACATTCAAGATCAGATACACGCTAAGAAGACGACGATCCTTGGCGGGATCCCAGCCAAGGAAGACCACAAGACCTTCGGCAAGCACCTTGCCGGGGATGACAGGAGGCGCCGCGGAAAGACTCTTGCCGGGCCCCCGGCAAGACCCTTGCCGAGGACATCCGCAGGGCCACCATCAGGCCCACGCCAACTAAGCATCCACCGCGCCATGTAGCTGCCGACCCAACCAGCTGGGCAGGCATCTGCGTGGCGACATGCAGATCGTCGTGGAGACCCACCATTGCACCACCTCAGCTGCCTGCCTGCCTACATGGCGTCTTAGGCATCGCTGGCCAGGGTGCGTGTCGACGCAAGAAGGAGCGGCGACGGACAAGACGGATGTCTCCCCCGTCCCCGATAAAGCTAGGACACCTAAGCAAGGCGCATTAAATGCGCCTTGTCATGTAATGCTGGGGATAACCTCGCATCACGGTACCATTTCCACCTCCTGTGTGCCACTGTGACAACCCCTTTTCCCTATAAAAGGAGGCCCGAGGCGATCAGGAGAGGGATTCGGCTTTTCAGAACTCCACGCGATTCAGCTTTTTGGAGCTCCTCACGCCCCGTAGCTAGCTGAAGAACACAGATATACAATCCACCAAAGCAGGAGTAGGGTTTTACGCATCCTCGCGGCCCAAACCTAGGTAAAGGAACCGTGTGCTGTCTGTTTGATCCGCTCTTCTCTCAACCCCGCGCCCCGCAACCGTAGTAGGGATTCTTGTGATCCCATAGGTGTCGTTCCAAATACACCGACATCTTTGGCACGCCAGGTAGGGGGAACAGTTGTGAGAATCGGCTCTAGCAATTGGCCCAGCGGTCTTTTGTCTTCGCGGCCCTTTGAGAAGGAAGGAGGCCAGAAGATCAGCGCTCGAGCGGCTACAAATAGAAGCTAAGTTACATTGAACCCTGGATATTTCCATCCTATTATTTAAAGTTATTGTCCTCGGAGCTGTCGTTCTTTGTACAAAAAGAAACCTGCACACAAATGGGGCCCTTCCCGATCGGCAACGCCTTTGCTCTGTTTCGAGTCCACTCAACAGTTCAAACGGCTGCGTTGGAAACGGTAGGGTAGCCTTCCGAAATTGGCAAGGCTCTCGACTCTGACTCGAGTCAAACTCGACAGTTCGAGTGGCTACGTTAAGGGCGGCAAGGTGGCTCACCCGGCAGCACGCTCGCCCGGCAGGCTAATGGGGACCCGTCCCGAAGACGCCGCCCTGGGTTTTTCGCGCCGGCAAGCCTACCCAGCTAGCGTAGGGTGGACGTACAAAGAAACAACAAACAGGAAAATAGCATGCATAATCCCAAAATGTTTCAAAGTTATATTACATCGTGTCATTGCTGCGGTTCTAACTAAAGATAAAATTTGTCTTGGTCATGAACCCGCAGCGGTGAAAAAGAACGGGATGTCTAATCCCGTCGCTGGCCCTCCAGCCTCTTGATTTCGTCGATGCAGCTGATGACGGGCTTGATGCGCTCCTTGAGCGGTGTGAGGTCAGCATCCTCTAGCAAGCTATCCATCGCGGCTTCAAAGTCGAGGGCAGGATTCCAGTATTCCATCTTGGTGAGGACCTTGGTCATGACCCCCCCGGCAAAGTCGCCGGGTCTCCCCTTCCAGCGTGGCCGTTCTGTTGGAGTGAAGATCAGCCAAGGCATCGAGGCCGCCCTTGAAGAACTGGGTCAGCCTGGCGTTGACGGCCCCGCTCCACTCAGGGGCATACCTCACATTTGGCATCCCCATGAGGGCCAACTGCGAGGTGACCCTGTCGGCGACATCCTCCAGCCGGCTGATCCACCTGTTCTCGCCCGCCACATATTCCTGGTGGGAGGCGGCCTCGTCCGCCCACAGTTGCTTCTCCTCCTCCAGGTTCCTGGTCAAGGTCTCCTCCCGAGCCGAGCTCTCCGACAACATCTTCTCGAGATTCTCCAGCCTCTGCTTGAGATCTCCGATGGAGTTTTGTGCCTCGGAGAGCTCCCCAGCTCTGCTGATTACCGCTCCATGCGCCTCCGCCAAGGCGCAGTTGAGCCTGTTCTTCTCGTCGGACAGCTTGAGGGCCTGCTCCCTCAGCCCGTCCCGCTCTACCTCCAGCTCCTTCACCTTGTCGGCGTGGACAAGAGCCTGGGCATCGAGTGCCTCTTTGTGCCTCTGCCCCAGCTCGCGAGTCCACCGCTCGACAAGGACCTCGAGCTCCTCATCCTTGCCGCGGAGCGTCGCGGCAAGCTTCACCTCACGCGCGGAGAGGTCTTTTTCCTGGGAATCGAGGGCGGCTTGATGCTGGTTCCGGGCGGCCTCGGCCGCGGCAGCCAAGCTCGCTGCCTCTTCCTGGGCCTTCTCGACATCAGACATCTTCATGATGAGCTCTGCATCGCGCTTGGCCAATTTTTCCTGGAAGGCCCTGTGCTCCTCGCGGGACTGGTGAAACCAGGTTTGCGCCTCAGCAACGCGCGCCTGGAAGTCCACCTCCGCCTCGTCCACCGTTGACATCCTGGACTTAACCTTGTCCAGACGGGCACGGTAGAGCGCTTGGAGCTTCCGGAAATTGCCCCCCATAGCGCGGAAGAGATGCTCTTTTGGGGAACCATCGCCGCCGGCACCCGGTTCATCGACCACCTCGAGCCCGGTGGCGGCGAGCACCTCACCGTCGAAGACTTCCCCTTCGGCGGGCGCTCGGGAACTTGACGCCCCTGCAAGATGGACGAAGAGATCGTCGCCCACCTTCAGATACCTGCCGGGGCCCGAGGTTGTGGAGGAAGAAGGCTGATCATCAACCGCCTCTTCCTCGGCTGTGGCCTTGCTGGCCTCCCCGGCAGGCCCACCGCTGGCATCCTCGGCGGCATCCTCGACGGCCTTATCAGCGGCGGCCTCGGCAACGTCCTTGGTGGCCTCCTCGGCGGCAATCCTGTCGGCCTCCGGCGCGGCCTCCTCAGCAATTTCCCCGATGACGGCGTCCACGTCCTCCATATCTGTTGAAGGAGGGCCTGGGCAGTGATGGGGATGATGGAGCCAAGAAAAAGAATAAGGGAAAAGCAGAGACAGAAGACAGGCGACTCGCCAGTGCCAGGCTGGGAAGCAGAAGTCCCCTCGCCACCGGCGCCTGGCGCCGTGGGAGAGCCACCAGCGCCCAAGTTCCCCTCTTCCTCCATGCGTGTAGGCTCCATGCTTGGTGCCCTTGCCGGGGACGCCCCTCACGGCGGCGTAATCGATGGGGGTGGTGTGTTGGGGGTAGCCCCCTGCGGCTCCTCCTGCTGCTGCTCTCGTCCTACAAAACCGACAAGGTCAGCACCATAGCATCAAACACCTACTGCATGTCGAGCAAGACGAGGATGATGAACTTACGCTGGGGGCTGTCGTCCGGGCTGCTCAACACCACCAGTGGTGTCTCTAAAGCCCCAGCCAGGGGCTGGCTGCTCATCGAGGCCTTCGCCCTCTTTATCCTCTGGGCCAACATCTCTACATCCCTGAAGAAGCAAAAAATATCAAGATGAGTGGCATGGTTCAGGAGAATGGAAATGCCAATAAGGAACGGAGTACTTACTCGTTGTCCATCTCCTCCTCCTCCACCGCTTTCCTTTTCCTCTTCGGGCTGAGAGGCCCAAGATCAAAAGGGAACTCCGCGTTGACATCCGAGTCGACGTCTGCCGGGGGAGGCGAAGAAGGCGGAGTTGGTGCGCGCCCAGATGAAGAGGGGGCTATTGCTTTCTTCTTCTCGGCGGCCTTCGTCAGCCTCCTCGCTACCGTGGCCCTCGTGTGGCTCCCGGACCCCTCCAGGGCCAATTGAGGCTGCGCAGCTTTGCCGGGTCGGACCGGCTCGCTGGAACTAGCCCGCCGCAGGACTCGCTCTGTTCCCCTGGCTGGCGTTGAGCCCGCCGCCACGCCCTCCTCCTCCGATGACTCATCGGCCGCGTCTTCGACCAACGGAGCTCCGGTGCCGGCGCTGCAAGCCTCTCCGGCGGCCGCCGCCCATTGGGCGAGCTCCTCCTCCTCCGCAGTCATTGCGGCCTCGTCCTCCGCACCCCCGGTGCTGCCGGCCTCCATGGTGAGCTGCGCCTCCCTTGCCCTAGTGGCGATGTAGTCCAACTCTTCCTGCGTGGTGTCCCTGACAAGCCACCGCTCGGCGTCAGGCTTGACGCACACCTCAACCAGAGAGTCGAAGAATTGCTGCACGTCCTCGTCCGCCGGATCCTTCCAGCTCGGGACAGGGCCGTGCACGTTGCATTCCAGCATCATGGCGATGATTTCGGACTAGCGTGAATTGTTGCACAGCGGGACCACCCCCGCTAGCAGCTTGAAGAACGACCCCTTGATGGCCTTGCCGGCCTTTACGGCAGCCCTCGCGGCCTTGCCGGTCCGCTCGACCTCGCCGTCGCGACCCACATCAAGCTGGAAGAGCCGCAGGTAGAAATGGGCATGTCCCATCATCGTGAAGTTGTGGTCGAGGCCAGGGCGGAGCCGCATGACGTCAGCAGGATTCCTGAAGAGCCAGGCTGGGCTCCCCTTGTTATGCAACAGGGCAATCCGACGGCGAATGAAGTCCGCCCCGATCATCTCAAGGGTGAGTTCGGCCTGGGTGAGCCTGAGAATCCTGGTGGTGGCGACGGTGAGCCTCCCGTCGGCGGCGTCGACGTCGCCCCAGTCGCTGCCATGGACCGGTGGCACCTGGTGGACCTTGCAGAATCTTGGCGGCTCTTCTTCTTCAATCCAGCACCACCGGCTGCGCCATTCATCCCACCTCTCCTTTACGGCGCCATCCGGGTACGCTCCCTTGGATCTCAGAATCCAGGTGATGCATCCAAAGACGGCACCTCCCGGCTGGATCCGAGGGGTGAAATAGTGGCGGAAGAGCACCGTGTTGGGCTGCACCCCGACGAAGCCTTCGCAAAGGTGCGCGAAGAAAGCCATGCACGCCACCGCGTTCGGAGTTAAATCGAATAGGCGGAAGCCAAAGGTGTGCATGATGTCACATAAGAAATCGGAGAAGGGGGGACATAACCCGCAAGAAAAGTAGTCGACGAAGAAGGGATACCGATTTGGGCCAGGTTCGGCGCAAGCGGCCGGAATGACGTGCATCGCCGGATGTCCCAAATTCTCTCCCCCCCCGTCTTCACCCCCCAAAGGGGCTTGAAGGCGGCCCGGAGCTCATGGACGTCGACCGTTGACGGGATGAAGAAAGCAGCCTTCGTCCGGTCCCCCGATAGCGCGCCTTCCGGCGGCTCCACAGACCCAGCGCCCTTGGCCACCCCCTTGCCCTTGGTGGGTTTGGACGCCATGGCGGCTGAGTTTGAGGGCTGAGGGAGGGGGATGGCGAAGCAACGGCGGTAGGCGACGGCGGAAGCTTCGGAAGGAAGGAAGAGAGGGAACAGCGGCTCTGAGATTGGAAGAGGCGCGAGGAAAATGGAGGAAGTGAGCAGCGCGCCCGCGGTTATTCCTTCTT